>CM023199.3:63836756-63946029 GCA_004115045.4 Sinella curviseta | reverse complement strand
AAGGTTTCTCTAAACTCCTTTTCGTTTTCATTATTGTAATGCGTGCTAGTCAGGTAGGTTATATTTCATGGTAAACTACTCTAGTAATTCTTTTAAATTGCAGATAAAAATAAAGGGCATGTGCCATAAAACTAAATAAACGGACAAGATTTTTTAAATGGTTTTGGAAATCTTTGTCATATTGCGCTGTCTACATTTTTGGTTGGTTAGGTTGTCTTTTTAGCATATACATACTGGTGTAGAATTCCCATATTTCTTCCAACTTATTACTTGTTAACCTTCAAAATTGCATTCATCCTAACTAATGAATTCAATTTAGGTTAAACACATGGAAATGGCTTAAAAATAGTATTACAACTTTGACTTGAGATCGTAAATTTTGGCAACTAGAAATTCTTTTGAATGGGCTTGAAGAAAGTTAGTTTTGCTATACCGTCTGTATTCTGCATATTGCCTCGCCCCAAATCAAAGTATTCAATAAGATGCAGCATGACAGCAGAAAATAAACTACTGTGTCATGCTTGAGTTTGTTTGTACTCATTAGAAAATGAATTACTAGGCTTGTTTCCGTAATTCCAGGAAACGATTTTTCTTTTCTGTTTTAAATTTACTTGAAAATACAGTGTCGTTTACAGAGGAGAAATTCCACGGAAAGACAGCTTCGGGCATCCAAAAAGAAAGTAGCGAGTTGTGCATACAAAATGAAACTGACATGGAGGATTCGATATGAGAAGGCGCACGAATTGGTCTACTCATATTTCATAAGGTTCGCGTCATTTCCTGCTTTATGTCACCTCAAGCACCCCCGCCATTTTTTTGGTTTCGCTTTGACTCTTTCCTGGCGTTGCATTTTGTTGGTAATTCCTGATTTTTTGCTGCTTCAAATGCATTTGCTTGTACTGCACTTAAATCACGTTTTGTGTACATTTTGCTCTTCTTTGAGTGTCTTACGAGTGCGGAGAGAAAGGGAAGTTTATTAGATAGTCGTAGTTGTGGTGTGTGGTGATATATGCAGTCTAGAAAGTCCAGACATGAACATGTTACACACAGGCCGTAGTACTACCGCCAACGAAAAAGTCACACGGTCTGTGAGTTCGATGATATACCGTAGCAATTCCGAGAACCAAATATGTACATATAGTTAAGTTATTTCAAGGACAATAGGGTGAAGAAAACAAGAGTCCCTGCTACAGTATGCATGGACGCCACATGTTTAAGGGGGCGATAAGTATAGGTAAATGATATCCATGCACTTTAATGTCACTTTTTAATGGAAAAAATACCAGGGAGTAAGCCATTTCAAACCTTCTATTAGGTAAATCTTTCCAAGCGCAAAAAATTTCCTCCCGAAATAAAGTGAGGATTCAGAGAGTAAACGAAAATCCTCCGGAAATAATAAAACCGTGTTAGAAGAAAACAAGTCCACCTATTCAACCGGATATTTTATGGACAACTTTGCAGAAGTTCGTAAATATAGGCATGGTTGGTAAGTATTTATACAAGCATACAAGTACAGCAGCAGTAGTAGTAATAATCTCCACCGCTTCCTTCCTTTCATGGGAACGTATTAATAACAAGCTCTTGCGCCAGCTTTCCCAGAATCTTTCGTTAGATTCTCCGTGCCGTGGTAGTAATAATCTTTCTCTTACTTTCACTACACATACAGGTTTCATTGCAAAATAATTCATGTGGGCGTTTCAAATGACAGTGTGGGATAGCCAGCACAATGTCTTGCTTTTGTCCTTTTTTTGTTTTTGTGAGCACACAGATACCTATACGATAGGGTACACATAATCAGATCTCGTTTCAGCGCGGACCAAAATGAGATTTTCGTTGTTGCTGTTCCCTCTATATCCAGTCTCTTTTTCATTTTAGTTCATTTTGATGATGAATACCAGAATGTACCATGTACTTGTGCCGCCGCCATCACCGCCTGCATAATGTCTTTTATTTTACGGAACACCAGGATTTTTTTTATAGAACTGATGATACATGGCACAATCCTTCTTTTTTACGCTTTTCGCCTCAACTCTGTCTTGTTCCACTCAAGCATACTACTTTTTCCGGTGTGGTAACGTGATATAGCATTCAGTTCAGTTCTCTTGTACTTTTAAAGCATACTGTACAATATGGACAAATAAATCACACTTTAAGAATGCATTGTCTTCATGCTTGGGCCAAATTTAAAATGAATTTTGTGTGTTCCACTTGTAACATGCCGAAAGGGTTAGTACAATATATCTGTTAGAGTTTTATAGTTTTCTCTTTGGTTGAAAATCTGCATTCCATCTACAAGTTGGTTTATTTTAAAGGTAACGAGCCTCCTTCTTTGTTTAAACTTTGAATTAGAATGACACCCACATCTCCTGATACACCGACCGGGACAAGGCCAGAGGATAGGATATACAGTTATTATGGTATGAATGTACATGTCTCATGTCTGCAGGGAAAACATTCTCATTTCCTTTTTGGACATGATATGAATAATTCTAGAATTGGTAAAACAAGGAAACCATTTCCATTACAAGTGAATATTTTACATGCATATCTATAGATGAACATGCAAAATAATATACGGTTTGACCTAGACTGAATATTTCAGGTATAATATATATTTGTCGTTGTCATTCAGAACACACGTGCTACAAAAAAATCATTCAACATATCTACATGCTTAGCTGCATCCATGTTTGATCATTGTATCTTCACCAAAAATGCTAGTTTCATCCGATATATGTGGGCTTATAAATAATTGCATTCAAACTTTAAACTTGCATTTAAAAAAAACGGGTGAAAAGGGTCTCGTGGAGAATTTTCCAGGGACATTTTATGTGCACAAATATTTAGATAAAATTTCGCTGTCTATGCATTTCATGTTGCTGTCCTTCGCGTGGAAAAGACAGGAGTTGGGGTTATTGATATATGGGACCAAAGTCACCATGCACGCGTGCATGTCCTATTTTATCCCTTCTCAAGAGTTACACTCGGTTGGACATGCATGCATGTATATATGATTGCTCTTTTGATGAGTTTATGACTTTCCAAAGTTATTTCAGGCACTTGGCTGCATCAACAACACAAGAAAAAAACTTTCCTGTGAATAAACATGAAATGTTGTTGCAAGATATGAAGTATGTTTTTCTTTCCACTGAATGAATTCTTTTTATACGTATACGCGAACCTCCGTCGTCAGTCGTCACCAAGCCAGGTTCTCTAACAAGAGGCCATTCTACCCACAAAAGGGCTATTCTTCAAGTCTAAATTCCCCGCATTTATTAGTTACAGTGGACAAGAATAAACAGGGAGAAGGTTAAAGTCACAAGAGAATGGGATTGCCAGCAGGAATAGTGATATTCTTGGTCCTCTTGGCTTAGAACTTTTTTTTATTTCCACTCCTTTACCATTTATATTTACTCCCTTGCACTTTATTCTTATGGAGAATGGCAAGCTATAAGGTGGTGAATTGGCGGTATGGACTTAATGTAACTTTATTATCGACTGTTGAATACTCTTTGAAACTTTCTCAAACTTATTTTATTATTTCCTACCAAATACGGAAGTACAAACTTTGTAGAAATAGAGAGAGAGATTCAAACTGATTTGGTGGATAGTAAAATGGTGCGCGCTTGGCTTAAAGTTTTTTTCTGCATTGCTCTATTTTTGTTATTTCACGGGCGTCCAATTTTATACTGGTCAACGACAGCTAATAAAGTAAGTTTTGCTGTTGACAGTCCAAAATCTCCGAAGCGTTCCACTCCAGCAATGATAGTCCTGTTTGTGGGTCAAACGGAGAAAAGTATATTATTATTATTTTCCAGCGTCCCTAATGATCACGTACCTAAATATAGCTAAACTGAAATCATAAACATGAAAGAAGGTCAGATGTCAAATGTTATAATCCCAAGTTCTTATACATTCTCTGTGTGTGGTCGACGAAGTCTAGTTTGAGTTGGAGCATATCATGATGAAACGATGTCATTTGTCTCTGTTACCAGCACTTAAAATTTGACGGTTAAAAATATGTCATAGTATTTTATTCCTTTATCATTTCCATCTGCTGTTATCAGGTATACTTTCAATATTAGGTTACGCAAAATAAATACCTACTTGGCTGTTGTGGTCAGTTGACATCGATTCCTGATTACAGAACTTGGCGTCACTGCATTATCCATCTCTATATTTGGAAAGATTAAACGTGAAATGAGATTCTAAGAATATAACTATAAACACACAAAATATGTGTCACGAATACTTTATACTCTCTTCAGAAACCCAGAAAACTGACACTTACATTATAGTCATCGTATTATAGATGTCACATTATTATAATAGTTGAAGATCACATTACTCATGGAAGTAAAAAGGACCATTGCCTCGGTATACTTGATTTCATTGTTACCAGTTAATATTCACTCAGACCAGTCTGACGTGGAAGTCCTATTTTGAGAGAATTCTTTATTCTTAAATTACATCTTATTTGTCATTCCAAATTCCATTCACAAAAAAATTCTATTTCCATTGTACTGGAAATTGAAAAAGAAATCATTATAGGTGACCCCGCAGAGAGGCGAACAAAGGAGCCCACAGCAGAAAGTAAAGGTGTTAGTGAAGTTAGCAAAGCAAACTGTATTACATTATCATCATCATATCATTCTCTTGAGGGCATTTCGTATGCGGCTTCTATGTTTATGTGCGGAAATGAAATATGTAACCATTACATAAAAATAAATTTGAATTGAATAGGTATATATGGTAGTGGTACTCCTAAAATGAGACCGACTGGGATTTCGGTAATTTTGAGAAAAATGTGCGAATGCAGCAAAATAGTTTCTCATGAAAATGGCGAGCCATAACATTCTATATTCAGTCATTGCGGTTTCGGCTCTCATTTTAAATAAGAAAAAGTTGCCGTTTTCATTTTTTAGCGGAAGGCAATTTATGCTGGAGTTGGAGTGTTGGGGAGAAAATACCTACATGATACACGAAGCGTGTCACTTTTTAGTTTTCCTTTGGGAAAAAGACGATGAACGTAAAAGATGTCATGTCGTGAAAGGGGAGACACGGGCTTACTGGATAAATTATTTATGCACGTTGGAACCTTGGGTCACAAAAAAATAAATAGATTTTGAATCCATTACCTATACAACTACAGACTCCATCTGTTTGGTTTCTGTAAGTAAGCCAACAAGCAAACTACCACAAAAGAAATGACGACTACGAAAGTGTGGTTCATGGAGTTATTCTCAGAGAAGTTTGAGTTTCAAATTGATTGCATGGTTCTATGCGTTTCCGTCATTTGTCGTTATATCAAATTTTTCATTCTTTAATACGCAAAGTGCTAAAGCACTAAGCATCTGGTTGGATCCTTAATAGGTTTGCAATTTCCATCAGCCTTTTATTGTGTACACGGCTTTAGTGCCATAAATAAATACGAAATACTTAATAGAATATAAAAGTGCCTTCACCACAAAAGAGCTTTTACTTAAAATGTTTATTATTCAAAATATTTCTTGCGTCACACAGGATGCTATTTAGTTGACAGTATATGGTATAACATGCAATGGAAATGAAAATATGATTGGTGAAGGAACCCGTATGAACATTTCCGCTATTCCAAATGAAAAAAAAGATTCCGTTATTCCAAGAATTTGCATAAAATAATGCTCAAATCACAGACATATTTGTATTTTGATGACAGGAAAATTACTGTTCAGTCTCAGTGGGAGACAATTTAAACCACAAAGAAGACATAATAATTTTCTTCACATATGTATAAATATCTCATGGGAATAAGTTTTAAAGCTCTGTAAATTTTCTGTAAGAAATTTTACATTAGAAATAAACTTTTAAGACGTACATTTATATTTCCTTTGCCATATCAAGAAACTGCTCACATATGCGACATGTTTATCAAACTAATAATGCATAGCTAAATGTGATAGCATTTTAAAAGCAAAATATTGGATTGATTCCACTGCAAGTACTATTATGCCCCAACGATCACGTACCAAATCACAAGAATTCTCCATCAACAGGTTACATATATGCAAAATGTATTTCTATTTCCTTTTTCCCATATAATTTTAATTAAATGAAACAAGAAGTATGCCCATGTGTACAATGTACACATCGGAAAAATATTTTATTTCTTGCACTTTGAAAGGTACTTGTTCCAGTCGCCTTACCAAAATTACTATATGCATGTCGCAACTTCTCGTCCTGCGTTAGTCTGCATCCAATCATAAAAGGACTTGAGGTAATTGTCCACGTGAGTGTAGGCTGGATCCCTATCTAAGTTTGACTTTATGCCTACAAACTCAACATAATGTAGTGGAGTGAGTGGAGTCTCGGGTCTCTTATCTTTTCAACTTCTCTTTCTGGCTTGAGTTCATTTTAAAGATTAAATGTGCAAAAAGTTATTAAAGAAGAGAAATCTTTTAAATTAGTAAGCATATAACGGTTTTTCGGTAATGTTCCTCACAATGACACCGCCCTTTGTGATTTTCGCTTTAAAACTGAATTCCGCTTCGCACTTGTCATTTCTCTAAGAGATTCCAAGTAAAGTGGTCTCTGAGTAAATATGAACTTGAATGGAAATTTTTTAGAGTAACTACCATGCTCATTCACAAAAATGAAAAAGCGAACAAATTCCAAAATGGGCTCTCATGATCGACCGTGCCTCGTAAATACACCAGCAAAAAAGATATACAACGACGATAGGTACAAGTACACTATTAGAAAGTGTCAAGAACAGTGTAGCGAAAAGTCTCTGTTAGTTTACCTTGCTATTTGGATGCAAGCTCTTTTGCTTTTTACTTTCTTTTCACCTCCGAGAATAATCGAGAATGGATGAATGAATGGTAATGGGCTGTCGAAAGTCTTATTTTGAACATCTTGTTGAAAGTATTAAAGCTGCTTGAACCAACTCAACAAGGTAGTTACCAGCATTGCAGGACAGATCCCAGTCGCGCAACCATCCAACTTGGTAGCTCCGTAACAAGTTTCCATTCCACAGCCAACTTATCTCAAGTATTTTTATGTCCTTTGGTGTCGTTCTATCCTTACATCAGCCAGGTGAATAGCTTTCCTATCGTGGGTATGGTTTGCTCTACCGCCGCTACCGGAGAAAGTAAAGTGAAAGCTTTCCAAAGCCTCTTATGTGACAGAAAGGATATTAGTTTTACTACACACCCGAATACTACTAGATCGGTGTAAACGTTATAGAGTACATGAGAGAGGAAGTAGAGATACGAGAAATTACTTTTGAAGAGAAAAAATGGCATATTATCGACATAATTCCACAGTGAGGAAACAATTCTCTTTACAATGTTGCATAAAAATGAAACTTTGAATCTGAGGGGAAGCGTAATTCAACATCCATCAAACTTTATGCATACCCGCTTTATTTTGTATGTAATCTCCATTCTTCATGCCATTTAACAATCTATGGGAGATAATGGTGTACACGCTACACGCATGGTGAGATTTGGTGGAGTACATGTACCGTGTCGAAATCCGATTTACACAGAAACGCTAGCACGTTACATATTGTACTTTGAACAAGTATTGGTAGTGATAATGATATGACATGATAGGTTGTCGGAAACTATTTAGTTAAATTCACCGCAGCTCAGAAAATACTTGTATATAGTATTCTGATAGATAGAGAAGCGCCATAGATTATAACGTGCCGATATCAGATTAAGTAATATGTCAATACTGTTTCCTGTTCTGGTCGTTCCCTCTTGTTGACGAAAACAGAACGGATGGACGAATAAACCAAGATCGCTAAACTTGCGTAGTTTCAAGTAATATACAAAGTTGAATGAGTTTTGAGAGTAGGTAGGTAGGTTTTGATACGACATTTATCTTGGAAATACTACGTCAATGTGATATTTTGGTGTTTTTACTAATAAATACATATGGGCAGAGAAGCGGAAGGATTATTGTGGAAACATATTCGTAAAAACAAGACAGAAATTGAATCGACATGTCACTGGATGAAAACAGTAGTATGCTCATAATATACTATTTATTATGGTAATGCTAAAGATACAAATGAAACGAGAAATAATCAAAAGTAGCAAAATGATAAATAAAACAATTAAACAAAATATATACATACTGCGTACATACTGCGCGGTAATATTTTATTATTTTAATTTATTAAGGCTAGGATTCGGATACTGTATTCGTTTGGGAGTGTATTTTGTTGATTTAACTTCAATGAGTGAAAAATCAAAGGTGAAAAAATAAGACATTCGCTAAATTGGCGGTGTACTTTGCTGCGTTTGAAACATTTTGTGTGAAAATCAAACCTGACAATTCTCCGGGGGTCAGGTAAGGTCATTGTTTCATCACTATTCTGACAAATGAAAATGTGGCTTTGTCAGGAGCTCTGCTTGCATTTCTGGGAATTATGTTTCTTTCTAACTAGACTTCTTTATTGGTTACTTGAGAAGCAACTAAAGCACACTTAAGCAAAAGTACTAACGTGATTTTTTCCCAAATGTGTCAAGATGAAGTTTTCATCAACATACATGACATTTTATGAAGAAAAACACGTTACTAAGTCAGTGTTTCGACGCTTCTCATTCCAATGGTGCATATAATGTATTTTAAAGTGAAATCAGCGGGATAAAGTTTCTGCTGAAGGGCTTCAAAAATTCTCCTACCGACCGAGCTACCTATATATTACAGTTGTACTGAATTCTTTTTGTCTTTTGAAATTTAGATGGAGGAGACATGTGTCATATTAAGCCCACACATAAAATGTCAAATGTCATGTCAAAGTCCGTTATTCCGATGCGATAATTTAAATTCAGCCCCTGACTGACAACAAAGAATAGATGGAACGAAACGAGGTTCACAAACAAAGAGTATCAGGTACGTCTGTTGCATAAACGGATTTCTACATCTATATCGATCCAATTCACACCTATCATACCTATTACTGCTTTCCATTTGAAACATGTTACTTCACACAATTTAATGGAAAACTTGTCTGTGTAACAAATTTTACAGCACATTGAGAGACATCGAACAAGCACACACAAACAATGTGCTGTTTATATTCATATTGAACACTACACTTGGTCTAAGTACAACAAAGTACCTTGCCCTAGAATATTTTGTTTTTGAACAGAATAAGCCCACAGTTGGAATAAAGAATAGGGATAATCTTTTCTAGCTCATTTCACCACAACATTTTCACTGTAAATTAGCGTTAATCAGAATCAGACAGCCCATCATCCAGGTTTCGTTACTACAGACTAAATAGCTGGTATACTCCTTAGACTAGACGCAACTGCTGCATTTTTTCGTACAATACGCACTCGCCTATAACCACACCATCATAATATGCACCAAAAAGGGCAATATTTTCGATTTGTCAACACCGCCGTTTCATCTTGCTCGCATCATTCCTTGTTTTCCCAATGTGGACGGAAGGAGAAATAAAAATTGACAATGTGCAACGTGGAAAGCCAGTAATTGTGGGACGGAGCACTCAAGTACACTGCACCCAGTTTGTCTAGTCGCTATTCTGAACATTCAATAGAAGACTGTATGAATACCTGGTACAAAATTGCGCGCATTACTATTGAAAAGCGCACTTTTGCTCTTTCCATCCATCAAACGACATGCATTAAAGTGAGCACAACATTCGCCGCCAGTACTGGCACAACAGAAAGCAAAAACAACTCTCAGAATATGTATAACGTGTGGAGAAAGTGAACCACTCAACCGAAAGGACGGCAAAAGAACAGCGTTCATTTCCCCAAATGGTCGGAATGCGTAGGATTATTGTGCTGTGAGCTATTTTTGACTTGTCTTCAACAGTCTTCAAAGATTTACATCATCATACACGTTGGAACACTTTAGTCATATCAACACTTCAACCATCAATGTTTTGTACATACTTGCTGAAATGTCCATCAGTCTGGATGAACCTTTAAGCGGAATTGCTTGGTAGGCAATGTAGAAGCACAGCTTCCAGAGGAAAATAATATGACGGAAGGAAGTCATTGAGATAATGGTAATGGGAGAGGAAATCATCATAGTTAGTGAGCGGTAACCAGTGAAAAGGATGGGCTAAGTATACGATGCAAGTGCTCATTTATGAGAACGGAAAATTTTTTTACGTCCTCAATTCTTAACGGTCAAGTTAATCATCCGTAAAGGAACAATCAGAGAGACACTCTTGGAGTTAAAAGATTACGTGCGCTGCATGCTCCAAATGTATGTATGCAAGAGGAAAATGGAGAAAGGTTGGGTCCACAGTTTCTACTTTCTACTCTAGGAAGATTGCTCGTTTAGTAAACAAGCCTTGAACAAGACTCATAGTAAAGATAAGGACAAGCATATTGTGCTGTGTTTGGATTACATGTTGACAGGATTTTAGGTAGATAGTTTCCTTCTTGCTAGCAATTATTTTAATTACGAGGCCTATTTTCGGAATGGTGCTAGTTACAGGAAATAATTATAGCAATATACCTGTCCTGGTGTTAGTCCTGTACTCTTTTTCGTGGTGCTAGTTGAGTTGACGTATTCAGCGTAGCAACTTGTTGAACACTGAACACTACCGCATACACCTCTTGTAGAGGAAATTGGCTATAAGTGATGATAATGCTAGTGTACCAACAAATAAGCCTCTAATTTTATGTAGATGTAGAGCGTATCATGTTCATGTACCCGTTTTAAAACGGGAGCAACGGCTTGCCAACTTTGGCAAAGAAAGTCAAAAGCTTGTTAAATTCTTTGCTTGCATAAAAAGCAACGATGTTAGCAAACGTTGCGGTACATGACACAAAGTTATATATAATGAAACTGAAAGGATTCAGTAATTGGATACTCCAATATTTTGCTCATGTAGTTCTACAAGTGCAAACTAACTAGTTATCCACTGATAGCAGCTCGGATGTAACAAGCAAAAGTGAATCCGCTTACGTATATTCTTAGTTTGACACAGTTTATTTTAATTAAATAGTTTTCATAGCTTATTGCTTTCATGAAGGTGATTTTCAAAAACGGTAAACACGTAACCCGGTCCATATTCCTCGCATGAATTCATTTTTGACGTCCAATCAACAGTTCTTTCCTCATTTGAACGGATAAATTATTGTATCAGTGATCACGTTCAATACGAGCATACTACTCTTGAATGTTAAGTATGCCGCCCTTTACGTAAAGTATATAATGTTTAGCTTCACGAATATATAAACATGAAGAAAGCGTATTGCATTTACGAAAGAGATGAACAGAAGTCGTTTCCTCTGAAAATTATGAATTTTCATTCCAAAGGGAAAGTTGGAATTGAAGGTGGATATATGCATGTATTTATACAAACCACCACACAAATGCAGGCTTTTGCATTGGTACGTTTGGAAGCTATGACAAACACATAGGTAGCTATTTATAAATTACTGTAGGTAAATGAATTGAAAGATCAACAGAGAGTAAAGTAAACGCGAAGATGAATTACTAGTTCAAAAGCGACACATTTGAGTATTTGGCCCATGCATAACAGAAAGCTGGAAAGGAAGTTTGTGGTAGTGATGTGGCTTTGGTTGGTGTCGTCGCTGCCGATGAATTTGATGGATAATGGGCGCAAAATTTCCGACGACGCAAAGAAAGTTTTTTTCCCCTGGAATGCATTCCAATATCTTTGCTTAGTAATAAATCGATCCTGTGTATTTTAGACAAAAAATCAAAGTAGGGTCTTGGTACAAAATCAATACTTTCACCCGATTAAAAGGCTCCAGCTCTCTGCACTATGCCGCCGGGTCGGTGAAACAAAGTAAATCCTGTTGAATGATGCATTGAAATCAGAGTGCAAATTTATTGAAAATTTATTTTATGGCTTTTCCATAAAATGAAAACTCATTCCTCTACAGCCAGATATTCCCAGAGTAGCGTGTAGTAAGTAGGTATATGGATGCACACAACTCATACCAGAGTTTTTCCAGGATTCTATACATCTATCTTCGCCGCTGAACGAGTCGATGATAACGATGATGATCAACCAACGCTACATTACATTATTTTACTTTGTTGCGAAGACACACTGCTTGTCCCTTAGGGACTGCGTAAGGAAATTTGCCAGCGCTAAAGTAAAAAAAGTTAAATTATGAACATGAACCTCCAATATATGTGTTTTCCCGACACTATAGACAGTATTTTCACTACTTACATATTCTCTTCACAGAAATGAAAATTTATTCCATTCATCCAACAATGAAGTAGCTAGGTATACAGTGTACATGTATATATTTCATCCATACATTATTATGCGGTGCGCTCGCTGTCGGTTGACGTTGGCTTGCTTTGTGCAATATTGTAAATGAGTGAAAGACTTATAGAGCATTTCCTACTCAAGTTTTGTGCAAAAGAACCATGATTCAAGTAGCGATGCCGAAGAAAGACTCCCGTTCCAAGAAACTATACGGCATAAATAAATTCAACCAACTGAAAACTTACTCGTTGTATTAAAAACGAGAGAAAATGCATGAATTTTTTTTCTCTCTGTCGAAAAAGGGTAGTGGTTTTCTTCATGTGACTGTGCATAAAATGAACTTGCACTCGCTGGGAATGCCAATACTGATGCCATATTCACCTTATATTCCCAGCATTAAATTACAATGGCGGTGTCGTTTGGGGATTTACTGCTTTCACTTCATTCTTATATTATAGTCGACCTGCCAAAACAGCAAAAAAATGTACAAGTAAATCTAACAAAGAATACTTTGTATTCGTCTCCTGTATCAGTGTTTGGACAGGAAAGACGGGAAGAGGAAAACTGTTATCCAATTTTAACACGATAATTCATTCCATCTCATTAGGTTTCATCCCTGTTCTTTGTCTTTTATACGTTTTTCGCCCTTTCATTTGACATTCATAGGAATGTGACAGGATCAACAGGAAGAAATGGGGAGATTCTTCGAACTCGTTTAACCAAATTATATCAACATTAAAGACGCTTTTGAATCGAGGCCTGGATGCTTCTAACACACTTTCATTACATGTAGGCGTTATTCTATAAACCCTTTGACAATAGGAGAGCTGAATACGTTAAGTAACACACCTTTTTTGCCACCCTGGCAGGACTTGCTTTGTAATGAGATTTTGCATAATATGACTCATGACGCACGCTGGATGAAAATCTTTCCAGTGGTTATGATCCTTGTAAAATAGCAAAACTCATTTCGTCTTGGAATCATTTTCAAGGAGTTTTCATTGTCAAGAATATCATAATATTTATGTCGCTCGTCAAACCGATATGTACACAGCTTCCTGTTAGACTATTAAAGATTCAAAACTTATTATCTTTAATGATGTTGATGTTCAAAACCTTGAAACAAGAAAAGTTTGGGCTTATTGTTCCATTAAGTACATGTCACTGATGTCAGCCTTCCGTGGATATAAGATTTACTAAATTGCCATACTATTTTTATGTTAATACTTTAATCGAATATAAACTTTATGTCGCAAGCAACCACCATACTACGTATTGGCAAATACATAAAATTGTGATAAAAACGTTATAATGCTAAGCAAAATTGGAATACAAAATACGACTCACCAACGCCCTAAAGTATAAATTAAAAATGTATGCTATCTTCACAACATGCAACTTTTGCTCTCATCGACAAATATTTTTAGGATCTCATCTGGTTTCTATATTGGTCTCTGTATATTATGTAATCTGTTATAGGGATTTATTGCAACTCCAATCACATTCCAATAATTTATTAAATGAAAGGCTGGAGAATGAATCGTAAAATGATTTCGTGCTGCTGATGCTCGATAAGCTATTAATAATGACGCTGGAACACTTCAATAGGATGAAAATGAATCTTGTCGACCCACACATCATAATAAAATGATGATATAATAATTAGATTTTTCTCAAAACCTTTGTTTTAGATTCTTCTGGTGTATAGTTCGTTACCTTCAAAATTACATTTCATCCCTTATGTATCGATCATTTTACTGGATATATCCTTGACGCGACACTCAATATTTAATTTTCCGCTTACCTTGCAATTGGTATCTTCTATTAGTAGCGACTGTTCAAACTTCAAAGAAAAAATCATAAATAAAAATGAGATCCTACCAATTTAAGTGCAGTATATAGGTAACCCCTGTTGGTTGGGAATAATGAATGCCTTGTCACGAACTCTTGGACCACTGTCACTGTTGGGTATATGTATAAATTCATTCAATGAAGCATGGGCACCTTGTTAGAGTTTATTGGAATGTCAGGATTTTTGTCTGGCTGTAAATGAATTTAGTTTTGGGAAATACTTTTTTACAATCATTTATCCACGTTTGGAGGAGGACCAAAGTGGTCCCACGTTTTTTCCTCAGCTAACCGTGTTTTATTGTGACAGAAAAATGTCCAACTCACAGTAATTACTGCACTTGGCCTGGTAAAAGCTTAATTTTGCCACTGTTAGTTTTGCAATATTTAAACTGTAAAGATAAATGAGCTTCGACCACTAAAACCGTCAGCATGAGGCTCACCAATTCACGACGGGGAACAACACAAGAATTTTTGAAAATAAATTGTACCAACTTTTACAATTTAACTGGTCAACATTCTTCCATCTCCAACAAAAATTTGTACCCACGATAAAATACTAGATAATTTGTGTTATAGATAGCAATTCCTTTAGATAAAATATCATACAGTCACGGTCTGATTTTCGCTCTTAGAGCAACACAGTGTCTCCGTGAATTGTATCCATGTAGGTTGTAAGTAAAACCAACGTGTCGACAATTTGTCTCCTGTCCTAAAGAATTATATTGTAATAAAAAGAAAATCAACTTTCTTATTGCAAAATAATGGTTGTTTACGACAATTTGTGGGGATTCTGCTCTCATTCTCCTCATATTTTCAAGAATGAAAAGCGCGCAGTACGTCGGGTATAACTGAGCGTAGGTTTAACCAGCCCTAACACTTTACCGCTTGCAATTAAGTATATTATTTGTATCTACCTAAATATCTATAATACACCAACGCAGCGGGGATGAAGGTTAAGTTTACTCCTAATTCCTTCACTATGAGTTTTCCACAGGCACATGTCATGGTCAACAACTTTACTCTTCTCTCGAAAATGTTGAGAGAAGAGAAAGGTGTTCCAATTCCATTTCCCTTCAAACATAAATCAGCGTTAGTTAGCCAAGTATTACCTGAGTAAATCTTCGTTTTTTCTTCACTCTCAACTAAAAGTTCGCATCCCATTTACCTCCCCAGTGCAAGCTCTTCCAGTAAAAGTTTACTTGATTTTTTGGCTCCCATTACGACACCGCGATTTGCCTACACCCTCTCAATTTAGTTCAACCGGTTTTCTAGCAACGACACAGCGTGTAGGCTGCGATGTTGGTTGTCATTTCTTAACATGAGCACCAGGAAACTTTTAAACCAGGGGCACATTGTACCTATAAGTACATAGGTTTTAGTGCATATTGCCGTAAGGGTGGTAAGTGAGTAGTGTAAATGAAGATGATGATTCAAACAGTTCCAGCAAGCAGGAGAGCACGAATAATAAAGTTAATCCTACGGGTGGTGACGTGACAGCATTTGGTGAAATATAGGATATCTTAATGTGTACCCTGTAACAACTCCATTAGCACAGCTAATGGACTTTGAGCTACTTGTTTTTGTGGAGGCGGCAAGGAGAAGGAGCGTGGCAGTAAAATATCGCTGTCTTCTCGATAACTTGGAATACTTTAAGGATATTTCCCAGTCTTTCTTAGAGAAAATCTTTTGTAAACAAGTAAAAAAAGGTGGAATGGGAATATGAGAGCAACCCATGTGTGGTCCCTTTATTTCCACGAGGGTATTGAAGAACGGAAATGAATCAAAATTGTTTGGAAAAGGGAACAAACTTTGCTTGCCCCTTTGATTTCTGATTGCATACATAAATTGGATAGATTTGAATCGCAGTTAATGTGATTCTCCAAGTTGGAGTTGTTGAAAACTAGAAGTGCCTGCAATGAAATGATTATAAGTTAGATAGTGGTAATTGAGTATATTTTAGACTATCAGCATGAAACTATTCTACTGTTAAAGAAACTGTCTTATTATCAGATATACCTACCTTTTGCTTTGAATCTTTACCTATGTAAATCGTACATCCCGCAACTTTAGCCACTATTTACTCAAAGATTACATGCGCAAATAAAAGTGCTCGTTTGCATGCAAAACGGAAATGAGCAGCAAATCCAGCTACCCGGCAGGATACGCATTGTATGCCATTGCTATACCGTAATCGCGGTTAAGTACCAGTAGTTTTCTACTCAGAAATACTAGTGGAAATCTGTTTTAATTGTCACTGCCGCTGAAACTCTAAAGAATCTACAAATATGCATGTATAAGCATATATGGTCGAGGGAATTTCCAATTGCATGAGTGATGATGAACAATGGAAATAGTAGGATGGCTATGTATGCGATATGTCGCGTGTTGCATTGCATGAGCAACAAAATCTGTCGCAGTGTGCAGTAATTAATTTCATCATCATAATCATCTTTAACATCACGCAAGCAGCAAAAACTGTCGTGCTGTATGGTTCACGGTTTGAGGGATTTTTTTATACACAGCATAGATTCATCTAGTTGTTCATATCGTTTGGCATAGTTTTGAGTCAACTGCTCGATGAGGACCTTGAGGAAGTCTATCAAATATCAATCATATAAAACACACGGCTGATATGATTGATCACTTGATAAGCATGTATCAGCATGCTTCTCTGGAAACTGAAGTCAACTGATACCACGTACAGAATATGAACATGCTGTAGTATGCATGAAGAAGGTCGTAATGACTTACAAATTCATATTCTCAGTTTCGGTCTCGTCGAAGCACAGTAAGCATTACGATTTAACAATTTTAATTTTATAGAACCATTGAAAATATTTGTCATTCTCATCATTATTATTGGAATATAGGTAATAGTAAAAGCTGCAGCAGCAGAATGAACTAGCGTAGAACCATTTTATATTGAACAAGTTTTGGAGATCGGATTTTTATCTTGTACACAGAATAATAAATAAAAAACCAAAAGCGATTTACGAAATGTTACACAAATGTGCAAGTGTAATAGTTTAATTAAAATACGTATTTTAAAAATTGACCACCAATATCAATGTTATCGTTTTGCGTTCATATCTTCATAACAGGATAAATGGAAGAAAACATAAACGTGGATCGTATTTACATGCATAACATATTATTATCTTGTTTGTCCAGAACTTTCAACGTTCCACGTTGTCAACATAAAACTGCACTGTCGTAATATAACCGCTCATTCCTGTCATGGATTAAACCATTTAGTTATTGTCGATTGATATCTTTATGTAAGAAAAATTGGAATAAGCTGAATAGAGAATCAGGTTCATGGTAAAATACGCACTGTCAGCATTTTGTCTGGTAGTTCAGTATCGGCAGCTGTAGAAATCGTTGATCCACGTGAAGTGGGGACTATAACATTATGATAATATGAATTCCAGATTACTAGCCACATTGAACAACATGGCTATTACATATTGCTGAATTGTGGAAATGTGTCCCACTCAATTTTATCAAACTAAACATGACAAACGTGTAACGTGAACAGACACGACACGATGACTGTTTCAGTGTGCGTTTAGGCTCAATATAGCGGAAATTAAATGGATTTTTAGTTGCTGGCCACAATAACCAAAAAAGCTGTCATACGTAAAGCCATCCAAACTGTGAGTTTTACCTGGAAATTCGCCAGTGATCTCAATCGCCCTACCAAGAAAGGAAGCATCTCTAACAGAACAACTAAATTACTCATATTTTCCATTTTCGTTTCTTTTCTAGCAAAAAAAACTATCAGTAGACAAAATGGCTCGAATCTATAAAACTGGAGCGATCTTAGCACTTGTCATTCTCTGTCTTCTCTGCCTAACATTGCCAAATAGCGTGTCTGCCGGAAAGAAGGATAAGAAGGGACAAAAATGCGAGAAGCCAAAACAGTTTGCGTACGAGTTGGATTATGACTGGGTATGTACGTTGCTCCAACAAGCAACATTCTATTTTGTAATATGTGTTCCCTATACTTTTTCCATTTCTCAACAACGCAAAAAAGCACGCATTCAAAATATTCTTTTGTGCTTTTCATGGTGTTGCATACGGTTTAGGTTATGGGACACAGCAATTGGTACTTTCCTATGATGAGCAAGCAGGATTTACTCCGCCAATCCAGTGACATCCTGCAACAAACGCTGGAAGACATATCTTCCCCATCTTCCAACGTTTTGGAGGATATAAACTCCAAAGCATGTATACAAGCCACGTGGGACGGTTTGAGCCCAATAATCACGGGCTTTAATGGGAAACGGACTTCCTATAATTTGTCACCATCCGACTGGACTAATTTCAACATTCTCGGTTATGAAAAAGCCTGGAAAAAAGGTACGGCTTTCGTGCATGGCTATGCGTGCATATACATGGTAGTATTTAGAAAAAGTGAAGTTTCCATTTTAAAAAATGACTTATTACCATCCATTTTTCATTACAAAGGGCAATCTGGCACGCTGTATATTACGCATTCTGACAACAAAAACTTTGTCTTTTTTGTTCGCTGCTGGGAGGATGAACAACGCACGTGGATGGTAATGACTACAAAAAGTTCACCCACTAAGAAAGTGAAGACGGCAGTTTTGGAGCACATTAAATTGCTTGGATTCCCAGAGGATGATATTGAAATGCTGGATTATGAAAAGTGCACTGCCACCTCAGCAGAACAAAAAACTGAACTGTAATGGTTTTGTATAAGTTATTTATTACTCTCTGAGATTTAAAATGAATAAAATTGTGGCTATAATTTTATTTATATTTTATTTTAAAGAATCAAATGGTAATTTGACATATCGTTGGGTCGTTGTGTCATGCAAAATTCGTAGGGTGTGTTTACAGAATGGTTGGAAAGTAGAATGTGTAACATTATAATTGGAAATGTTAATCATCCAGGTCCTGATGTCAGTCTTTTTCATTCCGTATGTTGCTTAAGATTATGGGATGATGCATCCACTTTAATAGATTTCTTTGACGGGCTCACGTTTTCATGTTGGGAATGAGACGGGCCTGTAGTGCTTTCAAGATCTGCCACTTCTTGTCCTTTCGAAGGTGCCACGAGTTCCTCCTTAGTGTACGGGGTTCCGTCATCATATTCCATTTTTTTGGGGCACACCAAGATTATAATGCCAACGCCAACAATGCATGCGAGACTCACACCGAAACAGATAGTTAGATACTGACGTGAGTCTATAACGTAGACATTTGTTCTTCCTCGATACTCTTTCCAGTCCCTGCTTCCGGGAAAGACACTTGGAGTAGATACAACCCCATTGGCATCTTCAATTACACACTCATAAATTCCACTGTGCAATAGGTTAGTGGGGCTATCGATTACTATCCGTGAATGGAAGCTGTATGCGCTAGTTTTACTTTCCTTCTCATACTTTTTGTCTCCAAAGGCATCTGTCCATAGGTCAGAGTCCGGCTTCACGTCCGTATAACTCCCCTTTTCATTTTCCGGATCTTCCTTACTCTTTCTAACTTTTTCGTCCCAGTGAACTTTCATCTTGTATTTTGTAGCAATTTCTTCATTGTCCTTTGCAATCAGTTGTTCACCTTTGACCTTGTTTAACAAATCCATTCGCTCTTTACCTTGAGGAATCTCGTCATCCTTGTTATTTTCTCGACTTTTGAAGCTCCATGAAATTGTGTAAGGAGGGTACGCTCTTCGATTAGCGATGGTGTCCGTCTTACCCACTTTACATTTCTAATTTAAAGCACATTCGATTGAAACAAATGCAGCCCGATTTTGTATGTGTTTCCTATGCGCTAAAAACCATTGCATACCTTAATATTGCAGAACGGGATTCCACAATAAAGTGAATATGAGTCCTTGTCCATTGGGACTCCTTCTCGCAACTGGAGACCCAATGATACTTCTGGTAAAGGTCTGGTTATCACGTAAAAGGTATGCGAACAACCTCCCAATTTGAAACAGGTAAACTTCTGAATGTAATTGGCAGAGTTTGGGGCTTGTATCTTTAGTTGCTCTCCTGAATCATAAAAATCGTTGTCCATGCCCCTTTCCCCTTGCATTCGCCATTGGGCATTCTCGCCACAACCTTTCAACCTTAGAGTTTGTGTCTGTTTGTTCAAGAATACTAAGGAGCCGGGAACCTTAAGATATCCCACTCGTGCCAGAAACACTCGTAGCTTTTCCACGTTGTTAAGCTTTTCACCGTGACGCACCGTCTTACTCATTTCTCCAGTCAAGTATTTTAACGTGGTCAGTGTTCCCCAGCCGTGATGTTCCTCATCACCGCTATTTGGGTCATCAACATTGCAGTCATAGCTTTTGATGTCGTTCTTATGTTTAGTGTAGTATTCCTTCAGGACCTTGTATCCGTGCATGCTATCATCATTGACTTCAGCCAAGTCCACACTCTGGATCCATACTGTTCCAAACACAACCAGTGTGTACATCACCCAGGGGTTCCAGTAGCGCCCCTTCAGAGCCATGCTTACAAATATCGGTCACAGTACAGTCGCTAGTATTTCTTACCGATTAACAATGACGACACATCATGACACATCATCATCGTCTATGATTATTATCTTAACGACATATGCATCAAATTATGGCTGGTACAAACCAAACGGCTGAATAAGAATAACGAAAGTTTAAACCTGCTTGAAAGTATCCACGGGAATTTAATCACGAATCTTTCCTCCATCGTGTTCATTCATCCACACTACGATATAAACATTAGTTCTTATTGTCTCTTGAATGAAATGTCGCAATAGATCTCTAAAATAGAATACAAATAGATAGATATTGAAAGAACCACGTGTTGTAGCGGAAAATTACTTTTATTTTCTATAATAGCAGAGCCTTCGACAATCACTCTTTCTACAGGGCCAACAATGTCAAAACAATACAATTTGTAAAACTATCAACTATACTATATGTTAAAATGTATACAATTCCTGAATGCTTAAATAGCGTATGTATCGTTAAAAATGCAACTCCATCACCGCAACCACGAACAATCGCGAAAAGTAATTGTTGCACAATAATATCCCAGTTCCCCCACGACGATCATTCATTGCCATTTTCTACGTCCATCCATCCACATCCATTCCTACTGAATACAAAAGAGGAGCTGAGCTGATTAAATCTATTCAATCGCTGCCATGATGTTGCTACAGGTAGAGATGTATGAATTCTACGCAGACAGGTAATGTACAGTAATAAAACGGCTCATTTCGATATTCAATAATTTGGGAACAAAATTAGCAAAAAAAAGTTATGGTTATTACTGGCTATGAACTGTTCTAATGAATCGACAACGCATTAAATGAACTGCAACCTTTCTGAACTGAAATGCATATCGCTAGTTTAAGCATCAACTTTTATTAAATGTGTTGCAAAACTCAGTCAAATTAGCAAAAATCTTTGTGGGCTTCTTTTGACAAAAGTGAATCTTAACAATTTTTCTTGGCAGGTGCACATACAACATACATAGTTCGAATAATATTTCCCCTTACTCGTCAGACTGACCATCAACCAAACTCCAAATATCCATTACATTTGTCATTATCAATGACCTGGATTTTAAAAGATTTTTTTATTAACTTTTGTGGAAACCTTGTATAATTTGAATTTTGAATGTTAACCGTGCGTTGGGTTTTAAATGGCAGATTCAATGTGAGTCATGACTCACGAGGTATTGGTTTGACTTTTTTGGTTTATGACGTGAGCGACAAAGGAAAACTGTGCTGGTACGTAGGGATTTCCAAAAGTAGTGAGACGACTTTATGCTACTCGCATTTAAAAACCGTTGGGCGAAATCAATCAGCCTGTTCCACATATATGCCCTGGACCCTTGCCCACCGTTTCCACATTGCATCAAATGTCCAGATATCATTGGGCTAGAGTGCCATGCTTCTATGTTCAAAAATCGAAACTTCCGTTTTTTCACGTTTTTTCGGTATTGCCTTTTAAATGACGCTGCAGATTAGGCTGGATTTGCTGTAGTGCTTGTTTTTTTGTACATATCTTGTTATGATGAGTCCATCGTTCATTTCCAGTCACCATTTCGACGCATGATAAACTCTACGTCCTTTGAGAGAAAGGTGCTATTTTGCAGATTTGATTGCACTGAAAATTTGCTTTCTCGAACGTAATGTCTTCGGAAATGCATCCACGACGGCGAAAAAAAGGTTCAAAATTGAAATCCAAGTACCTCCACACATTCGGGGGATTTATGTGAACCATTTATGATATTTCTCACAACTGGGATTGACTGTCTAAATCGACGACAGCTATTCTTTTCGTTACAAATCTCTCATCGATAACACTTAGTGTTTGTCTTAGCTTTGGCCTATTTTACAGCGATAGGCTAGCTCGTTTAAATCTCCGACGCCACCGATCGATTGTTGTCCGTATAGGCACGGAATCTACAACATATTTTGAAAACAATTGTGATTTGAACTGGTGGAAAGACCGGCCAAGAAAGGTAGCATCACTTTCTCACGAACATCTTACGTAAAGAAAAAAGATAATTGTAGGTTTAACAAGCTCTACCTCTGGATTGGTAATGTCCATCGCAACACGTAGCATGTCAATCGAAAGATCAAACCTTGGTCTACCCGTTGGTGTAAACATGGTCTGAATTGAAGAATCCGTCATAGAGATATCCCTTGTCAAAGTCGTCTCATTACTTTTGGAAATCCCTCGTACTTGTATGTGTATATATATATCTTCCCGATACAGTAACAATTGACAAAAGTGCATTACATGAAAATTTATAAACTGCCCTCATGATGTTTTCAGATTTTGAATCGTGTTTGTGGTTACGGTCCATTCACTCGAGTTTAAACCCTACAGTATGCTTTTGCTCGCTTTTCATTTGTAACGCTAAGCGTTTAATGCATATTCTCACGAGCAGTAAGAAGTGGCTATCAGACAGACAAAAAACACAAACGCTACAAAATGTACATGATCTACTGTTATGAAGAGTATGTTGATACAGTGATTTTTTACTGATTCAAAACCCCCTCAGGGCATAAATTATGTACGCACCAGAATACATCTTGTATCGGTCCTCTGTGTTGCAAAATACTGCTCAAAGTTTGCGATTCGATGTACTAAGTTGTTCTGTAGTAAAGACTGAACGATACATACATAGTATAGACCAACACCAACGTGTTTTAAGTATGTTCCATTTTCCGCTAAACTCGTCATTAGAGATTCGAGCATGGTTACTGTTTAAACAATCAGAGTGTCTAAATAAAAACGGTAGCATTAGACCAATGGCAAGCGAATTTATAATCAACTCCACAAGCTATACAGAAGAATTCTGTCTTTCGGCCTTTCCCAAAATACAATTTTTGGCTGTTATTATTGCGTAAATCTTAAAAACCAGTTTGAAACGCGGTTTCAGTAAAAATACCCTTTGCACTCCAACGTCTCTGCGGTTCTCAGTAAACCAAGTATCAGGTGGACTTTCTGAGGGTATGAGGTGGACAATGTTATATGTTGAATTCAACAAAGGAATTATTACAAGTCAATGTACCAGGTGCACAACTGCAGTATAGGTACATACATACTTAAGCATACACTAAAACCGTGAGCTAAATCCTTATCCTGCTTCTTTCAAGTTAATATTAAAAACGATGGATGTCTTGGCTAAGGGAAGCACGC
Organism: Sinella curviseta; assembly: GCA_004115045.4. Taxonomy (NCBI): domain Eukaryota; kingdom Metazoa; phylum Arthropoda; class Collembola; order Entomobryomorpha; family Entomobryidae; genus Sinella; species Sinella curviseta. The sequence goes on along the minus strand of CM023199.3, from coordinate 63,922,273 downwards.
GCATCAAGATCAAACTAGCATCCCAAACACGTTCGTCCACTAAATGCATAAAGCATCAAATAATAGCTCAAAATTGTCGTTGTTGTTGGCATACTAAAAGACATGTAAATTATTGTTTTGATAAAATCTTGCGCAAGATTTTCATAAAATGGCAAATGTGGAATGGAGTATGAATGTTTTGTTTTTTTGTTTTCTGTGTTGTGCTGCTTCTAATTTGCTACTTAACGTAAGTAGGTAAAAGTATCACACTAATAGCCGTGGCTTACTTTTCCTCGCATGCTTTTCAAATTGACATTGATTTTTTTGTGTATACAGCAGCAAAACAATAATTCACACTTTTACTTAAAATCGATTTTGCAGAATATTTGAAATGAGCAAAAGAAGGTCAACTTATCGTAGGTCATGTATCATTACCCTGAACAGAATACTTAGATCTGTAGGATCATACTTATAGCTGCATTTGCGTTTGTCGCGTAAATTAATTCATCCTCGGCATCATTTAGAAAAAAATCACCCAAATATACGACTGCATGCACATGTTTTTAACTATAATAATAATGTACTATTACATAGTTGACGTCATAAAAGTCACTGGAGGGTATTCAAATATTAATAAGGATTACCTGAACACGTAATCTTACGAAGAAAGAGAATAATTGGTGATAAAAAATCGTGAAAATCCCAAGCGCAGCCACCAAGAAAATTAGGTACATGGTTTTCCTAAATATTTCCCCGTAGAATACTCCAACTGAAATGAGTTTGTCACGGACTACGGCTGAGCTGGTTCATTTTTTAAACACAAAAGTTGATCTACCTATCCTGCGAACAAAATGCGTCTGGTATTTAATTTCGGAATGCTCATTCACCAGGCCATTTACACTCATATACGGCAAATAAATTAGATATATTAGCAAGCATAAAAAACGAAAAAGACATTATAGGTGACTTGACTGAGCAGAGGAGATGCGCATTCAAAAACGAATTATGATTGTAAAAAAATATCCCGCAGAACTATATTTTTACATTTCTTTCAGTATTACTGGAAAATGAAATGTCTATGAAATGATAATACTAATTCACGTAAATTTGGGGGACTTTACCTGTGAAAACCAATTGAAGATGTGGTGCAAGTTGCTCCACCGCTTCGCTCACCTTGCACTTCAACTTGAGTACGATAATAATGAGCGATAAAAATATTATGCCATATAGCGTTCTACTATTTTTTGTTTTGATGAAATTTTGCTACTGCTCTGCTCATTGTGGAACGGTTGGGTAGGTGGGAAGATCGTATGTCGTACCGTACGACAGTGTCATTACCAACGACCCCCTTTAAGTTGATGCGAGTGGTGTAGAAGGTTTTGGTATATAACAACGCTGATTACATAAGCATACATATTTTGATCTCAATGAGCGAACCGTTCTTCTGTTACGAATGATGGTGAAGACGATGATGATGATTTTTTTATGATACTGGTTAAGGTAGGTAGATATAGTAGTGCCAAGATTTTGGGTATGCTTTTTTCTAGTCACTGTTGGACGGAGAGATTATTATCACGTCCCTCCACTACGTTTCGTGCAAAATCGACTGGTTGAAGTAGAGAATGGAAAGGCAAGTCACAAAAAATGGAGAGAGAAAAAAAACAGATTCTCCTCCTGAGAGATTAGTTAGTACTCACTCACTCATGCAATTCCTTGTACGTATACTTTTTACACGTTTGCTAAGTTGGATACCTGTATTTTATACGTAAGACATGACTATGTTCTCCTTCGTAAAACTTATATAATCCCATCTCATCTCATAACGGGTAGATTCCATTCCATTATCATGGCTATACAATCTGTAGTATGAATGTATGTATGTATTTGTATTCGTATGCACTATAAACCATCAAAAATGTTTATGATGATCGTCATAAAGCCTATAAGTAGGCATATTGAAACTTTTTCGATACAACTACGGATCAAGTGATGTCGAATCCTTGCTGTTTTGAAGACGAATATGAACAAAGAAGATTTTTCAGACTTTGAATCAGAACCAAGTTGAGCTAGGCTCTGACAACAACAAACAAAAGTGAGCGACAGAAAGACGTGAGCTTCATTTTGTATTCATCAGCTCTATTCGAGAACCGCAACGAAAGGAACCAAGAAGTAAAGGTGACGTTAAAATATAATCGTAGATTATTTCGTCTTGTGCAAGAGTCTGGGTCGCAATTCATTATCATTAGTCTGTCCTCATCGCTGACAACAAACAATGCATTCGCTTCCTACATACTAATCTGTTGCTGCAACGCGATTCATAATTTCTAATTTTATTCATTTTCAGAAAAAGGTCTACTCTTTTTGGAAAAAATCAAAGGATTTCACGCATTTAAATAGCAATATAATTCATTCCCTTTGTCCCATTTCGTAAGCTCTAAAACACCATCTATTTACCAAAGGTGTGGTGCAAGATTACTCATCGTCAGTCAACCTGCAAAACTACAAAGTGTATTTACTAGTGTGATTTTACTTGGGATACGTAAAATAATCTTTTCCTGGAAGCCTTATTGTCTCCTGGACTGTGAACGTGCACGTGTTACAGCGATTCGCAAAAAAACAGGATTTTCTGCGACTTGACGAGTAAAGTACGAGTATGTGTTGCGGCTTTATTTGCAAATAATGCAAGTGCTGTTGCTGCTGCAGAGTCCAGAGCGCTACGAGGTGCAAAATTAAGTAGATACAAGTTGAACAATGAAGTTGTTTTAGTTCATTTGGACCTCCGTTCCTTGTGATTCTGGTTCTTTGTCAATGCATGCTGTCATTGTCGTCATCACGCATAAAGAAGCCAGTTTTTGCGAGATCTTAAAGTGAGCTTGTTTATACGCTGAGCTGCTTTTGTTGGTTTGTTTGGTTGCTCGTACTGCATATTTTTGAAGGTGTGTGTGTGACAAGCTGCAAGAGGCGACGTCATCGCCAGGTACTGGGAAACCCTCATTTACTGTTACGTGATCGTGCCAAGTGTTTTCGTGGGCTCAAATTTTCCACGTCGAAAATATCATCAAAATGTTTCGTGCACGCAAAGCCACTGCGGTACCTGAATCAGAAACCCATGAAAATGAAAAAACGAAGGATTTGAAGAGCAGGGAGGAAAAGTGCCTTAGTGCATTACGGAAATTTATCAAAAGTAAGTGGATTTTTATAGGGAGTATATTTTTAGTCAACTCGAAACGCTGGTGTAGCCTTGTGCAAACCAAAATTTGAAAAAGTGTGTATAAAGTGGCTGGTTTTAAGGGTTTCCGATTTCATTCGTACTTCCTTTCTATTTCCAGAGGAGGAGATTTTGCGTGACATTGAAGACATTTTGACCGATGATTTCCTAATGGCCTTCGTAAGGGGAAGGAAGTATGACATTGACAAGATAACTAAAACGGTAAGCCGGAAAATGCTTGTTATATGATACAGTGGACAATTGAAATTTCCAAATTTTTAATACCAAAAGTCCATGTAATTTTATGTTTAAAAAGCTTTAAGCTAACCCCCTTCAATGGCACCAGGTGCACGTTTTCATAATCCAGTTTAAATTAATTGAATGGTTCACCCGCATCGCGTTATAATAATAATCAATTAGTCAGGCATGATATCTCGGGTTTTCTTTCCCATCACTTGTGTGGTAACTTTTATACACTGGGATTGGAAAGAAGTGAAATAACAGTTATTAACGAGGGGAATTTATTATATAATATTTGGTATAAAAGGCGAAAACAACTTTACAAAAAAAATGTTTGATTAGGCAATCGCAAAAATTTCATGTTTAAACTTTACAATTGTTTGCTTCTGACCTACCTTAATTTCACATGGTATTTACAACCATTATATGCAAACTTGTTTCAAACTGCTTGCAGCTCCACACATTTGTACGTATTCGTCGAGTAGACTACCGGGATTATTTTCAAAGATTTTTGCCAAGTGTAATCAAGCATGGATTTGAAGTTCCAATCAGGGTGCAGGGAATTCTGAAACAGCGGGATCCAAAAGGAAGAATCGTGGGAATTGATCGATTAGGTAAGCCAGCAAGCCATATTTCTGGTGTCATATGCTCATCATTATAATTATAATAACGACCAAAATACTTTGATGTTGACTCACCTTCATTCATCATCATCACTGTCTATCGCCCTCCCACACATAATACGTGTATACGTAAATATGCAAGTCTAATTAGCGACTATACGCTACTTCCAGGATTATGGGACCCAGATCATATAAGCGCAGAATTGGGGGGCATGCTTCTACTAATGTATGGGTTGGAAGCCATTAAAAATATACAAAATCAGAAGGAAGGCGTCGTTATCATTGTGGATGCGGCACACATTAGTCTCAAACATGCCAAATGTCTCAACTTTGCCATCATCAGAATGCTCTCCGCCATCTATATTGTAATTTTTATAAAAGTTATTATTACAAAGTAGCTTTCATTCATCATTAGACGTTCCTTACACTGATGCACAAACCATTTCAATCTTCGTTTACAGGACAGTTTACCATTGCGCTACCGAGCTATTCACGTCATCAACCACAGCGTCATTGTCGATGTGATGCTACCAATGATAAAAATGTTTATGTCTAAGAAACTTCGCCAGAGGGTAACCATAAATTAATTACTGCTTACAGCAGATTTATCACGTAGATATAATCCGATCCGATTATGCCTCGTAATATTTTCCTGTTTACTTGACATTTCCATTCTTCTTCGTATAGATCATCATGCACACGTCCCTAGAATCCCTTCACGAGGCAGTACCTGCAGAGATATTGCCAGAATCCCTAGGTGGACCGCTTACCGACGAAGAAGCGTTTGACTCCAAATTCGAACAAAGAATTGTTGACAGTGAAGACCATTACATCCGAATTGCGCAGTAAGCGTGTCATTTTAATTAGGGATACAATTATTGTGGATCAGATATGCAGAGTAATTGTTGGTTTGTTGAATTCTTTGCAGGAAATGGTAATTATTTTGCAATTTTTCTGGAGAACAACTGGCCAAGTTGAAGAGGTAACATTAGCGTGTAGCGAATTATAACAAAAAATTAATGATATTTACGTTGTAAAATGGTTTATTATCGTAATCATCCTGCTCAATGCAAGCTATGAAACGTTCTCAAATTAGTGTACCCCGTGATCCATGATGTATTGTGATGTGATATGTGCAGTTTTCCTGGAGTAATTATTACATTTTTGTAATGACTGATGACTGCTTTTTATTATTATTATCTTTTAAAATTTGAATGCACAACATAAATCGTCACCATTATATTTGTAAATAATTTTTTTGTAATTATCCATCCAACATTTTAAAGGATTGCAATAAATGTATTCAATAAATAATTTCAGAACTTGTCTCACGGAGAATGTCTCACAACGTAATATACATACATTTAATTATTATTTTGTATACATCTACCAATTATATTATTCACATGTTGTAACAATAGTCAGTTAATTCAGTTTTATAGTAGTACCAGGAGCAGTACTCAAACACCGCTAGCTAACGTAAAGAAGGTTGCTCGCATATAATGACATTTTATGCACAGTTGTATGACGTATCTGAGTAGAACTATCATTGACATAATAATAAAGTCAGTAAATTAGGTATTAAACATTTCTTTAGTAAATCACACCATCCCAGGTTTACTTACATCATGGGAGGAACAATTTACAATCAACTTACTGTACAACCTGTAAACATTTTTTACCATAAAACACATGAAACATCTATTATTGCCAAACCAAATTGAACAGAATACATAGGTAACAATTAGACAAAATAAAATCTTTTTAAAATACGTTACTGTTTATGTCATGTCATGTCATACACGTGTTCACCCACCTCTTCCTTGTTTCCTCGACAAGTATCAGCTTTAAACTTTTGTCTGTGTCTGCCACTGGCTTATGTCTTACATATTATATCAGTTAACCATGTACTAAATTACTTTCCTAACTATTTAACACACAATCTCATGAAAGCTATGAAGACGAATGATTGTTTAAATTGTTGACGCACTGCGCTCTATTTTGTTATCGAGTTCCTTAAAAGCTACCACCTCCGACTCCCAGTTTTTATGTATTTACGTACGCGACATTAAGACATACACGTATGTAGTTTAGCCACCATAATTTAATGTATTTTTACAGCTATCGTAATTGTAGGATAGTGCTAACGGCTACTTGCACTGTTGCACTAATTCAAATTGCCGTGCAGCCGTTAGGATAGTGCTACAATGTTGTTTTTTGTTTGGTACGTTAAAACTTACATAGCATTACGGACAAGTGACTTTGTGACTCTGACTTAACTGGCTACCTGGCTATTGTAGGGTAAGGTCACATTTCTCTGGTAAAATATTTTGGGCAGTAAGAAAAACATGGTGCACTGCATACATACTTTACAGAGGGCAAGTTGTAGATCTATCATCTAACAGTGCAGGTCTGGCACGTTTGATATTTATTACGAAAAGTCGGTGTGTTATCGTATCAGGTTCTTAAAACAGGGAGTGCACAGTAGTGTTTTAATTATCCGAGGTGCATCCAATTAAAGTTGCGTGATGACAGTTTTAATAAAAACTTATTGTTTTAGTATTGCTAGATTATTATTTACGTACGTATAATATATATAGAATGTGTCATAGCCATAATATAATATAAACAAGAGATCATGCAATACAAGTGTTTGCGTATAGTTTTAAATGTAAAACCTTAAAATACATTTACATACAGCATGCACATAATATAGACATGAAAACCAATAAAAACATATAAAAAGGAGTGCAAACGCTTTGAAGATGATAAAATGTTTGTTAGTTCTACTAGCTCTATAATCTTATATAATATTTTTTGTACAATAAAAACTGCAATGCATCAACCGTGCTAAAACTTTAGTATTTTTACGGAAGAAGCACCAAAAAGTAAAACATGGTTTACCGTCATGGTTGATGGTCAAGAAATATCATGTAATGGTAATTATACAGTAGAGTTTATGATGATGGTCAAAATACGTAAACAAAGTAAATCATTGATAATGAATAATAATAATGGTAGTACATATAATTTGTTTTATATCCACTTTTCATAAAAACTTGTCCCTTCTTCAATAATGGTTTATCCGTTTCCGTTCTGTAATTCTCGTATTTCTTTCTTCAGTCAGTCTTCACAAATGAAGTTGCTGGCAGAAAATGGTGGTTGTGCAGATTGATTTGTGAAACTGCAACAACCTTTTCATCCAATGTCTAAAAATATCCAATTCCAATATAACAGAGAGCAGGTATTAATGTACAAATCTGAGCACTGTAAACCTCTTCTTGTAACACACGGTGGAGGTTGGATTTTAACAGGTTTTGTAATGAAACTGCTGATCATTCAGTTCACTTCATAATAATTACTATTTTATGTATGGCGTGGTTGCTGCAACTTTCATTTTTTGTTGGTTCATTCGAGTAGCCTTACTACAGCTATTTAAGGGTATTTAGAAACCGAAACGAAATCGTTATTTGCAAATCTATTTTCCGTTACTCGTGTGTATTTGTATATTATTATAGTATAAACAACAGCAACAGCAAGGAAAGGTGGGATCCACCCAGGACGCAGAATGGATAATCTTAAAAGTTTACTTTAGTTCATGATAATATTATAGAGAATCAAAGTTGTATCGTTGTTCCCAGTTCAAAATATGTGGAACTTAAATTATTATGAAACATAATAAATATAAAAGACAGCAAATTGGATGTTATTCCACTAACCTGTCGGAAGTGTCATGTCATGGGAGTGAAATATACTGCTCAGACTACTGACATTGATAATGATAATTCATTTTATATCATATTACAGCCACAATTATTGTGCAATTTACACAATATACGTTGTATGTAGATAGATGGAAATTAGACTGCATGCTACGTCATTGTAATCTAATGTATGTTATGTGTATGTTGTAGTAGTAGTAATAATTAAAACATTTTGAGTATCTTGCATCTTAACGTCCGCTTGCATGCCCACCTGCATTTTGCAACAACAAACTGCGGATATAATTTTATGTATAATCACATGGCTATATACTTTCACTAACACTACTACATACATGTTCATTATATTTAGAAAATAATATCAGTAGTATCAGTTCAAATTCTAGCTCCTCTAAGCAGCCTATATTTTGAGTACTTTTACCTTAGCATTGTTACTTTTTATAAATTACATAAAATGTAGAATCATAGAGATTGAAGACATATTACATAATCTGGACTCGCTTGCATTTTTATATACATATTTCATCCAAAAATGTTCGTGTGTGTTTTTGTACTTGGGAGATTCACATGTTTTGTATTACTGTAACCGTTAAATATTTTGACATTTAACACGCTACACACCAACTTGTATTTTAGACAGTTATGTGTCGTTGTCTGAAGAACTCGTTTTGTTTTGTTGCTGCTGTTTTTTAATGATCGGTTGGCTATTTTCATAACAATAATCTATACAATAGTTTAGGTAAAAGTACGTTGTAGTTTTAATATATTTATGTATGATTTTATTGAAAATGCGCTTTCTGCTTTCTGGGTAAATTTATTTATTTATTTACATTACTCTTGTCTCTATTCTATTGTTTATCTATTGGAATAATCTTCTGGCATGAACTGAGTATTTTTGGAAATCGTTGGGGACACAGGTGCATTTGGACGGCTGGATGAGCCCGATCCTCCTGTGGTTGACGACGCTGCTGCCCCAGTGGCATACGGAGACGGTGGACGTAGGGTCACTGACATATCCGGATAAAAGTTGGTATCAGGATCAAACGTTTTCTCGTCAATTGTTGAAATCATTTTGGTGTGCGTACCGTTGATTGTAGCATAAAAGCAGGAGTCGGGCATTCCAGCCATGATGGGATCCACGGTAGGATCGTAATATTCAGGAGGGGTGGATCCAGTTTCTTTCCTTGATTCTTCGTGAGTGTAGTAATCGGCAGAGTCCCAATACCTGTATTTCAGCCATATTCCCAGACAAATCAAGAGAATGATGAGAAGAAGAATGATACTGATGAGAATGAGGTCGAGTCGGATTCGGTAGCCGTCGTCAGCGTAAGGATCGCACCACTCCAACATTGATTCTTGGACACTCACCAGTGGTTTGTCGTACAGATTCTCTGGGGCTTTGCAACGCAAACAGTACGGACCTATAGTAGAGGAAAAAGTTAGAAAAGTAGAAGCAAACAATTTTATGAGAGCAAATAAATTTTATTCTCAAGGCCAGAGAAAGCGCTTAGGGATTTAGTTTTGGAATGAGAAAATTACTTTTGGGGTGCAGACATCCCTTTCGGAATAGAGGACTTTGTTGCGTCCACTTGAGAAGGGCAGGAATGTAACACAAGTCGCAAGAGAATGGGTTTGCCTCCAATCGAATTTCCCGTATGGTAGATATCTTATCAAAGTCCTGGAGAACTTCTCCCTCTATTCCTCTCAATCGATTATGACTCAAGTCCAAGACTTGAAGACTGGCCAATGAAGTGAATTGACGGGGAAAGAGTTCTCGCAGCCGGTTATGTGACAAGTTTAAATGCTGAAGCATTCGCTGGTCTTCAAACAAGTCAAGTGGCAAATCTTCATAGTTGTTTCTGGCGAGGGAAAGCCAGCGGAGTCTCGTATTTTCTGAGAGAATGATGAGAAGGGAAGCAAGCTTGAGACGGGGATTGCGACTCATATCCAGTTTGGTCAAGTTGTGCTTTAAATATAAGAAGAGGAGCTTGTTTAGAGATTCAAACTTGTTTTGGGAGAGGTCCAGTTGGTTCACTGACGCGTTATGGAATGCATTACGGTCAACCGATTCCAGCTTATTGTTGGAAAGAGACAAGTGAACAAGGCGCACTCCACTGAAGCTTTCGTCAGTCAATTGAGTTAGTCTGTTTCCATCCAGGTGGAGTTCTTCCAGCGATTGAAGTCCACTGAACTCCCCTTCCCTTAAATGTGTGAATTCATTGTAGCGCAAATCTAGAATCTGTGGAAGCAAATCCGCATTAAAATAAGGGAACTGAATTTAAATGCACAGGTACTCATGTGAGCATGCACGTACCTTGAGCTTTGGCAGCAGTGTGTAAATTTGCATGTCCAATTGTGAAATACCACATCTTTGGCAGCGAAACTCCCTTAGCACCCATATATCTCTAAATACGTCCGTCTCTAGTCTGCGAAGCCGATTCTCTGACAAGTCCAAAACTTCTAGTTTGTGCAGATTGAAAAACAGTCTTTCAACAAGCTTTGTAGCTCGGTTGCGTGACAGGTCAAGGTGCCTCAGGTTGGTCAGGTGCTCAAAAGAGGCGGACACAAAGGAGGAAACGGAGTTATCTGATAGGATCAAAGTCTCCAGTTCTGAAAGCCCTTTGAAATTGGTGTCCACCACAATATCGATCTTGTTACGAGAAAGGTTGAGCAGTTTCAGATTGTTCATGCCCCAAAAGTTGTTCTCGCCAATATTGGGCACGTTAGAGCCGACCTGAGAAAATGCAAAATGATTCCATTTAATTGCCCAAATTCATACTCATTTTGAGCTAGCTATCTAATTCCATGTGTATTTCGTTAACTTACTATGTGCAACTCTTGAAGCTTCCTAAACTGACGAAAAAATCTGCCAATCGTTAAATGGTTTGGCCTTTCGTTGGGTGCCACAATACGAATGACTTCAATGTTTGGTGACATGCGAGAAACGGGAATGTCGTCCAGCCCTCCAGACGTACAGGCGACTTCCCTTCGATGTCTGGAATCCAGTCCACAGTAACATTGTGGCGTTGGGCAATTTCCATCGAATACACTTCGCACTTGAGCACTAGTCAAATTTACACACCAACCCAGTGTTACTATTAGCACGGCTACACTGGTGCCCCATTTTAGCAACCATGATTTCACCACAGACGCCGCTGACACCAAAGTCTTTCTCCGTCCACTTCGTCTGGAGGAGGAACTGTTCAGTCGTCTTCTTTTACTTGTTGGCAACATCATTGTCACTTGTGTTTGTTGGGGTGGCATTGGAATCATCATTTTATTATTTTTAATTACAGAATAATTGGCATAGTCTATGAGTGAAAGTCTGCTGATTTACGCATTAACCGTTGTAGTCACAGATCTGCAATAAACAAGAAAGACCCCCAAGGTATGAACATTTGAAACACAGTGGTGCATTTAAAGTGAGCTTAAAAATACAAAATTCATTAAATGATGGTCAATTCTAATGATGGGCTTTTACAAATGCATAAGTATAATATAAGTGAATAAATAAACACATTATTTTCTATTACCCTTAAAACAAAATATGCCTTTAATTTCAATCATTTTTATAGCATAAATTTTTATTTTTAACATATTAACGAGTTAAAGCTTTAAAATCTTAAAGTAGGTAAGAATAAATTATCATTGATGATGCTTAGAACACTAAAAGGAGATAAAAATGCTTTTCGGAATATCTTTTCTTTGCATCATGCTTTCTAGCTTCGGGGTTCTCGGTTTTCTCGGTAATAGAAGGTATTTTCCACATGCATTATAAGCGTACGCAGGTTGAAAGGATCGTAAACGTCAATCTCGTTTTCCTGTTCGCGATCTGACAGTCCAAGAGTTGGGTGGAATTGAAAAATGATGATGATATAAGAGATCATTGTGCCTACACATGTGTAAAACATGATACATAAAGTACATATTTCGGCATGTGTATATGTAATGCGGTGAAAGCTTGCCTTCACTAAGAATGCATCAATAGTAACCTGCAATAGCCACAAAAAATGCCTTGTCCAAAATAAAGTAGCCACCACCCGACAGGGCCGTATCAAAGTGACCAGTATAGCTCATGTACAGACTTATCATGAAGTGCATCTCAGAGTCCGAACGGTGTCCCATGATGCCCTGACGCCTGATAATTTCTAGCCCATTTGCAGAAGCTTCTCCCACTTCAGCTGCACCAGTTGATACCAAGTAGAACATCATCAAAGAGTTGGACAGGTGGAGTGCAACCAATATCATGTCGAAAGTTCGTGCCTATTCAGTTGTGCATAAACTTTTCCAGATTGTACTTGCAGAATGAAAACAGCGTTAAAGGGCAGATAATTCTTTCTAAGAGCTTACATCATTAAATTCCTTTTGAGTTTCGGAAATGGGTCTAACCAAGTAGTACACTTCAAAAACAATGGAGATCAGGGTCATTGAAAAATATGACTCTATAATGTTGGTAAAAAGTGTATCAGCTCCACTCAAAAGATCCAGCAACGTGATATAATCCTTGAATAAGTGATCATAGCCCGTTCGTGCTGCACATTTCTCCTTTCTGCTTTTCTTTCTCTCCTCCGCAGTAAATACTCTTTCCAGACGTTCGTTCCATACGGTGCACGCAGTTTTCAAGATTTTGCAAATATACAAGAAGAAGAACACGTACACTTTGGAACAGAGGACAACGTACAGATATACCAAACCTCCAATAGCACGTAGGCCCAAAATGGCTACGTCCGGAACAGCATGAATGGAAGGATAAAAACACCGAACCCAAAGAAAGGCAAACGACACTGGCGCACCTTTGGAATAAAATTATCGACAGGATTAGATGGGCCTTGGCACGTAGTAAGAAACTAACACTCGAAGCCTATTTTGAAAAGTTACAAACCTGACGCGACAGGCGCTATGTTTAAGGCAAGGGCACAGCAAAAAAGAAAAAACCAAAAGACGTAACACATGATAAATCTCTTTGCAAACTTTTTTGCATCGCCAGCAGCGTCAATTTTCATTATTTCAACACTCTCTGTCCAGAAGGTCAAGTAGTTGGCAACGAAATGTCGCCGGCTGTACCTGTACACGAAATGCCGTGTTGATAGTATTTGTTGGAATATTTATTTACTTATTTGCATATAATATGTTAAATGATCGTACTTACAAATTCCAATCAGCAGATAAAATATGGTACATTAGAAACAGGGCAATCAGTAATGAAGCCAAATTGCGTCTAAAAATGAACATCTCCTCTGCCCGAAGTAGCTTTTGTGTCTTTTCAAACTCTTGAAGCGTTTTTAATGTAGTTGACCATTTTGGATACTCGGAATGTGCACCAAATATAGACTGCCATTTAACCAAACCCCCTTCGGTCACTTTTACATCCCAGTATACTGTCAGACTTTCTGGATGTTTTGGGTAGTCCAGCATTGTAGATACGACATTTAGGGTACTTAAAAAGGTTAAGAGAGTTAGAGTGGCAAAAGTAATGAAAAATATGCTTCCACGAACAGAATTCCAATTGTACTCGAATACAATCGAATGATCTTCGTGTTCATAAGAGACAATTGGGAAGCGACCCAAAGCGGACATGAACATTTGACAGGACCGAAAACTTCTGTAGAGATTTTTCGCGAATTCACGTTTGGAATTAAGCGGGATCTCTTCGGGATACAGCAACACTGATGCAAGCTCTTCTATAGTAGCAGCTTTCTGCTCAAGTGGTTCATCTGCCACCTTTATAATCTCTTCAATATCTACATTGTAAATAAGGTCAGCTAAATCATCTTTCGTTATCGTTGGACGTGGATCCCCTTGAATTTCTGGTTCTGCCATAACTTTTGGGAAATTTCGGGAGCTCCGCTAAAATGAAATTCAAATTTTACACTCCTACTGAAACACGTGGAAAGAATACGATCCAATGTTTCAAATATGGAGGCCTTGTTACTTTTTGGTGTACGGGAAGTGTGGCAAATGGCAGACTTCATCAATAATTAAGTATCCAGCAGAAAAAAACGCTAGGATAAGTGATGTTTCTATGTGATAAAATAGTGAAATGCGTTGACCTAAGCCTTCTTCTTCTTCCTTTTTTACATGCAAATGCTAGTGATAGGATGATTACGTGATACAAGACAGGCAAATGCATATTATATTCTTCGAACCATATTTTCCATGTCCCGTAAACATTGTTAATATTTGGTTTACTAATGACACACTTGACAATTTAAAATTCATAGGCATTTTATTATGAACGCACAATTATTATGAACGGTCCTCCTTCAAAAGTACATCGTTTTCTTAAAGATTCAGTAAGCATTATATAGCTATGTAAATAGAAACTATTATTAAACTCAGTTGCCTATCGAATCTGTAGAACGATGAAAACATGTAAATCCTTTCAATTGCGATGACTGGAAAAACTGTTTTATTAAATCATTTCTCCGTATTTTCATGTTAGCAAATATAGAACGATTAATTCTGGTTACTGGAAGAACCTCTTGATGACTAGAGTGGAATACCGATAATTTTGCATACGCCAAAATTAAATTATTGGTTGGTTCTCTCCGGTCACTCAATGTCTGTCTTCTTTTCAAGACTGACGTATGAGAGCGTATAGAGATAATGATGCCAAGAAAAATAGATGATTGAACAGGTTCATTTGCAGTTGGTAAACACCATCGTACATACATATGACTTATGACGTATCTTTAACCTGAGAGTGGTTTGAAAACTTGTAAAGGTAATATATTTAATTAAATACTTCATGACGAAGAGCAGTCGGCGGTCACAGAAGAAAGATGACCGCATAAATAATAATTTTATTCATGATGAGGTGCGAACTATGAGCTGAATTGCTGTTTGACGTTTAATATACCTACCTATTCACTCATCTTGTCTTACAGGAAAATTCATTTATTTATTTACCATATTTATTGCGATTTCTGTGAAGATGACGTATGCATCTCAAGTAGCAAAAAATATCCGCGATACTAACTGATAGCAGGTTTCATACTTTACTGCACACAAATTATACCGAACGAAGCCTTACGGCGTAAGACGAAATGTAGTGCTACATGCATTCCCTGACTATAAGATTGCTTAGTTCAAACGAGATACTCTTCTATACTACACTATTATAATAATTAGATAATTACAATTTGCAAGGTAATTTTTGCAGATTCTATACTCCACCATGTGTAGCAACAGAAGCAGCACTTCTTAATTGTACACCTGAAATACTTGAGCAGGATCTCTGTGTTTCACGTTCATTATGCATACTACTTACTGACGGAATACCTCTTTTCAATCAGTGTCCATAAATAAGAAGTTGCTCTTTTCAGAATGTATTTAGCAGAATGTTTATGATTTATGATACCGAATGGACGTAATACCTAATTTAAAATGTTTACTCTGCTTAGGTTATTGTCAGCAAAACAACAACCACCACTACTGGTTTCATTGAATGAGTGTGTGTGCGGTCAGCGGTGGTTTTGTTAAGTGGGGTGTCTTTTTGCGGCTATTGTTATCCACAGAGTATTCTTAAGATTGCTATAAATAATGAAGTAAGATTGCCCTCCACATCCAGTCCAGATTTATCTTTTGTGACAACAGCAATTCTTTCTCGTGCAAGCAGAAAACACATCCACCTGATACCTTCTTGTGCAAACAGTACAATATTCAGTCCAGTACGTATCCAAATAATTCTAAACTGTACAAAATGAAACCTGCCGTTGGAGTAGTTTTGTTTGCTGTGATTTTCATCTGCAGCGGAGGTAAAATTTAATACTATCTGTAAAATATTACGATTTTCACAATTTTGCTGAATGTCAAAGGAATGTCATGCAATATAAATAATGTTTCTCTTTCTCTTATCGTGCTCGTTATTTAGCGTCAGCTCAAAAAGGCAGAAGTCGGTGCCCCGCCAATAATCCCACCTTTGGAATTTGCGTCTTTGATCCAAATACAAACTGCCTGGAGGATTCCGCTTGTAAAGGAGGACAAATTTGCTGTCCTGACGGATGTAACAAAATTTGCAAGGATCCTGAAATGGATGGCCCTTATTCCAACAGGCAACCAACTGAGCCTTCTCCATCTCTTATGATAAAG
Source organism: Sinella curviseta (assembly GCA_004115045.4). Lineage (NCBI taxonomy): Eukaryota > Metazoa > Arthropoda > Collembola > Entomobryomorpha > Entomobryidae > Sinella > Sinella curviseta. The sequence continues at coordinate 63,906,410 of CM023199.3, read as the reverse complement.
CACTGCCCACAGCCATCCGGAACATTTGGCATTTGCTCGTACGACGAAAGTATCAATTGCTTAAGTGACGACGCATGCAAAAGCGGACAGTTGTGCTGCTCGGAGGGATGTAACAAAGTCTGCAAAGATCCAGTCACTTTCCAGCCATTGAAGCCTGAACCAAAAGTGCCAATGTCCAGGTACAACGGTGGCAGACGTCAGTATTTTTAAACCACATCTTGAAACATCTTAACGCAGCAGCAACCTCATAAAATAATTCTCTCTGGTCATATAAAAATAAAACTCAATGTCAGTGTGATTTTTACTACATTCCGTCCATTTCTTATCTCACTTAAAAAGCTGTTTTTTTTGCTAATAAAAATCTGCTTTAATAAAGTATGCATTTCAAATTATAATTACACGTAATTTACGCCTGTAAATCAAATTGAATCTTTTGACAGAATCTTTCCTTCTCAGGAAGCCGTGTAAAGGTCATATATTCTTTTCATACTCATTTCGTGCGAAATCCTTGAAAACTTTTCTAATGGTCAGCCGGCATGGCATGTTCACTCACATGCATGGCACGCACTGAGCAATAATCACTGCCTCTCTCCCACTCCGAGTCATATAGATACATGGAACATTTACATTTTATTACAGGCCTCATCATCACCATCATCATACTCACATACTCAGACATTCTAGGAATTGAGGAAGCTTATTAATTAAAATTAAAGGCCACTGCCAGATCATTTACTACGCACATTCCATAGCGTAAACTTGGGTCAAGCTTTCGTTGCTATTTTCGTTTAATCTTCACCACATATACACGAGTTACGTTTATGTATTTGCCTTACTACTACTAACAGGTCTACGTCTATTTCTACTCGCAAAAGACCATAGATAGACCACCATTGCCACATCAGAAAATCATGTAATTACAATGTATAACACTCCACTTCAGCAACTTCTTCTGGAATGGTATATATCTCGAGCACAAAAGTAAATCAGAATCAGTGATCATCATCATGTCATGGTTAAGTGAGCACCAAGCACGTATCAAAGCTAATGTACTGGCGCATAAAAGGCTTTAAACAGAACGAACGTAAGTTAAGTGGTGAGGATTCACCACAAAAGCTATACGATATATTATTTTCTTCTCTGCTAACTTTATATTCCATCACCAACATCTAATCTGCTACATCAGGCTTATTGGCCTGCTAAAAGTGCTAAAGCATTCCAAAGTTTCCAAGAAGGAGCTTCATCCTCATCATACGAATAAGATTATACTTGCACATGCCTATAATCCCCACTTGCTTGCGTACCAACCAACGGATATTAGATATAAGCATCTTATTACACATATTCAAGTATTTACAATAGTAAATTATTGAATGGGAAAACCCGGGGTGCTGCTATTACATACTGCCAAAAGAGTAGCCATAAATATCTCTTCAGATAGTTCATGTTCATACATAGAAGCTTTCCCTATTATCAGAGGACCACCGACAACACAAAAAGTCTATAACTGTGTCTATTCATAACGCTAAGTGGTAATAATGGCGAAAAAGGCCAAAAGATTCTCTACTACTTTTTTTTTTGCTGTACTCTATGTGTGATGCAGTACAACTACACTTACTACACTTGTTCTAATGGATGTCTTTTTGTTCCTTTCCCCTCCTACAACTACCCTCCAGCAATAGGGCCTAATGGCAGTGGTGGTGATGGGACATCACCAGGCTTGGCTTTTGTTCCCAATACTTAATATTTGTACATGGATGGATGGCTATATTTAATAATAGTAAAAAGGATGAGGAAAGAGAGGAGCAAAAAAGCAGTGAATGAACGAAAGTAAAAGTGAAGTCCTGTACATATTTCATTATTGTTTTGGCATCAGGCATATGAGCTTAATGGCCTTGAGTTGTAATTGAGCTGATATAGTGCGGTTTTTAATGCTTTGTTTGTTTATCCTGTCAACTTTGTCATTCTAACTGGGCATGAATGGCGGATCACACAAAAAGGAAATAAAGAAAAAAAATACCAAGAGAGTTTGGTCGGGCGGTTCTATATGCGTGTCTCGTTATGTAGTCCCTTTCATTCATGGACAAGTTTATTGTGTGGTGTGTGTGTAGCCTTTTCTTTGACTTTTTTGTTGTTAGTTCCGTCTAAATGAGTCAAATGCTTTGTGTAGTGTACATAATATATGCTGCTGATTGTATAGAGATTACTACAATAAGAATGTACACATACGAGCTGGAGAGTTTCTTGTTTGTTGTTTGACAGGTTGTCATATGTTTGGATAGATTTTGGTTGGCTTTGCTATTATTGTGTTTTGTTGTGTACATCAACTAATTTTCCAAATTGTGCCCGGTTTGGTTGGTGTGCACTTGTTTGTACAACAATACCACACGCACTCGTATTCACAAGCAGCCAAAAAAATTAGGGTGATGAAATGAAATGACCATGAAAAAGTGAAATTAGTTATACAGGAAAACGAGCTTATGTTGTTGGTATAATACCTAAGCCTCCTCTCTGGCACTGCGCTAATTTGATCAATTAAACAAATTAATATACATACTCATGGTGCAATTAGGAAAGATAGCGTGCTCGGCCCTGATTACTATTATTATTCCACTTATTCTGTGAAACAAATGGGAAAGCAAATATTCGTGAAAATCATGTAATGGCATACATAAGTAGATTACAGGGTTAAACGGTGCATACTAAATTTGAAATGTGGGCTTTCTCTTTGTGTTTTCCATTAAAACAGGAATGTTCATGTAACGGCATGTGAATCCCCTTCAAATCCTATTTCTCAGCGAGTATTTATACCTTAGTACGCTTTTACTGGATAACTGTCAGCTTTACTCCTTTAGCTCAAAATTCAATTTCGTAGTAGCCCACCGAAATTGTTTTTGAGCATGTGAAAGAACAAAGAAGAGAAAAGAAGGAGGAATGGAATCAAGTAAAAGTAAAAGGTGAAGTGGCACTTTCTCTTTTTCCTAAAGAGCTTTTCTCCACTTGAGAAGGTCTCCAGATCTCTTGTGGCTAACGTATAAGATACAAAAGAGCACAGAGTTTCACATTACAACACTACATCCTACTGTCTTCTTATTTTATCCCACGTTATTTTTCTCCGTGTCTCTTCTGTAGTCAGAACACCTTTTTATTTTATTTCGTACATGCCGAGGCGAATGTCAAACTCAATTTCTGCGACCAAAATATTAATGCGTACAGGAGTACAGTCTACGGCTGCTTCAGAGAGTTTAGGGTGACGATGTATTTGGGAGGTGGTTTTAAGTTTTAAATCTTATGCGTCGCGTTATATTAGTATCATATAAAAATGTTGGGCTTAACAACTTGCTCATATGAGAAAATACGTAAAACGAGCAAACATTTTTATTTTATATCCATAAAATTGTGTACATGATACTATATACCGTTTAAGTAGACTATAAAGGAAACTTATAAAATCGGGTTTTTTGGTCGCGTCGCTAGTCGGTTGGTTGTGTGTTGGTTTGTGCGTTTTTCTACAAATTTCTTATCCTCTCGCCACGATTTACTATTAGCCAAAGTTTATTATGTCCTCGAAAGAATATAAGTATGGTCGTTATAAGTATATAATCGATCGATCTGCTTCCAGCAACTCCTCAACATCTTCTCACTGCTCCATTCCATTAAAACCATAAAAGAGGAGAAAAAACATCCACAAAGCTCTCCTGTTTATACCCTCTCCTCTGTTTTTCTTTATACTGTAATACGCTTGCTTGTAGTATTATGCGTTTTATTTCTATGAATGTCTGTGTGCCTGTCGAATGTAGGTTCATTTTTTATGCCCACAAATAAAAAAAATGTGAGTATACTTATATTGTGCCAAGACTACCACCACATGTCCGTTAGAGAGGACAACGGACACGACCTCACTTCATCCATCCTTTCAACCATCCATCCATCGAGTTGTTGTGTAGAAGAGGGAATGAAGACAAAGTGGGAACACAACAACTTTCTCTGTTTAGTCTTTCATGCTGAAAGGCTGTTGTACTTTTGAAAAGGATTGTTCGGTTTTATATTATGGGGCTGCACGCTTCCAAAAAAGATAAAGTGGATGGATCGTGGCAGATAAATGAAACGCTCGGAACTAGAGAAATGTTTACGCAAGGCTTACAGTTAAAATGCACTTGGACGTCTACTATAAACGGAATACATTATATACATACATATATATGCACACACTATACATAATGTAGTTTACACCTAAGCAATATCAAAAGTGAAACGGTCTGATATCTCTACTTCTACACGACTTTGCTGATGATGGTATTTTCTAGCAGCGACACAGAACATGAGGAGTAGGAGGAGGAGAAGTGCGAGCGAACATATAAAGATAAGTAAGTAGATGGTTCATCGACAGTCAATTCATTCTGATACTCTACACTCACGCACGGCGACGACAAGCATGCAAAAAGGAAATAAGGAGGAAATATATCCTCCGGACTAAATATACTCTACCCCACACACACATTCACTGGAATCCAAGAGGAAAGATGTGCGTGTACCTATTTTTATACCTCCTCTCCCTCTGTAAACACAAAACCTCGTAGCCTTTGATCATGTCAAAGCGGACTAAATTAAACATAATATTATAGAGATATCTTGCACAACAATTTTTTATGATGAGAGCACTCATGCCATGCTGCTACTCATAGACTCATGGCTATAAATGATAAATACCTAAAATATCAAAAGATCGAACGTCAACATAAAATATTAATGTGGACCAGCTTCTCTTACCCATTTTCGACATAATGTTGTTTATTCGTTCACACACGTCAAGTACAAAATGGAAATGCCGTGTTCTCTGGTGTGATGTGTTTCTCCTTTGCTTCTCTGGGAAAAGTGTAGGGTATCGTCAATGTGATGAATTATTTGGTAGCAGGTGGTATTGGAATTTGGAAATGTAGGTCAGCAGAAACAAAAAACACTAATTTCTCCTTTCTTCCAAATACAGTCACTTGAACGTGCTTAGCACATGTACACAAGTTTTAAAACAACAGTACAACATTTATGAAATAATACTGGCACCAGCAGCAGTTGAACAACTGCCCTCATACATCTCGAAGAGAAAGTTATTGCAAAGCAATTGGTGTGCACAAAACGAACAAGACATTATTATTAGTGTTGTTGGACTGCGCAAAAGGTGAAATGTGACGGTGGCAGTAAAACTATTTACTATGCTGAGATATTATTGACTAAACAGCCGAAAAAATCGCCATCCTAGCCCGCCAGGAAACAACAACAGATTGTCTTTTTTCTTTCTCTTTTTGCACCGATTTCGTATCTCCGTAGCCCCATTTATGTGCCTCTTCTAAATTATGTATAATATCACCTGTTCCTTTCACTCAACCCCACTCTATTATTAATATTGATTCACTTTGCTTGAGCTTTCTCTTAGTACGAAATTACAGGTATGTAGGAAATGCAATCTGATCCAAAAAGAAAGCCCCAGAGGAGGAAGCCAACACCAGCAGCACGCCACCAGCACTTTACGGGGTACACATTACATATTATGTACCTATAACCTTGTCCAGGACATCAATAAACACTATAAAGTACCATTTCGATTTTTAATCCTTGTCCCACTGAAAATTGAAACTAAAGTGATAAGATGGATCAAAGAGGAGGGAAATCAGATGACGATTGGAGCTGCTGCATTCTTTCCAAACACTTTTTCATTTTAAGAGACTGTCCACTTTTCCCAAGAAATCGAGCTTTCTTTTTGCGTGTTAGTATCCGCTGTCCAAAAGGATTTATGTATCAGATCACAGCACACCGCAAACGTTTAGCGGGACCAAAAGTATTTGCTTTAGGTTTTTATTGTTGTTTATTCCTGTGTATTATTAGTTTAGATAGTTGTTTGCGTATTAATATAAACATGTTTTATTTTTAAAACAAGCAAAAAGACTGACACGGACACACGCATCTAGCACACAACACACTACTGGAGAACAAGAACCAGTACTGCTGGAGAAACTCTCTGGACTTTACCTAAAAGTAATATGTGCCACTTTACATGTTCTCCATACTTGCTGGTAAGAGTATTGCGTTCAATTCTCTCTAGTTGCATGGAATTCTAGTACAAGGAGCAAAAGAGAAATAACTGTTCCAGAAGTACCAGCTAGTTTTGTAGTAGTAGAAGTAGTAGTAGTAGTGGTGGTGGTGTATTCGCATGTACGTCAGTACGAGTACGTTGTATATAGTAATTCTTGAAACAAGTCCAACGGCAGTGGCGTTCCTTCTCCGTGATTACCGAAAAGAGAAAGTCACGTTAACGGCAGATTCCACTTGCATTGTACGCCTCTGCCTCCTTTGCCTAGCTCAATAGGACAAGCTCCTTCTTTCACAAAAACTCTCAGCTACTCCATCCTCCATCCTTTCCACAATTTCTTTCCCTCTACCCACACCACCACCACCATTCAATATACATTTATACATCCACCTACATACGTGCATACACGGATGCTTATATATTTATATGGCGTTCCATAATGGATCTTCATCACGATGATGATCATCATATAAGTGCTGCTACTGGTACTATAACGCCACTAGCGTTCCACACTGACACATACATACAGTTATAGGTATATTTGCAGATGGATATACCACACAGCCAGCAGCAGCTTCTTTTTCTGGGTCGAGTTTGCGGGATGGAGGATCCCTCATCTGACTTTGTTGTAATATTTATGTGAGCGGCACTCCGAGAGAGTCTGGTGAAGAGAGAGCGGAGGAAAGAATCAGCAGAGCGTAGAGCATTTGGGAAGGAGTTGTAGTAGGAGTACGAGTACACACACTGTACTACAAACTACAACATAACGGCAGCAGCAGCAGCACACGGGAAAACATGAAACATACACACACAAACATTTTCTGAGGGAGAGAGAAGGAGCAAAGGAGAAGGAGAGTGAAAAAAACTGGAACAGTGTGAACTCGAAGAAGAAGAGGATGAAGACGATGAAGAGCACACGATGCATGTAAGAGTGTGTGTGTATGTGTAGGTTTTATGAGCATAATATCCACATTTTACTACAATTCGGAGGAGTTTCTCTGAGAGTAGATGGTACGAATACTCCCGTTTGTAGAAAGAATGGAATCTGAAAAATCATGTCAACCAAAGCAAAAGGAAAAAGGAAGCAAGCTACAAAAGCATTATTATTCGTTTCGTTCGTTCTCCTTCCTTCTCTTTCTCTCTTCTCTACATTTTCCTTGTTCTGCTTCGTTTTTAGTATCAAGATAGAAAAAGGAGTGGAATAGATTATAAATATACATGCAGACATGGAGGCAGACAGAATGAGAGAGAGATGCAAACGGATGAAATTTGTAGAGATGGAAGTTGTTGTCGGAACATTGTGCTCATAATAAGCGACAAGGCTGTGGCTACATAAATTTTTCTTGCAAACTCCAGCATAGTAAAAATCAGTAGCAGCAGAGAGCAGAAAACGAGAAGTTGCTATTTGAGTCCAAGTCCAGAAGGAAGAGGAAACTATAAGGCAATCTGATGCAAGAAGTATGAAAATGGAAATGAAGTAGTAAATAAAATGTACGTACAAATAAACGCAAGAAAAAAAACGCGACTGTGGTAGTCGAATTGGTAGCACAAGAAACTCTTGTCGTAGCACAAGATGAAAAAGTCAAGGAGAGAGGTTGTTACACTAAAATGGAGAATGGTAATCTGAAAAAAATGTTGAAATAAAATTTGGAACGTGAACCGAACAAAGAAAAAAAATAGTAATGTATGCAAAATATTATAGAATGAGATGGGAATGAATAGCAGAATAGCAGATATGGCAGTTTTACATTTTGCGAGGACACAAAGATCACTAACTAAAAAGGCATGCAGAGTGTTTTCTGACGACTGTTGAAAAATATTTATGTAGGAGGCTTTTTTATCCCTTTTTCATTCTGGTTCGTTGCTCTATTTACAGCTCTTTTGCGTCTGTTAAAATCCAAGTGCGTAAGGAAAAGTATTTTTCCCTTCCAACAGACATCTGAGATGTGCGGAGGAGATGTAAAGATTGCAAGAGAGATGGTAAGATGATCTGTGAGCTCTTCGTTTTATTTTGTCATTGTCATTCCCGTTCATTCGTTTTGTTTGAAAAGTATGAAATAAAGTTTGGCCCAAACGAAAATGGCTTCCATTTAGTTGAAAAATTTTCAGTTTTTATGGCGGCAGTTTGTACGGAATTGTGTGAGGATATGGTTTGTTTTTACAGTAGTAGCAGGACTGGAGTAGTACTGTATATAGGCAGTAAGTAATATTCCCAGTGTGCTGTTCCTGTTGTTATTATTATTACATTATATTATTATGTTACGTCTGTTTGGGTAACAATGTTTATAAAGTATCGTACATCAACCTCAATGGGCTTTTTACAACATTCCACTGCAATAATAATTGTATTAGACTTCATTGGCTCTGGTGTGAGTACACGGGTGGGAGAGAGAACAGAGTTTAGGTTCATGCGGACTACTGCCTCATTCATGGATCCTGTTATGTGGCTACCATTTTACTACTCTTTTACAACTTCCTCCCACTCCTCCCCGATTACTGTACCATTACAATAGGTGTATACACAAAGCAGCAACAACAACAGTTCCAGTTAAGCACCAGGAACATGAAACAGCAATGACATGCAGGGGAGAAGCGTGGCGACGATTCTGATGTTATCATGATGACGATGATGATGATCCTGGTAGCACTCAAATAATTGTATTCTCTTTCAGTGATCCCAGATTAACCAATTCAATCCGAAAATGTATTTTTTTGCCCTGTTTGTTGCGTGTTGCGTCTTCTGTTGGCACTAGCGCAATAAAATCTGCTTGGCTGATGCAAATTCACAGAGTCTGATTGTAGCAAATAAATATTGCCAAAAACTGCTCGATATACTAAACATATTATAGCAATATACTACCTACATAGGTATGCGCATAAAAACATATCCACAAAAATTACTCAAGGCATTGGGCAAGTGTACAGATGAGTAGCAAATCCAAGCCCTATTACCGGAACTTTTAATCAAATTACACGATTCATGGAGAAAAAACACAACAAGTATATAATATTGTTACATTATAGCTAATATTTTCATTGCTCGTCCGAGTTTTTTCTTGATGATAATGATGAAAAAGGATAATGTCTTCATTTGAAGACTTAACGGACGCATATGTAGCGGAAAATATGTTGCAGCTGTACAATGGGATTGTCACTGGTAGATAAATTTTGATGACTTAGTAGTGGCAAGGGACGATAATGATGAAGGCTTAACCCAGTTCTAGAGGAGGAAAACTCAGTAATCATCCACTCACATTTTGGACAATAAATTGTGTAGTATTCAGGCTTGCATGTTCGTAGAAATTTGTCGGCTTCATAATGAATTCATCGTGGTCATTCTCCAACTTTGCAAACTACATCAACTTTGCAATGTAATGTGTGCTTGTCCACCATTTACAGCATTGTTGTGTTGTATACGCTATCTCCCTACTTGTGTTGTTGCGTTTGTGCAAACCCTACGCTATGTTACCGTTGATGATGTTGTTGTTATTAATGTTATTATAGGACGAAACGTGGGAACGGGAGTGTATCGAAGTTAATCGGAAACGGGGAAAGCAAAAGTGGGTCAGGGGGCTATCTATGTACAATCTCACAATCAAGACCGGCAACGGAGAAAGTTGGTTGGGCTCCTGGCGAAACATGAATGTATAAATATCATATAGGACTACATGGAAAAATTCTAAATGATCCAGGATACTACCTCTGCTTTTTTGTAACAAAGCATGGAGAGAGAGAGAAAAAAAGCGTAGCGTGACCTAAAGGCGTTATAAAGGGCTGGTGTGGAGTTTTGCTACGTGATTTGATAGGTAAGCAGGCACACGGGTACACCTATACGTGTAATATGCATGTTGGGATGGACAAAAGTCTGTAGCATGGAATTGTTATTACGGTTGTTAATAAAAATAAGGGAAGACGACGGCTGATGTGTAGTTTTGATGAAAAAATGAATGCGTGTGAGTAGGCTGGAAGGAATGTATCAAGAGGAGTGCTTAGCTTGCATTATGAATGTAGCCGTCATTGTATGTGCTTATCCTGTGGATAATATCCACCTACTATGGTAAACTTCCGGTTGCACACCACTTATATTTACTATCGTATATCTACACCGAAATCCGGACCGGAGGAAAGAATCAAGACGGAGAAACAGCGAGCAACACTACCACAATCCGTTAAGCCCGAAACAGCATGTAAAAATGCTCTGTTGTATGGCAAGCAAGTACAGAGTGAAGCCATGATGAAAACGAATATAAAAGGCAGCTCTAACAAGAGTGAGAAAGAGAAGAAACGGTGCAAGTGAAGAAAAAATATATTTGCTCCACTTTAGCCACCCGTTTTCCACGGCTTAACCCTCTGTTTAGTAAACCTTATGTCGAGGAAAAAAGAAAAAAAACGAAAGACGATTCTCTTTCTTACAATGCCCAGTGGTGTGCATGTCGTCGAGAATAACCGTTTGTTGCCGAATGAAGGTATGAGGAAAAGAAACCAGATGCAGGTAATCTATTCTATTCTATCAACAACGTTCACTCTTTGTTGTCATACCTTGACTTTTGTTTGAAAAGAACATGAACTTGCCAACATGGTTATTAATCTTTATCATTAAATCTTTCAGTAGCATGAAATATGGTATTACGATATGCAAATAATAGAACACTTAACAAGTATACATCACTTTCCATTGTGTGTTGGCAGATAGTATCCGGGTATTTATTGGGATCCGTAAAAACCACAAGTCCAATAATCGTCCATCATTTGTGTAGTCAAAAATATTTACCCGTTGTGTGCAGTTATACAGTTTCATGCAATATGTACCAAAAAGGGTTTGATATTTTGATAATATGTTGCCTCCATGAAATTTACTGTTATCATTATCAAGTGTAACCTTATCAAATTGCGGATTAAAGTTTAAGTCAACAAAATGTTGAAAAAAATGTTTGCTAACTTTGAGTTTGAAAATTTCCTTCGTTTTTTAAACTGAAGTCTATAGTTTCTATTCGACCTTCTCGTTCCACTGCTGTCTAAAATTCACGGAAAATCCACTGAGTTAACAAAATTTTCCGTCTATTTAATGACTCAACCGTGTGTATGTGTGTGTGGGCGACAAAAATCTGACTTGAGATACACAAACATGATAAAATTTTGTTTAAACAAAAGTTTAGATAGATCTAATCAGCATCTACTTATATACCTACTCATTGGGAGATTTTTTATACACAAGAGAAGGTTGCGGCTTGCAATGTGACGATGTGTCAATGTCACACGGTTGTAACAACAGCATCAATCAACACACTGTCCATACTATGATGATGTACTCTGAATAGAATGTAACGAAATTGCAAGTAGCTGGAGGACTGTAGCGCACTTGATGATAGGACACTTGCAGACACGTTAAATTTGTAGATTATTAAACTGTTCAACTTCTTCCACATAGCCTTATTAAGTAGTAGCGCCGAGAATCTCTTGATGATTCAATCAAAAACAAGCATGCATGTTGAACATCATAGATCATGTTCAACAAAATCATGGACACGGTTTTGATAATACAATATGGCTGCTACTGCTAATCATAATCAACAGCAAGATAAATCATTATTCATTATTATTGTTAGTATAACAAAGGCTTGTAGTTTGGTTTATTTTCCAACAAATTTAACATTACAAGCCTATATATACAGTTTCTGTATCATGGGGAGCAGTAGTGATGATCATTGAATTTGTTAATGGTGAAGGAGACGAGATTAACGAAAAGTTGAACGATTTGTATATTACAAAAGAGACTGGCTGCTGAAATGGAAATAGTCGTGTGTGTACCCAAACGCCAAGCCTATTAATAAAAAACAAGTTAAATGCACACAGTAAATAAGTCACACGGTAGGGCGAAAATTTACTTTTGCATTTTTATTGAACCGTACATACACTTTGTTTTCCAGCATTCGGACAGGTTTTTTTTCTGCATGTAGTATTACTACCACGCTTGCTGCTGGAGTGGACAGTAGTGGACTGATCCGCGATTGCGAGATTAACATAACATAACATAACAATCATTATCATATCATCAAAACGAGATTTAGTGTCAACATTCTTTGCGTTCAATGTGTAAAATTCAAAGAAATTTTTATACAATCTACTCGACACACCAGGTGTAATATAAATTTGCATAGTTTATTATCACCTTTTTTTACTTCAGGGATTATGTGAGGCTTGTAGTTTATAGTGAAAATATTAGACTGGGCGGAGGAACCCAAACAACGCAGATATAGGAAATCTCTCCTTCTAAGATAGTGTCATCGTGAAATGAATAAAGACTTGCAATTTTGAAACTGGCTTTTTTTACTCTGGACTATTTTTGTCGTGCCCTTGCTTCGCCCTACAGAGACATGGTTTTGTCGAACGAAAATGATGTTGGCTGTGCAAATAGAAAAACTATAAATTATTTTTAAAATTTGAAAATTTAGTTCGAAAACAAAGTTTAAAAAATGGGAGAGCTAGAATCATCGTTGAAATTCGAATCTCATGTCTACAACACTTCTAGCAGTACTGAAGGCACCTCCAACATTTCTGGTTCCATGCCTCAAGGGAATGATGAGGAGTGGGACTGGCTGTGGGGCGAAGAAGCGCCTTTCATTTTCCCCAGCAGTTTTCAAGTGGTGGTTCACATTTTATATAACATAGTGATGGTTCTGGGACTTATAGGCAATGGTTGTGTTCTGCTAATATTCTCAATGAGAAAACGCCCCTTTCGCAAGTTACCTACTCCTCTTTTGGCAAATCTCGCTATTGGGGACCTTCTGATAACTATTTTCTGCCTGGAAACTGGTTACCTCTCTTTATTATGGCAATACTGGCCATTTGGGAAGTTTCTCTGTTTTTCACTGAGTCCAGTGAAACCTATTGCAGTATTCGTCAGTTGCTACACCTTGATAGCACTCTCAGTGGATAGGTACCTGGGGGTGAAAAATCCGCTACAGCAGAGGGTACTCTCCAAGGAAAAGGTGAGATGGACGATAGGAATCGTTTGGATTTTAGCGATTTGTACCAGTCTACCCACAGGATTATTCACTTCGTATGAAACTCATTTGCTGACAGGATTGCCACGATGTGGAGAGGTACACTTTTCTCATTTGTAATTGGCACATTTTTTGTTAACTTTACACTGAAACATCAAATTGTAAGTAACTTGTGTTTTTTTGCAATACAGTATGCATGGGAGTCTGAAATGAAGGAAATGATTTACGACTTGGCCCTGATAATTCTGCAATTCTTTGCGCCATTACTCGTCCTTGTCTACACGTACACTCGGATCTCCATTGTGGTTTGTAAGAACCGAGTACTCCGATACAGGATGTGTCAAGGAACTTCCCCACGTCAAAAGAGTCTCAGGGTACCTATCATCAGTCCTTTACAAATTAAATACATAAACTACACCTTTATCTCTATTTCTGGAATGACATTGGCACTTATTTGTGTTCGTTTTCATTTTTCAGACAGTTAGAATGAGTCTTATGGTCGTAATGGGATATACATTTGCATGGCTGCCGTACAACGTCGTTTCCCTTCTGGCAAAATATCACCGTGCACTGGGGGAATCTGATCACTTTCCATATATTTTCGTTGCATGTCACTGGCTTGCCATGTCCCACTCGGTATATAATCCAATAATTTACTTCTGGCTGAACGACTCCTTTAGGGCCACTGTTTTGGAGCTATTTTGCAGGAAAAAGGCCATGGAGCGGAGGAGAATGAGTTCCACACTGTTTTCGTGGAAAACCAGTATGGCATATGCTTCGAATGGAAGATCATCAAGTATAAAAACGGGTTCTGCTAAGTTAAAACAATTCCACTCGCCCTCTGAAGAGACAAGTTCCTTTCCTGTATCACCCATTTTTAAAGTTCCAAACGAACTTGGTGATTTACCAAATGAGCCGGACGAAAAAACAATCATAATCATTTCAAACGACGAAAATGACTATTTGCCTACGGAAAAGCTTCCCGGAAATTCGGAATGATTTTATTTCTCAGCAATAATAAAAAACAAATCATTTGGAGAAACATAAAAAATGTTAAATTATTTCTGAAATTGAATGTGAAAATCAAGTTTTACTAGTGGCACGATTTATGGACTCGCTCCTACTTTTTGAGTGTCTCAGTGATCGTCCAAAAATGACAGTTTCCTTCTCCAATTTTCTCGCTCGTTGTCGTCTCAGGCATAAGACAATTATGGCGATGACGATGATGAAAAACAACAGTACGCCAATGACAATTCCTGCAATCTCACCTGGATGAAGATCCTGAAGTTCTCTCACGTCAACTATACAAGCGTTTTGCTGAAGAAAAAGATCCCACGCGACAAAATGAACAATTGGGTTGCAACATGAAGACTTGAGGTACACACGAACGCGGGCATGTTCACCGGGATAAGCAATAAGACCTTCCGGGAGTGAAGTTATCTTTTTATAGCCAAGGTTCACAATGGTCGCGTATGCTGTCCATTCGTGTCGGAAACACTCGTCGGGTGCAGTACGATAGCGACAGGTTCCATACACTTCTCTTTCGAAACAGAGAGGCGCAGGACCCACTGCATTAGGTCCAACGAAAAAGTCCTACAGTCACGAAATCATTTGAAATTATAGATGCAACATTGTAGCAATTAATTTAGAGGAATAAAACAATCATTAATATTATATTCTGTCTTCGTATTTTTTATGTGTAACGTTTTACAAGTGATCTAGCTTGCCCATCCTGTCTTTTCTCACGAATTTCAGTTTCCGAAGGCGCCGTATCGGTCACATTTGGCACAGTCGACTTTGCATCTCTGCTACCTAATGAATGCATGTAAATGAACAGAGTTGATAAATTATAAGTATACCCAAGTTCAGAATATTTTTTACAAGAAGTATTCAAATTTATTGAAGTTTTTAGACGTATTGAGAGTTTTCAGATAACTAACCACTACTAACGCCTTGTTGAGCACCTTTGCTAAATATGACATCTTGTGCTATCCCCGATTGTAGCAAGGTTACTGTCACCAAAAGAAAGAGTAATTTGGAGCAATGATGTGGGATGGTCATTTTTAGTTCACTTTCAAAACAGATTATGTGGACTGAAATAAAAAAAACCGTTTTTATTGAAACAATAAAAATATATGGCTAAAATTTACATTCTATCGAGATGGAAAGGAACAAAAATATTGTCACTATCAGGAGCAGTAAGATTGAGCTTGACTGAAGTGTGACATTGCACTAGGAACGGCGGTGACAAAGATAAAAAGATTTAGGTCATATTCTACAAAAAATTATTTATGTACATACCGACGCACATCTCTTGTGTCTGCAAACAGCTACGTAACTTTTAAATATCACGTTTTAAGTAAGTAAAATGCATTGTATTTTCCATATCTGCAGGCATTGTTATGCAAGGAGGGATAAAATGATCCAGTAAGCCAACAAAGAACCGGATGTGTTTCTCAATGTGAATATTTTATATCCATCTATTTTATGAATGATTAAACCTGCAACGTTAATTTTCTGTATAAACGAAACAACAGGTAAGTATGAAGTAAGTTGGTATGAAACGTGTGGGTTCGGTTGTTTATCAGAAACAATATTGCCAATTAGTAGAATGGTAAGGTATTAAAGCGTTATCGGAAATACTTGCTTTGATGCTTAGGGATTCGTTTTTCCAATAAAATCCCTCTGATGTAATTCACAAGCGGCACAGTTAGCTTTTTGGGCGTGCTGCTGCATGCGACTAGGTATACCCCATGACTCGTAGTTTCCTTTCATCTGCAATGCCTATACGTTTAGCAAAGTAAGTGATACAATATCATGCAAAACCTTAAAACTCCATTTCATACCACATATATACTTAAACACACCAAATGTATACGTCGGCATTTCTGTTCTTATGTTCGTCTGTTATGAATCAATCTTGTACTAATGAGTCATTTAGTTACGACTGTTCAAATTAGCGAAAAAACGGTACATCACGCTTCTTTGAACGTATATATTTAAGAACACCCAAAAACGTACATATGTAATAGGTTTTCTTTGATTTTTAGAATCATTTTCCTCCCTCTAATGTCAACATTTGCTCGTCTAATGTCAATTTTATTGTTCTCACTTTCACCCTTTGACGTATCAATTCTTGTTCTTCCAAGTATTACATATGAGTTGAACGTATCTTGAATGAGCAAATATTTACCAAAAGATCGTATATCATTTTATGTCTTACGCATTCCGTTTCAAGGATTTTCACAACTTTTTGATCGTTGGGGCCGAGATTAAAAGGGTTTATAACCACGCAAATATTACATAATGAGCAAACTCGACAAAATGTTTAATATTTATGCAAAGGTACACATTGTGCACTACCAAAAAGTATAAGAGCACAAGCATTATCGGATTTTACTCTAATCATATACGGAGAAACAAGTAAGCTCTACGTAATCGTATGAGTTTACACTATACGATCTGTACATTCTTCCTTCCATTGTTCCTTTAAAGCATTTACAATGAATTTTGGTAAAGTATGTAAGTATATTAAACTGGATTTATGCTATCATTATAACAGAAACGGTATCAATTGAGCGAGTCATTAGGCAACTATCAATAGACAACGTCATCATTTTGCTTAATTTTTGGAATACTACACCACTACGTAATACTCCGACAATCTCCGTTCGTAACACGTAATATACATACATAATTATATTACCTAGAACATCAGAAGACAAACTTATGAGCTCAGCTCACCTTTACTTTTATCGTCAACTCAGCATTTTCAGCGTCATCACATGACTTACTGAAAAGAAAATGAACGTTCAGTTTTAAGCGCAGTTGCTTGATCGTTGACATGTTCCCAGTAACACTGAATGACGGCAGTATACGAAAATTGTTTCCTGCTTCAAATCTAATTTGTACACCAAGCCAACATGGTGTGATGACATAATGCACTAACGGATTGTGAAGCAATGCGGATTTCATGATAAGCTCTGAATTTGAATATGTCTAGAGTCTAGAAGATGCTCATCGTAAGTACATATTTTTAAAACGGCGACAGCTGCGAGCTCCTGTGCTTGTCTCTCCTCTGTGTTGTGTTCCGTAGGAGTGTTTTCCACGGAAGGGGAGAAGGTGCATGTTGTGTTTTTGCATGGTATATTGTCAACTCTGGAAGTGCCTGTCAGTATCCTTTTAAAGTTCAATAATCCATTTCAATGTCGTTAACTATACAGCTACAAAAGAAGTTAGAGCCTGCGGTTCCTTGGGAAGACATCACTTGTCTTCTTTGGCATAATGGAATGTTGTTTAGCACTGTCACAAGCAATTACAAGACTTCCACAGAGTGTAATGGGAAAGTCAATGTAAGTAAATAGAGGAAATATGCATATCACTAGAACCTGTTTACAAATATTTCTGCATAGGTATATTCATAGCTCACACTATATTTGTCGATGATGACATGTTTGTATAATCATGTATTGTATTTAGGTATGGGACAAGGATTTAAACTCACTTGGCGAGTTCAAAGCTCACGACTATGCTATATATCATATGTGCTCTGGTCCTGGCGATACAATTTACACTTGTGCATCTGACTCAACCATTTGTCATTGGCAATGTCTATCAACGTCCTCTTTTTCGTCATCATCTACGCCCGAGACAGAAAAGTTTAAACTCCTGAGTCTAATGAAAGGCCATTTGGAACCGCCGACGAGGCTGCAATTTTTCAATAACAGACTCTATTCGGCAGATTGGTTCGGCGATGTGAGTCAATGAATGCAGCAACAAATGTCAAAAAGGCAGAATGGTCAAGCTTTTCATGGCAAACAGAAATGCTGATAAAAGTTAACTAAAGTACTATTCCCTACAGATTCGTTTGTGGGAAAATGACTGCTACAAAGGAGTATTAGAAACCTATGAAGAGGTCTGGGATATGATTGTGATTCCAGGGCTAATTTTTACCGTACGCAATGTTGATGTCACGCTTACAACTATTCCAGAAAATGGTAAAGGATTTTCATTGTTAACTTGCCATCCTTGTTTGCTACTTGCTACTGCTTTGAATGGTTTCGCACCTTAATCTAGATTTGAAGAAGGCTTGTTCAGTGAGGAACATGATCCCAGGTTGCGCGCCCCTTTACGTTTCTGGAAATAGGATTATCTGTCTGAACAGAACTTCTTTCGATATTATGGTCTACGCTATTAAAGAAACGATGAATCCGTTAATTAAAGCTTTAAATGTACTATTACTTATACCATGACTGATTGATTAAGATATTTTATTAATTGATTAGTACAATGATGTTTCTTCATTTAAAGGGACATGACCTGTTGGTAAATGCCTTTGTGGGTAGTGAAGATACAATGTTCAGCGGAGGGTACGAAGGTAAAGTCATCGTTTGGGATCTCAAGGAGCTGAGGAAATGTACAGAGCTTTGCTTAAAAGAAAATGGTTGTATAAACGCAATGGCATATGAGCCAAGTGATAAAGTCATTTTTGTTGCGCAAGAAAACAAAAGTCTGACAAAACTCGTTTTTAAAGAACAAGAACAACTCTGTAATAAATAATAAAAATTGATTGAAGAGTTTTCTCAAAATCGTTAATTTATTTGATTGTTAAGGCCGACAGGTTAAATAACTATTCTTTATAGATGTGCTATACATTATTCATTTTTATCAATAAAAAATATTGTCGATTTGCAATTTCGTTTATGACCATGTTTACCCTGCACTTGCGTTCTATGGCTTGTTGCACAGCCTTGTTTTGGTGACGGGCCAAATTAAGTTTTCTTTGAAATATGACGATGTTCGGGAACTATCTACTGTAATCCTGAATGGCGATTTCCTTCTTGGTGTATTGAGTACCGAATGTTCTGAACCATCACATCGCAGCACATAAAGCAAAACATCATCGCATCCTTGCAGCTATAAATAGGTCTATGTGTACATATGTCTCACTGCCAGAACAAGTGTGTCAGGAGGAGTAAATATATCTGTGTAGCTTGAGCGGACAGTCAACTTGAACAAATGCCATACTCAACATAATTGTAATTTTTAATGCATAAGGAGCAACAATAAATCGCCTATCGGTATTTGAATTAAGGACAGAACCCAGTGTCAGTTCATTAGTTTGACATATATTCAATATTTCACACCTGCAATCAGATTACCACGTGGTATTTTAAACATTATGCAATTGCTTTGTAAACTGGCTGAGAAGGAAAAGGTCCCCGGAGAGGATTGGGACTCTCTCATGTGGCACAACGAGAAACTGTTCAGTGGCAGTTATTCAAACGGTACTGTTAAGGTAAGATACATACATACATAATGATACATTTTTGTGTAATACTGTATTACTCATTGCACAGATAATATGTACAAAGTGTTGGTTAGGTACATAAGAAATTTATGGAATATATTGTGTATGTATCGGGAACGTTTCTCGATTTCCAGATATGGAGTAAGGACTTGAAACTTATAACCGAGTTCACGGCACATGACTACCCAATTTATCATATGACACCCGGAAGTGGAACGACTTTTTTCACATCCTCTTCAGACTGCACAATAAAACACTGGGAGGAGAATGAGGATGGTAGTATCCGTCTGCTGGCAACCTTGGAAGGTCATTCTGAACCCCCCAGGAAACTTCGTTTCCTCAACGGAAGGTTGTACTCGGGCGACGAGAAAGGGGATGTGAAAGTGTGGCAGGATGGAAAATGCCTGGGGACTTTTGAGACAATGGAAGAAATTTGGGATTTGTTGGCAATCGAAGGTCGCGTTATAACCGTGAGGCATGTGGATGTTACGCTGTTCTCAGTTACGGAAAGGGGTAAGTACGGCATTGAACCAAGAATCTGCCAAGAATAACTCCAGATGGACTTTGAATACGATTCATCTATGCAGACGATAAACTGCGCGTCTCTGTGCAAAACTCAATTCCTGGACGGTCTCCTTTACACATGACCGACAACGGCTTTCTGTGTTGTATTGATCGAACTGACAACGTAATCAATGTTCACGAAGGAGGAAAGCAAGGTAATCCATTATTGGGACAGCTGAAGGGACACGATGCAATTATAAACGCTATTTCATGTTCTGGAAAGACGCTAGTCACTGGAGCTTGTGACAACAGCGTAATTGCTTGGAATCTAGAGAACCTGGATCAGAAAGGTGATAAGCTGCAACTTGACGGTTACGTAAATGCTTTGGCTGTGAGTACAGATGGAACTGTTTTTGCGGCAGGAGAAAATAAGTTCATTGCATGCTTTAGGGTTTAACTAATGCGTATCAATGAAAGGACCTGTGAATGTATCTATGTATATATACAAATTTCCAATTGTCAACAAATTAATATCAGTATTTGTAATTTGCAGATTTCTAGAGATTATAGAGACTGAAAATAAAAAAATGTAACAAGGCTTTAAATCAAATGGGTAAACTTAACGAAATTTTTATTGATATCTGGAATAAATTGTCAAGATTGTTCCTCCTACAAAGTAACATTATTGTATCGTTCGAAACAAATCTAAAAAATAAACAACGGTGCGGTGGTGTACATACATAAAATGGCAAATTTGAAGATACGACATTAAGCAGCTATTTATTGGTTGTGTATAGCATGTTGTCGTGTTTTATTTCTTTTTTTTTATCAGTCTGCTGTTTTTTGTGCTTGATGAGTTGACGGTGGCACTGGAGAAAACTTGCCAAGATAATCACAAAAGTTTTTCGCGTACACTTTGGAGTAGAGCGCTCGTGATCCCATACAGTTTTGAGCTTCACAAGCAAAGACGCCCAGATAAGTTTCATCCTCCTTTGAACTCGCCTTAATGGTCAGTGAAGCTCCTTCAAGAATTTGCGAGCCATCCTTGTACCAACGCAGGTTTGGCGTTGGCTTCCCTTTCACCTACCAACAAAGACAAAAAATGGCATATTTTAGTTTTGGTCTCTGTATGTAAAGGTTATAGGTTCCTCACCCCACCCATGTGCCATATTTCAATTTGTTAATTTTCTTCTCCTGCAAAAGTAGTCGACTTGATCAGCCGAAGTGCATCAATATTTCAGCGTCCCCTGAAAATGAGCACTCTACCAATGCTGCTGGTGTGACATAAATTAATTCAGCAGAAGCTACAAGAAACCAGCACGTTTCAGCTCATAGACCACAGCCAACCAGTAGCAAGGAAGATATTTGAATTGAAATATGGTTTATGGGTGGTCGCGTCTTATCGCAATTGAGCCAGTCAGTATAAGCGTAGCACATACTGCTGGCACTATTGATACCTCACACTCCAACGATATGGTCCCGTTTTCCCAAAGGCAACCACGAAGGCCGCTGATAAATTCGGGAGGAGAGAACACGGGTGGACCTAGTGTGTATTTCATATAAACTCTCATTACACATAGGTATATATTATATGGGTTCCATTTCAATTCTCCATAAACTTTCACCAATCCAATTAAAAGTGACCTTATAAAAATTGCATACATGTCACATGCAGGATACAGCAACAGGACATGCCTCCAGCAACGTTTTCCGCTCTGCATGTCCACTGGCCTTCGTCCTTTGGACTCACTTGGCTTATTTGAACACAGTAAAAGTCCCCTTCGTGAAGAAAGAGGTGGCGATCTGAACTTGTAACGGGAAAACCATTATGGTACCAGCTAACCTGCAGCAAAGTAAAATGTCGTGTTTATTCTTTTAATTAAAAAATACGAAGAATTTCACTCCGTATCTTTGCACCATAACAGTATGTACGTATTTACGTTGAGGGTGTGAGAAGAATTTAATAGCTGAACAACAAATTTGGTTGAACTTCCAGCAACCACGTCGATATCCACGAGAGATGTTTTAAACTCTGGAGGCAGTACAGTGGGAACGGGAACAAGTTGGTTGTTGTTTGGAGGAGGAGTTTTATTACAAGTCACTTCAGCGCTTGCAGCGTTCACTGCGGAACAACTAGAAATGTTTACCTGGTTGTTCACAACACAGTTTTCTTTAGAATTCATTGTTTTAAGGGAAACAAGTAAAAAACATGAAAAAAAGAAAGAAAACAAAATTCTCTATAGATTGTACTTGGGGTTTCGTATGAATGGGTGACAAAAAAGGCAAAATGATTTGGTTTGGGATCGATTATGTTCGAAAAAATAAATACGTCGGTTCGTGTTGGAGGAATTTAGTTGAAAGTAATTGTCCTCTTATGCATACATGGAGTCTCTCTGTAATGATATCTATTTCGTTGGCTCTTTGTACACAGAGGGCAGACACAAGAGATTCAGTTCAGCTGGCCTAAAAATCCTGTATCCTTGTCTTTTTCAGTTGGCATCAAAACGTATGAGTCGTTACGATACACAAGGATTATAATAATAGCAAATAAGTAATAAGGCCAACAAAACTTTTTTTAAAAAGACAAGGTGAACACCACAGCAGCAGTGCTTCACCAGAAGAAGAAGAAGAACATAAAGTTGTGGTTTGTTGTCGGCAAGACACAATCAAGGGACAGAAGAGCACAAGAGACTCGGATTTACCATGAGTCTACGCACGCACTCAAGCTAATTTCAGAACTGCACGGGATGATATCTTATCTTGTTTTTGCACAAGACTATTTTTTCGAACAGTTTGAAAATGTAATGCAGTGATACACTGGCAACTGGCTACTACTTTTCCTCATCATCGATGATGTATACGTTGTAGTTTGCGCTTTTATGCTTTTTATACATTTTTTACGGCGGTGGCAATGAAGGATGTTTCTCTAAATTACAAGGGATTATAGGAGTGAGATGTGAGGAGTGAGGAAGTGTGCTGTTCCTGCTGCTGCATATTATCTTGTGTACTTAAAATAAATGAATGCAAAATAATAATGCATGAATGTCATTATATATAAATAACACTGAACCTCTGTACATTTTTATTTACATGACTAGTTAGTGCAAGCAGTTGGAGCAGCGTCTCTCGGTTTTTTGTGTGCTTGAATTGCACTGCAAATCGGTTCCTTGGAAAGATGAAAGAACACAAGAAATACTCATGTGAAGTTATCAGATGTACTTTTTTTCAAGCAACTGCTGTAATTTTCATTTTACATTACACTGAAAATTATGTAAGCGTGTCTTCTGTGTCTGCAACAACCTTATGTCATGCTACACTTTTTTGCAAGATACTTTTGCTTGTCCAATTTAAAAATGGTAAATTACACAAGAAAATTTACTTCTCAGCAGTTCCTGGTAGAAGCGCTACACAGTACGGGCGAATCATACGACGAGGTGCGTAAACAGACACTGACGTATTACCTCCATTTCAAGGGTCAATGCTAAATTATAAGGAAGTACATTTTGGGAGCAGAGAAAGGAAAGGAAAACAGCGACTTTAAAAACAAAAATAAAACAAGAAGACGAGGGCGGAGAAAAAAAAGCAACTCACAGAGAACATAAAGTACTTTATATGCACATATAGATGTACCCATGTATGTTCCTACATACATAACATATTTACATCGGATGGAACGATTTTTGAGGACATTTACTTGAAAATTAACGATTTATTTGATGGAAGGTTCGACTTCTGTTTGTAAGAGAAACTATTATTTTTAAACAAACAATTTTGTTTCTCAATGTTAACTTGGATATAACTGGACAAGGGATAGCAATCAGAAACGAATAGATGCATTATTCAATGACAAATATACTTTTTGCATCGCACAATACAATGTATTGAATACATACCTACACACATTATTAAAGTATTCTCAATGAAATTAATTTATTATTTTCGTAGAATCCCCTTAAAAGCCCGAACTTCCGATATATCCAAATATCCATTTCATACACACGACAGTCCTTCCGTTTCAGCCTTCATTGTTAGGACTGATTCCTTCATCATTGGCTTTTTACGGTTCAAGTTCCAACGGGAGAAAAATCAGATTTTTTTACAAATCAGGCTCTAAACAACATAATAATATTATTTTTGTAATTTTGAATCCCAATTTTCTGTATACCTGACCTAAACTTGTTAATTAAATTAATACCGTTGAAAATTAATGAAATGGGAAACCATTTATGATGCACTTTGCAGCAGAGCAGGGTATGCAGAACAGAGAGAACTAATTTTGGGGCAAAGTGAGAAACAAAACTTCATCAGCAGTCTGACAACAGCGGTAAGCAGAATGAGGAGATAGCCTTGTCATCTTCTTGCCTTCTCACAATGCTTCCCCATATTCACCATTCACCAATACAATAATCATTGTACTAAAACAGTTCGTTTCGGATAATTTGATTAAAAGATTCTCCTCTGCAATAAGTTGCAAATCATCTTTTGTTAATTGCAAGTCATTTAAATTGACCTGGACCAGACAAACGTAAATGTAGGTTGCAGTGTATTACTTTAGAACGAATTTGAAGCTTTCTGCTGTCCATCTGATTGTGATTTGTGAAATTTGAGAAGAAAACTGCAAAGTTGAATCATCGTCTAACTGATTGAATACCTTCCGCTGGTAGTACCTAATACTGGTCGCTATTTTAGTCGTTCGTTAAAATGGGTTCTGCGGAAACAGTGGAAAGTCTTGTCCAGAAGCTAGGAGCTTCTTCAGACGCTGCGGAACTCACTGAGCTTGTCCTGAACTTAAAAACAGCGTTAGGACACTATTCCAGAGCGGAATTGGCTGACAAAGTGATTTCCAATGAACATATTCTTGTGGAAGCACTTTTTGGGTGCCTGTCACCCAATCCAGAGCATGAGTAAGTTTTATTATCCTCCTGAATGATGAAAGAATGATTATACACAGAGATAATTCAAAATCAAAAGGCATTGCATTTTGCTAGACCGTTATATTTATTCTGGACAATGTTTTTCATGATTAGGCAATTGGTACAAAATGCTTGCGACATTCTCAAACAAATCATGGGCATTGCGGATCCAGCAGATATAATTTCCAAATACAACAAGGACATGTTGGAAGGCTTGGAACAACATCCATTGCCAGATGTTCGAACTCTTGTCATTGCACAGGTAGATATCAGTTATTGTTATTTAAAAATTACAATTATATACTTAGACTGTACGAGTAGAGGTGATTTTATCCAAGGCTTTCAATATTTCAGCTGGAAAAGTGTTTGGAGTCAGAGGCTGTAACAGAGGCTTTATGTACAAATCATCCTCAATTAATTTCGGCAGTCATCCTTCAGCACAATTTCCCGGAACTTTCCGTGGCAAGTCGAGCAAGTAAATTTCTTGTGAAACTTGCTGGTACGTCTCACGGCGCAGAATATCTTGGATCTCAAGAGTCCATCAGTCAGTTTCAAAGCTTGATTAACTCCATGGGAAGCCGTTCTCAAGAACGTTATCGTGTATACGACACACTGGCTAACTTGGCTACCGTCTCGCCAACCCTTTTCGACAAACTTCAAAGCTCTATGAATTTAGCTACAACTCTCAGCGACCTAGTGTTCGGAGACAGTGATCCTTTAGGAGGCGCCAATGCTTTGGAAATTCTGGGCACATTAGCTGGGACTCCATTTGGATTAGAAGCAGTAACGAGTATTGGGGTCATTGAAAAAATTGAACGGCTCACTCAAGAGCTCGACAATAATCCTCTAAGTAGTCTTCTGTTTCCGGAAACGCTCAAGTTTATTGGGAAAATTGGTGTTAATCAGTTACCTCCGCCCAGATTGAGAGAAATTGTACTAGAAACTGTGGTTCGGAGGGATATAGAGATATATGTCACCACTGTTGCAATTGAGGCGCTGAGCTTTATGGGATGCACCAAAGAAGGCAAACAATACCTGTTTGGGAAAGCTGGTACGTACATAAATTATATTTTCCGAGTATAAACTACAATATTATACATAAGTGTGTGTGATGTGGTTTTGTTAGCTAATGTTTTCCTGTTTTTTTAAACCAGAAACTCACGAATGTTTCAAGAAAGCCAGGCAAATAATTGAAAATTCGCAAGCAGAGTATCGTGTACGAGTAATTGACGCAATGACCATTTTATTCGCCACCGATGTAAGGATTATGTTATAATATGCATATATATATATAAAATTAAAACATCAACAGAGGAGCAATAATAAACATGATGTTATGAATATGGTTTTGATTTTTAGGAGGGAAGTCAAGCATGTCTTCCAACATGGTTCAACCTTCTGTTCCCTCAAATATCAACATTATTTGATCTCGTACAACAACCGTTTCCGGATATCCGACTCAGTTCGCTCAAATTTCTAAACGCTGTTGCGCCCCTTGAATGGGCCCAAAGGCACTACCTCCGCACGCCTGGAGTCGTGGAATTTTTAACCAATCGAGATGCTGAACCCGACAAGGAATGTTTAATAGCCAAATACAAAATTGTGTGCGTAATTGCTGACTCCCAGAGTGCTTCAAAATTATTGTCACCAGAAAATTATGGTAGGCTTAAAATTTACAAGGATCAGGGACCCTTCTACGCAGCCGCCATTTCTACAGTTGCCACAGAGGGTTCTTCCTAAGTTTCTATTCTTCCTTTGAAATCGTAAGTGCATGTAAAAGTCCAGCTATGACAGCATAAGAATAGGAATAATATAATTTTTATAAATAATACAATGTTGAACGTAATGTCGGTGAAATAATAATGTATTGCTTTAAGTACTTTCGTATTGATACTTTTTGTATTTTGTGTGTATAATATATTAATTTATTTCCTCTCTTGTGATTCTATAATAATTGTGAAATAAAAATAGTATACCATCAGATTTGCCACTTTGTCTGTGACTGGTAATTCATTTATAACCAAAAACTCTACATAATATCTTGGTATCTGAGTTTAGAAAAAACAAAGAGTTGGATAACTACATATACCTATATTATATACATACATTACTACGGTACAGTCAGTCCAATTCCTTAGTTTTGTGCATTCAAGGAATGTATTTGGTTTTTAGTAATATTGTCAACAATGACCCTGAAGTAAGATTCCCAAAATGTTGATTGACATTGATAAGTCTCATTTCTTAATATTGATTTGTCGTTTTTTTCTTACAGACTTTTGACTGTGTTAAATATAAAACCAGGTTACTTTACGATTGTAGCACCAGGTTTGAATTGAATAGCAGTTACTTACAACAATTAAAGTTATCACCGTTGTACCCTTTAGTTTCAATTCCTCAGAAAAGGTTTTGCACGTTTAATCATAATTTAACAAATGAATCTTTGCCACAGAGATCCCTTATACCATCTTATGAATAGCTACCAGTACAAACTATGAGCTGTCCCCTTTTGGCCATTTGGCGTGAATATTTCTAAGTATTTTTAGGTGAAACTGAGGTGTATAGATAGAGAGATTGGAGATAAAGAGATCTCGGGTGTACTAAACAGTGGGTTATACTTTAAACAGCCTCCAAAATCCACTCAAGGCGACCTCCCGGATTAGCGACTCTTCCAATTGGATAGTCTGTACCATTCTTTACTTGATCCAAAATTGTCCACTTTTCCTTCCCCTTCCCTGCAATTAAGATGTTAGTAGCCTTGTTGATAAATGGGTACGTGAGAGTGATTCTTGCTGGGGGAGGCTTGGGAGAGTCCTCAATATTGGTAACCCATCGGTCAGCAACATCTAGAACGGCGTGGCCTGGAAAAAGTGAGCAAGTGTGTCCGTCAGGACCAACACCGAGAAGAAGGCAATCGCTCATTCCAAAAGACGCACTGCTTGGATCATCCGTCCACAACGCTTTCAGTTTTGTCTCATAATCTTGAGCGGATGCAGCACCTATCCCAAACAATTATTATTCATAAATATAATATATATACAATTTCACAATCGTAGTTTTCAAATTCGCTGAAAAAAGTTAACCCACCATCAATTGATGTGTTCGCTTGTATAAAATTGTCCTCAGGAAATCCCTTTAGTAAAGGTAACAATTTTCTCTGGTAGCAGCCAAAGGTTGACTCTGGATCGTCCACAGACACGAGCCTTTCATCGCACAAAAATATCTTCCACTTGGAAAAGTCGCTGGAAATTTTTGGTAGTCCCTCAGCAAGAAAGTTTATAATTGACCCGCCTGTCGCCAAAAATTAAAAACAAGTGCTATTAATGTTTGTGCGTGTAATAGAAACGAAAAGAGAACTCGCAAATTGAAATTTATATTAACATATGTGCTATGTACTAATGTACTATATACCTGAGACGCCAATCAGGAACACACCGCGTGAAGATATAGCTTCATTAGCAATATCACCAATTTTTTCGCATAAATTTGCAACAAATTGGTCAGCTGCGAGAGCTGTCACCACAAATTTGTCATCGGAACTCATTTTCAAATTTGCAATTTTGCTTCACTTGCTACCGCTTCTCAAAATCTTTCAGGAAAACGTGTCCGTAGGTAATTAAATTTTTAGAAAAATATATCGAAACCTGTCAAGTAAATGGCAAAACACCAGTGCAAGTTACAGGTAGTAGCTATCCAGTAGTATCCAGAGATATAGATAGAGATTATTGTTCTCAGCTCTCCATCTATGTGCCAATGTTAATCCACTAAACCCGGCCCGGTGCCACCACAATCCAACACAACGCTTGCATAAGCTCAATAGTGCGTACTGTACCATGATACCAGTTTCATCCTCATATCAACTCATAAACTCGCAACTTGAATTTGCTTCACGCTCAACACACTCACAATAGCATCATGAGAAGGAATCGTGGTTGTAGAGAAAGGATTGAAGGAAACCTTGCTCATGTTCATGGTCTCAGCAATAGGCAATTTGCTTAAAACTTCTCAAAAAAGCAAAATATAGACATAGATACGAATAGGTACGCACAAGAGCTTCTTTCTTATTGTGAGCAATATACGAGGGTAAAGATGTGAGCAAGATTTTTGGTTCGTGCCTCAGAATACAAAATATAAATGTTCGATGTGGTCCACAGGAAGGTTTTCAAAATGTTGCGTCTTATCTTTATTTGAATTCAAAATCTATTATTATGGTGCATTTCATAGACCAAGAAGCGCAAGCGTAATTCAGGTGTTTAAAGCACGTTATCTTTGAACATGCAAAAATACTTTTGTGTGTGTATCCACCACACTCTACTTTCTACTGCAACAATAGCAAATCTGGGTAATCAGTTTCCTTTCAAATGAATCCTATACTAAATCTGATCCCTCTAATAGCAAACATCGGTACGACTATCGCCACATAACTATTACTTCGCATATAACGCTTTCTTTCAACTTCAGCCCATTTTCTATCTAGAACGCCTTTACTTCTAGATGCATTTTACTTATTTTGTACGATTTGTAAGGGTAGTAGTGGGCATGCATGTAGGCAATCAAAATTTATGGCACTGAACGCGTATTATTACTGTAATCTATTAATAACCAATACCAAATTACATATTATTATTATTTGAGCAAAAAACACCTCGTATTATGATTAAATGAAACATGAGAACGATGTCGTGATCATTTTTCATTGCAAATTCGATAACGTTTGAAAGTAGTTTATGGAACAGATAAAAAATGAAATTGATGACGTCACTAGAACCATTATGTAACGTTAGTATGAGTTGGCTTTTGTGAGACGAACAATCAGTTCGTTCGGTACCAGCCTACACGCATCATTCATGATATCTGGTGCATGAAAGCTCACTCATGTTTTATCCTTTTGTATTATGTATCGTTTTTACTTTTTTCTGCACTGAAAATTGTAGAACAGTATTTGATTTCATCCGATTTTAAACAACTTCCTACTCTACATTAATATGTTTTTGTGTTTTGATAATAACCTCTACCTCTTTCGACGAGCTATAATCGCGGGCTTGCATACTATCCAAGTGTCATACCAGTTCACTTTTGCAATTGATTGCAACTGAGGATATTGTTGAGCCATTTTAAGAGCAAAATGGTAACGTTCATGAATTCACATGACCGTTAATATGTGCATTCTTCAGTAACCTTCAAATTGAACGTGTGAAGTCTCAATCTCGATTTGCAAAATTAATTTTTACTAACTGATCTCAAACGGTTTGCATGAAAGGTGATCTGATATACCTAAAATACTAATGCATTGTATTTAGGTATCTGTACTTTGTTGAGCTGATTTTATAGAGCGAGCACTACACAGCCACATGCTTAATCAAATCAGGATGATAAAATCGTGAACTTGAGGTCGACCATAAAATGATATTTGTGAATGAGTTTCTGATGTCAGAACTTCTTCGGTCTAATAAAACATGATTACCTATATTGAACAAGAAGTAGATGGAGATTTAAAAAGTGATTCATGATTGATATTTAGATGAAGATAATATGTATGAAGTAGTAAGAAATCGTCGTCGCTTGTTTGCGTCAAAGATTTACAGTGTGCAATTTCTTCATGAAACACCTTAACATTATATTTGGGTATTAAATACTTAACTATGAGATGAGAATGAGATTCGTCTTACAGCTTGCCTCTGTTCAGGAAATGAATGCATAATGTGGATCTCAATCATGTTATAAGGTATTTAAATATCCATCAACCCATTTATTTTTTCATCTTTATTTTACATTCCATTCTGGTTACACCACAACAAACTCTTTCTAGATACATACTTTTATTATCGTGAGACATCAATCAATAGATTACACACATTTATTAATGAAAACGTTATTGTTATTACAGCGGATACAAATATTTTTATCTGTACGTACATGATTTATAGGAAATAACCGCTTAGTCCTAAGATTCATCTCATAAGATGCAATAAGGTAATGTTGAATACAAAACATAATTGTATACTAATTTTAATGTCATTTGTAACGTAAACTCAAGGAACTGCATGCATCTGTAAAGTTCATATTTTGAATTGAAAAGTCGAATCTCCTAAAATTGATTTAAAGCTATACAATGTGAAATGATTGGTTAGTCATTTAAAATTAAAAGGGATCTGATTTGAATTTTGAAGAAATATCCTAAATGAAATAATAAAAACTAGTATAGGACGAGGGAACAGCTTATTTGGAAGTTCATTATATTCTTTGCTAGAATGTCCTAACCATTCACTATAGCACATTTAATTAAATAAATTATTTCTACGTTCCAAATGTGACAAGGTATATCATTCTTCATTATTGCATTCGTCCATCTCTGCATTTAAATCTTAATTGTGAAATATATCTACTAATTGTTTGTGCATTTAAAGCTTTAGGGAATCACATTTGCTAGTTGCTATCTGTTCTCATAATATGTATTTCATTATTTTTCTTACAAACATCAACATCGAATTTATTTAATAAGACGGAGAAACAACGTGTTTGGGTAATGCTGGTGTAAAATGCACAAGTAAAATTTGCCCTTCTAAAGCGCAAAGTAAATAATATATTACATCGATTACTTCCTTAACTAGGTAGGTGTAGTATATCTTAATATTTTCATACTTGAGAATTTAACAGTAAAGAAAGCGATTGTAAGAGTATTGTAGAATATTTTAACAGTAAATTTTGAATCAGTGTAATTGTCAAATAGCAGCATTAGCATTTTCTAAGCCGACAATGAATTTATTGTATTTCTTAATTATAATTAAGACAACCTACGCACCTAGTTGATCTAACGGTCTATTGTAAATTTTATGCTAACTGCATTCATCTTCTGATTACAACTATAATATGATCTATGACTGATTACCTTCTAAGTTGAAGCTTCTTCTACCGATCTCTAGCAATGTTCAGATTCAGAGACATGACTTTTTGCTTCATGTGCAATTGCAAATGCAAATTTGTTTTTTATCTGTTCATATTATCAATGTAGAAATCAATCTCTATATAATATAAGTACTATATGCAGTTGTGTGCCTTCTTTCGCCTATCTAAAGTTCCCATTCATCCACACTTCATCTCATACAACACAAACAATTCATGCTAGTTATAGCGATAGGTATTTTAAAAGTTTAAACTTCTTAAATGACACATACATATATGAAATACCTCTCCACTGACTCGCATAAAGAATTTAAATATTTAATTTTCATTTATGTATTTTAGAGTAGTAAAAAAGTAATCGTATTTGCGCTTCGTTTCATCAGTTTCTGGATGTTTTTTTATTATTGTCGGCTTATAACAGCTCAATTTTTTAAGTGAACCTGACGATAAATTCTGATTAAATTTTCTGTGGGATGCCCTTTCACTCAGTTCTCAAAACATGACTACGAACTGACTAATTACTCAGTATTTTTACACTATTACGTATTTATATTATTAAAATGTTACATCGAGTCCACAATTTTCCTTGTATTGTCTTATGTTATCTGTAGATAGTTTATAAAATAGTATGTATTTATACGTATGTACGCTTAATATGATTTAATATTTACGATTAGCCTAACCACTTAAATTGGTTGTGAGATTTGCCTCCTCGGGAGTATATCCCTGGTGTGACAGTTTATTGTCTGCACAGCAATTTAAAGACGAATCTTGTAGAAATAAAAATATAAATCTCTTCATCAGTAATTACAGTAATTATTGTCTTGTAAAGACATAGCGTATAATCTTATTATTGTCGGAAACACGAACAATCAATGTTAACAGTAATTCTTTTATACAAAGTTTAGTGGGATCCTAAGAAAGTTTAGCCATTTTGAATTCTCGTTCGAATTCTACCTAAGACCTAGTTATAAGTTGGACAATGGTTTCCACTGCACATTCATTACTTGACCTTTTCCAGACCTACAGTTGCTTTCCTCACCAAAATAAAATAACCAAAAACATCCTATTCAAGTCTGCTACTCAATTTTATGATGCAGTTATCATTATTCAACTGCTTAAAGAGGCCGATTCTGCTATTAAATATAGGAACGAAAATACATACCATTCAACCCTTATTATTTGAAATTTTTATCCAATGAAAATATTCTTCATTTAATAATTTAGAATTCCTCCTCGCACACTCACACTCTCATAAGTCATAACCCATTCACCATTGCAATCTTTTTATTGGAATTACCGTTATTGGCTGTACTGTATTTCCATTATTTAGGTATATAACATTATCTGATAGTTACAAAAATTAATGTACTTTTCTCCCTAATTAGCATTAATATATATTACATTCCGTTAAATTATGTACCCATCCAGCCAATAATGTTATTGGAATATTAATAAAGCTATAGGCTATAGAAAAACTGCTTTTAAAGAAGATTTATATTTGCATTGTTTAGTTTAGTGTTCAGTGTACCTTTAGAATAAAAAAGAAAACTCGTTTGATCGTATAGAAGAGAAAGGGACGTGACTCGTAGCTAAATATTGCATAAAGTTGGAAGGTGAAATAAAATGTGTGATACTCTGTTAGAATGATACAATGTCTGGCCTAAACCTACTATTGCGCTTAGCTAACTAACTCAAACTTATTTAGCAAACAACAGTAATAATAATAATAATATGAACTTTTGACGGTATGTTTGTAAATTTAATATTACGCTTTGAGTTTGACGAGTTGTGTCTGCATGAAGCATCCACGGGAGAACTTAACTATTGCTCTAAATAATATTAATAATAAGAATTATGTTGCCTACATCGTAAATTCACAAATCTATTGACGTTATTATTGTCGTATATATTACAGGATGTAAGTGGTAACCGAGCATTATTATTTTTACCAATAAGCTACTATATTGAATTACAGCTAAATATCCAGGTAAAACAGAATTATTCAGTGACATAGCATGTCTCATTCCGAGCCATTAAATATCTCAAAGTTGCAGTTGTACTGTCAATCGATCATTCTGTACATGAGATTTCAGTACTTGTGTATGATTGCGGTTGGCGAATATTATCAAGATTTCTTTATAAAATATCATATAATATGCAGTATAATTAATTATTACTGTCAACACCAACAGACGTAAACTTACCGTAAAGTTTATTGAAGTTTACTGATGATTTATGTATGTAATTGTGATACGGATCAAATAATATGTATTTGTGACAATTGAGTTTGTTATTTTTGTGGATATGATTATTTATGATAAAGTGGAATATGTAATGGTACGTTTATATAGTATATAAGGTATATGTATTATTATTATAACATGTTTTAGAGTGGGACTACGCGTTTATAATATTAATAGTTTTTAAGTATGAAAAATGATGACAATATTTATTCAACATTCACTTAAAAGTTACTGTTGTTGTAGTTGTTTTCAATGTTTAAAAAATAACTAAAATGAATTATAAAAAATGTTCTACGACAAGGGATGGGAAAGAAGCAAACGAATCACAGACATGACGATGAAATAGGACGACATAGGAATGAAGACTAGAAGACGGGCAGTGAGGATTGAGGCCCCGTTGGTTATCTTGTCCCTCCTCGTTCTTCCCTTATCCAGTACGTGTATTTTCCAACCGAGGTTGTTGTGCGTGTAGCACTGCAACAAATTTAAAATTTGAAGATATAAATTCATACTTACATATTTTTAGCCAACCCGTCTTCAGGGATTAAATCGTACCTGATAGTAGAGCGTGTCCGGTGCAGAATGCGGCACAGTCCACGTGAGCAAGGCGGGTTTCCCATCTTGACAGCTCAACGCGAGCGTTTCCTTGTACGCCTCGAACGACTCCGACTGGGCGGACTTATCCACCGTTTTGTGCTCCCATTCGCAGTACCTTCCAGCTGTGAAATATGAGCAACATTACTTGATAAATTTCAAAAAAGCGATTCTCATTACTCATGAATGACACTCATTCTCATGGCTTCAAATTTCACTGGTTATCGCTGTCCGGCTGCATGAAAGGTTTACCGTTTCCCTTTTGCAAGTTATTTCCAGTGAGCATTAACGCACAGCTTTTGCAAGGATATATAATATTGACGTTTCATTAAATTGGAAAGGACTTGATAATAAAGTATATTACACCATATTATAGAAAATAATTAGCACACTCATTTTTATAAACAGTACAATACATTTTGCATTAATGATAATTTCTCAATGTTTGGAGAGCAAGTCCATGTACAATATATGTATGTGGAAGTTTTACCCACCTGCTTCTGGGAATGGATAGCCGTCAGTGTCATACTTAACCCCGGAATACACCTTTTGCTTCGATCTTTCAGATTCACTTTTTTGGCCATAGCCTCCTTCCGGGCTGTCTGTGATGTAGAATGGATGGTATTGACTGGGATTCTTACTGTCTTCCCCTATGATAGAGATAAAGTACACCTTATAAATCTTTGTTGCAAGAAAGATAACAAAATGCACTTTGCGTTATCGACATTTTTACCTCCTTCCACCCAGAAGTTGTAAGTTTCCCCACGTTCCACGTAAATCTCTGGAATGAGTTGATCATTCAAGTACCAGCAAATTCCCCATGATGGATTACCTATAGGGGGAGTGGACACAGAAAATGTTAAAAAACTGTCCAGATTTTTAATTGTTGATGCTTTTTAATGTACCGTAATAATCAGTTCGAAAAGCTCCTGGATTTTTGTCTGATCCAACAGCAGCATAACAAGGTAATACACGAGGATAATTTTCATTCAAGTTGGTGTTATGCAGAAACTTTAATTTCCAGCATCTTATTTTCCTACCTGTGATGGCGGTGTAGCCTCGTTTTCCTCCCGTCGGCCCGATTTTCGCTGTGAAATTATTTACCCCTTCGATGATGATTGGAGGCCATGGTTTAATACGAGGGCCAGCGTCGGCAGGAACATCGTCAATGATGGTGAGACAGGAATGATCACCTTTTCCTTTAGGAGTGATTCGTATATCCTCTGCAAATATTGGCACATACCAAAATAATTATTAGCATTGCACTTTCAAATTCATCCCATTTTAGTATCTGCACAAAAATACCATGAGGTGAAGTTCTACGAGCATTATGATAGGTAACTTGATGATGCTTCATTTTATGATGTCCTGATATTAGTAAGCAGCGTGCGAAGTAGGAAAGATTAATAATCAGTTAAGTACCTTATATGTAGTACTTTTAAAACGAATCCCTTTAAAACGAATTTTCTATGTGCTTCATAAATACGTTTTCTGTTCATTAGTACCTTCAGGTCCTGTGCGCTGTCCAAAGTGATAGTTTGCTTCATTCCTTCCATTTAGATTTCCAATTGCAACGAAAATATTGACTTCATCATCTTCCAAGGACATGTCTAGGTTCTGAAATGATTTATTGAACAATTTTATTAAAATGTGTTGTGTAATATGTGAATTGTTAGGGTACATTGCTAGAAGTTTGTACTCACATCTCTAGCTCTAATGGGTCTTTTAAACATGACTGTGGTTACGCCGTTTTTCCGTGCACCGTGTAAAATTTGGACATCATTGGTACCACCGATTCTCTTGTCAGGGCATACTCCGTTTTTGCCGTCACACTGAATTGTTAATAAATTGAATTACTTTTATGGTAGAATTTTGGTTAAAATAAGATGCTCGTGTTTGGCATACGACGACGAACCTGTGACTTGGCAGACATGTAGTAGTCCTCTGCGTGGTATTTTTCTCTAGCATGAGGGGTAAAATAGACAACGATCGCATCGGCTCCCACCATTTGTGTTTTTCCTCTTATTGGGCTAAAACCTGCCAAGAAGATGACGATGAGGAAATATTCAAGAAAATAAAGTTTTCTTCAATTATGGCCAATTATCAGAGTTCTTGGGGAGATTTCCTTGTGAAAGCTCTTTCATCATGTTTAATACTGGTTCGCTTACCAAGTGCAACCCATTGTTTCTCGTCAATTCGTCCGGACAACTTGAACTTGATGTAGTCTTCATCGTCCCGATCCCATTGAAGTTGGACGCTTCCGTCAAGAAGATCCTTGCAGTTGGAAAAGCCATCTTTGGACTGTGAACTTTTCTGTTACGGGTAGATAGCGGAAGAAGGAAAATGAATTGCATTTATTA
The DNA here is from genome assembly GCA_004115045.4 of Sinella curviseta. Lineage (NCBI taxonomy): Eukaryota > Metazoa > Arthropoda > Collembola > Entomobryomorpha > Entomobryidae > Sinella > Sinella curviseta. The sequence continues at coordinate 63,869,494 of CM023199.3, read as the reverse complement.
CCAACTCTCTTCAAATTCACTCTACAAAGTCTAAAGTCTACTACTACCCCGTTCTTTGTTAGCAATACTTACAGAGGTTGGTTTTGTGTGCGAGTAGTAAGTTGGACGCTGAGTTGAAACTGAGTATGGAGGATATGGAGGGGATAATGTATATATTGGCTTTATATACATGTGCCACAACCGTGATGACAAAATTGTGAAGGGGAAAGTTTTGTAAGCGTAAAGTGTATTTACAGCGGAAGAAAAGCAGCGTAATAGAGAGAAAGTAAAGAGAAAGAGACAGGAAGTAAGACAGAGTGCGATTTCTGATTTCAAAAGTGGTAGAATACATAATTTATGCAAATACAATAATGGTTTATTCCCAGTTAATTCATTTCCTTCACCAGGTAGGATCAACATTTATTAGGAATATATGCTTACCTTTTTTATTTTGAATTTGTCCAAGGATGGAGGTACGTTCAGGTCGTGTTTTGGAATTTTTACATACCCAAAGTTGTGCTTGTATCTAAAGAGGATAATCCCATTATTATTCTTATGATATAAAAAATTGTGTTTGTCTGTCTAGAGTACTCGATTCTTTTTTTTTCATTTTCCATCATGACTTACGTGATACACCACACGCTAAGCCAGTCAATGTCGTAGACAGTTAAATCATCCGGAAGTTTCAGCTCAATATCCTCTCCTTCGTATCCATTCAGCACATCCAAGCTATTATTATAATGCAAAATATTATGAAATATCCATCCATCCCCCATTCTACTTTTAGCATCCTATTTGCAACGCGCTTTGCCGTGAGCGAGAAATATTTCTGCTGCATAATACGTAGTTTGGATTGCCGCTTACCTTCCTTTTTCATTCGGAATTTTCCTCCCACCTGTGTTAGGTTCATCGCCCGTTCCAACCCAAAAGAAAGCATCAGGACCAGCCCCGTCATAATGCAGGTTTGGAATATAAAATGTTTTCGAGTCGAGGATTGTAATATTTCCGGAACGTAGACCGTGAGCAAGTCGTTTGAACTCTGGGAGCACCTTTCGTGTCGGCACTTGTAAATTCTTGGGGATTTTGATGTCTCCAAAGTTTACCTTTAAAATAAAAATGGAAGAGGTAAATTTGCATAAGCCGTTCATTGCACAAATAAAGTTTGTCAGGATGGGAAAGGTTTCAACATTGGGCCTACTGTGAATCGACGACACCATACGGAGAGCCAAGCAATATCCTTGATTTTGTAACCTGAAACGCCACAAAAAATAAATAGATTAAATGATAAACTTATAAGTTTTATAACTACAAAATCAATATTTTATATATATATATTTGTAACCGGGTGGCAGGTGAAGGATCACGTCTTCTTTGCTAAAGCTTGCTAGAACGGGCGGCTCCCTGTGTGCCAATAAAATAAACAAGGAAGGAGATTAAAATTAGAACATTTCATTTGAATAAATATACATTTTATTATACTGCCAAGTCAAAAAGGCAGCAGCAGAGACACGACGGATATAATGGTATGAAGTTGGAGCGATTGTGATTACTTCTTCTCAGTCAAACCAAACAAAGAAGATACACACACAACAACTCAACAAATTATTGCATTATCTCCTTTTCTCTCTGATGTCACGCGTTCCATTTCCCTACCTCTCCATCCATACCCCGTTGCCAATTACAGCTTGAGTAAATCATTCTGTCAATTGACTAATGGACTGATGCTTTTATAATGTATTGAGTATTATTGTGTTGCTGTTTCTCTCTTGTATACCTTTTCCCATTATAATATATTTCTCTGCTTTCCCTCTCGCTACATTTCTTTTAATGGACTTAAATGCCCTCGTAGCCATTCACCCATCAACTTGATCAACGTTTCCCACAACCACACTACTTTCTCCGTCTCCATTCAAGTTTGTATGTACAAATAAAATGTTCGTTCATTTTCATGGAAAATTGCAAATTCACGCACAGCCAACAACACATTGGCAGATAAAGAACATTTCTCAATCCCTTATTTTTGGCTCAATCTTTCAACATGGAATGGGTGGAGTCCACTTGTCCAATTTCAACTGACTTATCGACACAACTATGTCTGTATTATGTGTCTCTGTTCCCAGTGTATTATTTTTCGGTGGGAAATGGAAAACCATTGTAATAAAATGCAAATGAAGACGACGAATAATAACTCGACGTAGGAGAAAGTATTAAAAAATAGACGAAAAAGGAAATAGCTGCTCTCACTCTGCCGCATGTAAGCGTACTCATTGCTTGTAATTTTGACATTTTTCAGATTTGTCTCATATTTCTTCTCTCTTTGCTGTCATTCCACTTGTTTGTTGGCTTACCTGTCAGTGTAGTCATCGGGGTACGGTACGATAACTCCGGATGGTGAGGGATCTCCACTTTTGCCAATCCAAAAGTAAGCGTCTGAAATGAAAAGCAAGAGAGAAAGAAAGCGCTCAAGATTAAAACGGGTAAAACATCATATTTTTCAAGCGTAAAATGAGATGATGCTCTTTATATATTCTTCGACTGCTAAAGAGAAAGGACGAGTGAGAGAGAGAAAGAGAGAGACAAGAGGTGCGTTGACAAGAGCGAAGAATGTTTCTGGAATGCATTTCATTCCACGCTCGTGCTCTTTTGTGTTCGTACACAGCTTCATCATCACATCGTCGTCGTCGTCAGCATGATCGTCATAGATCAATAATAGTAATAATAGTACACGTTTAAAATATGTTGTTTTGTGTGTGCGTTTCGGTGGAAAAGAAATAAAAACGGTTGTCTCGTCGTATATTCGTCATGATCGTCATCCACCACCTCCTTCCCGTCGTTCTTATTTTGAGCCAGCTTCTACATAGCAAGCGATGAGAAAAAATGAACTCGTTTTCAAGGGAAAAATCGTAAAGTGAATGGTACAAGCTGCCATTCTACCGCTACAAACTTTTTTGTTCTCGCTCTCTCCGTTGCGCGTTGTTATACTCATTCATTCAGAAGAATGAATGGCGAAGGAGGGGAAGGCATATTTTCTCGCTCCTTTTCTTCCAGAAATAAGAAGAATCGCATCGTAGCAATCGAGGAGTATTTGGCTGCATTTTTTTGGTGAAAGGAGAAGAAAAGTGGAGTGCTATTTCTTTCTCTCTTCTTTGCTCTATTCCATTTCTACATGAGCAAACTCAGCTGAAGCAATGGTAGCATGGCCGTGCTAGTAGCAAGCAAGAACAAGTCGTTTAACTTGGTGTCAGTTTGCATCTCCTTTTTTGTGTCATCGTGATGAAAACCAAGATGATGATCGCAACGACGAAAAGCTGAGAGGACGCCATATTACATGTTGGTTATGTGTCGACATAGTAGGATTTTGTGGAGTACTTACATACATTTTTGATGATATATACTGTTACTGTATATACACGAGATACTTCACAATGCCACTGATGCTGTTGCGACTCACTGAACTGAACTCACTTTAGTCTCAGCCTAATATCAGCTCAAGAAAGAAACGGAATGAAATTTCATCCGAGACCAAAGGAAAAAAAAATAATAAAAATATGAAAATGGAAAAACGGGACGTTTTAGGGCGTCTTATTTCCTTTGGAAAAGAGGCTCTGGGGTCCTTGCAGCTACCTAGCAGTCTTTTCCAGCCACTTATGAAATGCCTAACTGTGAAAAATTCTAATAATTACGAGTCATTCAATATTGTTCAGTTCGTGTGATAGGACCGGGGAAAATGTAACGCAATATGTATGTCTCGTGTCTATGTTGCTTTTAATTTTGATTTTTGCCTTTTGCAATACTTTTATAGATTTTTCCCCATCATTTTTTTTCTAGTCTGATCAAGTCGTACTTGATGAACCTTTCACTATTCCCATCATTACTGTTTTTAATATTTCCGTAGAGTAATAAACATAACAATCAAACTATTGGGTAGTATTGACATAGAAAATGGAATCTACGGCAGGAAGGACAGGATCTACAAAAAGCTGCCCTGGATAAAAAACGTGATGTTGCTGATGATTTTTTTTCTCTGTCCGTCAAAGCGAGTAAAAACGAAGAATGAATCTCTTTGGCCTGCTGCTGAGCTGAGCCTCTTTCTGAGGACAAGAAAAAAAAGAAAGATGAAAATGAGGATGACAAGAATGTGGTCGTGTCACTCATACACCACATTATACTCAGTGAGTATGAGTAAAAGAGCCCAGTCAGCAGAAAAGAATAGGAAAAGATGAAGCTCAAAGTTACTACTACATCATATGCACGCACAACACAAGTCCCATTTCACCATTTTTTCCTCATAGTTAATGGTGTGCAATGTATATTTGTTTTTCAGTTAGTTTTCAGAGTAGCTCTCTTCATTTCAGTTTGTAATATTATACCTTCTCCTCATCATGCTCAGTCATTTCTATTATTATTCCACTTTTCGTTTTCTACTAAAACACTTTGGTGTATACATACCCCCTCCAGTGTTATTACTATTGTCGCAAGGACTCAAGAGTCACTCGGCGCTACTCAGAAGGCGATATATAGAGCTGTTGGTGTAAATATGAATACTTATTTCTTTGTGTAGTTACTTATAAGATCATGATGAGAGATGATGCTGTAGAAGAGAACGAGAACGAGACATTATTCTGTCATATCTCTCATCTTACATCACACAATACAAAATCATTATCATCTTTTTTGTCATCATTCTTGTCTCTCCCCAACTTTATAATAACTCATTCTTTATAGCGAACAGAATAATAATGGAGTTGTGCTTTAAACATTATTTTTGAAGTTGAATAGAAAATATAAATGTTTACGTGTACATAAATGCTATCGTCAAAGTTGGAAAGTTAAATCCGCTTGTAAAAGTTCAGAAGCAAAGGATGAGATGAAAATGCCGCTACTACTTTCACTGGTTATTTTTTTCATGAAGCTTGTTAAAAGACAAACTCAAATGTCTTTCATTTCTTGTAACATTTCATTTGTGTGTACAATTTCAAGACAGTGAGTGTTTTAAGCTGGAATGCTTTGATAAATTGTGCTATTCAAGTTGCTTCTGAATCGTTCTTGTATAAATAAAAAATATTAACTGGTAAATAACATTGTAAAAATGGAAGTTTATATCAAAAGGATGCTATTTCATGGGTTTCTTCTTTTATTCTTTTCTCTCTCTCTCTCTCTCATTCCGTCGCTCTAACTTTTTGATATAAAATCAGCAAAATTGCGTTGTTACCTGGTCCTAAGCCATCATAAGTAAACTCCTTGATGAACAGCGTGTCCTCATCCACAGCGTACACCTTGCCAGAGACTTTGTGCGCGTATTGGGTAATTTGACCGATCCATTTTCCGTAGTACTCCTTGCCTTTGAGGGCTTCCGCTGTAAAACGCCACACGAAAACAAGAAAATTGGATTTATTCCGAGAAATTCAATAATATGCGAAATTGATGAAATTAGTTTATAAAGTACGCAGTAGTGGTAGTAAAGTGAGTGAAGGGAAAATTGGGTAGTTTTTGTTGTGTGATGGAGCCACATTATTCCTTCTACACACACCTCATCTTGAATGAAAATAGTCAATGAATTAAAAAGCATGAATGCCGATAGTGATGATGAGCCCAGTCAAGTCAACAACCGCTCTATTATTACATATTTATCGATCCGTATTTCTCACTAAAAAGTATCTGCATTTTCATGCTCGTGATTATATAAATTCGATGTGAAAGTGACATTTGAAAGAACTACACTACATCATTCATCTTTTTTGTTTTTCATAGTATGCGTTTTCGCCTTCCCTGTAAAACGTGCGGGAGTGTTAGTGATATAAAAGTTTTGAGACAAAATTACATTATAGATGCTGGGTGGTAAACTAATATAATAATGAATGAGTTGAGTGAGTTGTGATATAGGTATGCGTGCAGCCAATAACGATGCAAAACCGTCCATATTCCCGCTAATGATGATGATGATGATGACAATGAATTTAAATGCATTTGAGTAGAATGAAGAGTTGAAGAGGAGAGCTGGTGATGATGCTGCATTGCTTATGTACTAGTTTGCAGTTTCCTTCTCCATTATACGAATATTTTGCTGGCGTGTGCATCTTCTTTTCCCCTTTTCCTACACTTTTGCTTGTAAGGCAGGATGTACGACGTAAATATGATTTCCCTATTTACAGTAATAAATGTAAAAGGGAAATGAGATCGGATGGAAAGGATGGATCATGGGTGAATGACTGGCAACACGGGAAAAGGGAAGGAGTATCGAGAAGAACATAAGGAAACCTTTTAAATAATCACGTTTTCTTGTTCAGTGAGCGTCTTTCTTCTTGTCTTTATGAAACTTCTCCTGATGAAGATGCACAAGGAAATATGGTATTTTGGCTGGGGACTATGATTGGTACGCGTTCTGATCGCAAAGTTCACTCCCGTGCCTCTTCCCACTACTGCTCGGGGGAAAAGAAAGTATCAGGATACATTTTTGAGTGCGTGTTTTTAGCGTAGGAGGAACGAACATGAAGTGGGTTTATTTTGAAACCAGCAAGAAAATTTGATTTATTTTCACAGTCAACTTACCAATATGCGAATAAATTCTCTATTCCTTCCTACGCAATTTTAGAAAATTAGCAAGCAAGCAAAACCTGTATACTTCCTGTTTTGATTTTCTCCTGGAATTTACCCCAAATGTATAAAATCACTAAATGTATAGTAAGTAGCTCGTGTAAACCTGTTGGCATAAACTGTGTTAGATAATCAAGTTGCTTTGTTTGGTCTCATATTTCAGGATTTATTTGATTCAGTTGATGATGTAATGAATTCATCACAAAAGAATAGAATTATTGCAAACAATTGATGTTCTAGAAAACTGTGTATGTAGCCTATTGTTTGAAGGGTTTCGCACATGAAATAACTCAATTGAAAATTGTACATTTAATCAACTATTGTGGCCACCTGTGCTTAAACAGTTATGCTTTCATAATTCAAATTCTTTTGCTGAAAGTTTATTTATAAATACTATTGTAACATTCCTTTGTGTCTACCATATAATCGATTTTAAGATACATTTACGAAACAACTGTTCATAATAAAAATCTGTTCTTTGACAAGAGTGTCATATTAAAATCGTTAATTGTACCGTTCCTTCCTAAATTCTCAAACTAGTAGTAAGGGAATAGCGGTTTACAGGTACGTAGTCTGCTAAACGAATGACAATCATGACATGACACAGCAACAAAGCAGGAAAGGTAGCTGTTCAAGTGTGAGAAACACGTCATATACAGGAAATCAGGTTGCGACGAGTGTATACAGAGATGTTATCATAATAAATAAATAAATAAACTTTTTATTACAGGACGAATGTAGGTATATGTAAACTCTGCTGGTGCGATGACAAGGATAGGTGGGTATCACACTACCATCGTCCCCGTTAAAAGGTTTCCCATTGAACCACTAATGAAATGGAGTGAAGTGAATCGAAAAGTTATCCACCCCACCATTATCATCACCACCACCATCATCGTGAGCATCGCCGCTTTTCACCCGTATCTAGCGGTGTCAATCGTTTACTTTCATGAACTTTCGACGATCGATTCTATTTTTTTGAGGTACTCTGAATGTGTTGCTGCTGCCGTTCATGAAAAAGACAATGAAGCCTAAGAGTTCATTGTTACATTTTATATTATACGTTTTCACTATTTACACAGCCACTGAACTGGCCTTGGCATCGACATCATCAAAATCCATCCATCCGTTCATTCACGCATAGACTTCCAACCAAGACCACCATCATTTCCCTTGCCCTTCCATCATAGCCCGTCGTCGTCATCATTGCATGTATGTAAGTTTGAACGTGACATATCGGAATCCCTCTCTATCTCTCTCCTATTTACTCATTTACTCCACTCCATATACCTGAACTACACACTTTGTTTGCTTTGAATGCACGCTTGGTTGACTTTTTTCTTTCATTGTCAGCAGCAAAGGCAACGCGAAGCCAGGGTTCGCTAGAAGAGGAATTTTGTACTAAAGCTCTGATTTCATTTTCATTAGTTGAGTGCATGAATGAATGAACGAAGTAAGCGAACGAGGTTTCTGTTTTTATTTTCCCTCTAAGAAAAGCAATCACGGATGATTCTTCTTCGTGGAAAGTGTTTATGTAACGTGTATACGCTCAAGAGAAAAATAAGATTGAAAGCTTTCAAGGCAACGGCCCATACAACCACCACTGTATACACGCACATTCACACTTTTTCACTCCCTTCTTTCTCCAAATAAAAAAAAACTTTCTCCAGAGGAAAGCGAACAAGGCAAGAGTGAGAGTGTCGAGCAGAGAGTGTGGGATGGTGTTGTGCTGTTGATGCTTACACTCACTCTCTGCTTGCTACTACTGTTGATGATGATGACTACTCCCTAGTCATTTCATTTAGACGATTAGAATCCATTTAGGGAGCTTTTTATTCCACCACCACCACTACCATTATGTAGCGTGAATCAAAAGACCAAGCAGACCAAAGCCAAACGAAATGCTTTCCTCTTTTAAATGTGAAATTGTGCCATTTTTTCCTATTCCTCTTCTCGGCTACATTTCTGAAAAAAGTGTATTGATACCCTGAATACCCCGATCCTATTGCATGCCTTGATTACAATAAAATATGGACTACATTATGAACAATCCAGTACTATATTTATACAAGGGGTGCGAAAAAATCTCGGCTTTTGCTATTCTCTCATAAAAACTACATTTTTTTATTCCTTAGTAAATTCTTATGTAGGTATATGCATGCATGCGAATGCAAGTTCGTATATCTTGCGTTGTTATTTACTTTGGGTAAAAGTAGACAGAGAGAGAGAAAGAGGATAAAAGCATGCAGTGCAGAAACGGGACTAGGAAGAAACGGATTCCTGTAGCTTCCAGCAAAAATGGTAAATAAATCTACTGCCCTGTTCCTCGCACCACTGCAACCATCTCTACACACACTCCTTCCTCATTTCTCTTGTGGAAACTGTAACAGCAGCAGCACGAGATGTGTGTGTGTGTGGAGGGAATAGTGCAGAGTGAAGACTATATTTTTTTTGTAGAAGGTGATGGGGAAGAAGAGACCAAGTAATAATGACTAGTTAATACCTTGAAGGCAGAGGCTATTACCATCATCATTACAGAGTATTATGGGCATTAGAGGAGGCACACACAGAAATCTATTTTCCCTTTTTCACTTTAACAGTTACTTTTCCCTTACGCATCCAAACAACCCCCTCCGAGCATGTATGCGTATAGATAGCTTTTACATATAAAGAGCGCAATAAGGTGCTGACTTAAATATATAGAAGTAATAATCCACATTCATCGTTTTCATGACTAAAAGTTGTGGGAAAAGCCTTTAAAAGCGTTTTATCTACTGTCTCCATTCCACAACTCTAGCAACAGAACAACTTGCGCAACCTTATTTATTTTGTGCTCATATAGCAGCATAGCCCGAAAGGGAAACCGAGCGGGGCAACCTGAGATGGAGCAGCAGGGAAAACGTGAAACGATGACAATCAACCTGAGAATGTCAGTTGAGATGTCAAAGGAAAATGGTATAAATGCGAATGCGACGACGATGATAGCCCGTGAAAACTGATAACGATGATATTTTTCCAATATTACTTGAGAGCAGCCGAGAAAAAGGAGCCCATCATCATCAAAGAAAAAAGTAAGTGCATGTTCATAGCAATAGCATATACAGGAACGATGATGCTGGTTGGTAGTTTCACTTCAAGTGTAGAAAAGAGATCAACTTGATATCATGTCGATTCGAAGATGACGATGATAGGACTCCTTGCGTGTCCCGGCAGCAGCTACTACACAGTAATACACACAACAACGCTGCTTTATTACAATAGTAGCTTTGAGTCTTTTTCCTGTGATATTTATGTAGGTGCTTTTATAGTTTACTAATATTTTTTCCTTCAGCTTGGAACAGTATTCCATCCAGTAGTAGTAGTAGCTTTATTTTTTGAAGCAGTAGTGTTCCATCGAAACCAAAATGCTTCTCGACATCTGTAGTGTGAGCAAGACGAAGAGATCAAAGCCTACTTATGGATGGATGCGGATTTCGTTTGTAATATACAGTTTTTGTCATCCATCCACGTTGCGCTGTTGTTGTGTCTCGGAAAGCTGTTGTGTGTACAGAATATAAGCACCCAAGTACAAATTCATGTACATATATTTAGAGAGTTATAATATTGTTATTGATCTTTTTACGTAGCATGATGTTGGTTTTTAAGAGCATACTTCAATAAGTCGCCAAAATACTCTGAAAAGAAGATTTTTTCTCGGTTGAGGTCCGAATGCTGAGGTAACATTATTTTGTGCATGGTTTGTGATCCTACAAAAGGATTATATTTAATGTGGATATATTACAAGGTAAAAGTGAAACGCTGGGGAGTTTGCAGAAAAAAAAATGTCACTTAGAATGTGGTGATGATAATGATGACTGGATAAAGTGTTGGTTGGTAATATGAAAGGAAGTATGAGTCACATGCAGTCGTGCATTGGTAGGTGCCTTGAGATTTTATGTAAGCATGATGGCTCACATATAAGCTGCTTACCTAAAGTCATAATTTCCTGGTAAAGTTACAAAGAGGAAAATAATAAACGAATCAACAATAATTATCTCAAAGTATGTATTTGCTACAAATTAGGAACAATACAGGATAGAAATACAATTTTTACGAAATAGGAAGTATTCTTAAACCGATTATTGCATCGATTAAAGAAACAGGTACATATTGGAACCAGATTTTATAATCGTTTACCCGTTTCCATATAGAGAAATCCTTTTGAAATAAAGTATAAACCTCAATGGTATAAATGGTCAATAAAATAAGCCACCAGTAAGCGGAGTAAGACATTTCACTAGAAATCTAATTGTAACTTTGATTCCACATAAAGCATATTTATAACTTTATAGGTTCGCTCAGTTGACCCCAATGACCTTGCATGACACATAGTAAGTGGGGCGGAAATCAAGGAAAACTAACATTATCAGCTATGACGTCAGTGGATATTCAATTATACGATGTGTGTACACAGATTGTCCATATTTATGGAAAATGAATTGAAACCGAAACTTCCAACTTGTAAAAGCAATAGCATACTGGGTAGTTCAAATGACACTACAGAGCGTTGCAGTGGAATGGAAAATGTTGAATGTAGGCCAGTTTTATTTTATTTTAAATTGGATTGTTTTATCGATTGTCAAAAACGTTACAGCAACCTTAAACTGAATTATTTTCGTGTCAAACGTACTCCAGAACTGAAACTAGACAAATAATTAAATATGAGAATGACAAAGTAAATGAAAAGACGCAGTTTTACAAGGATTCTTCATTTGCATAAAACGGCGGTGGCAATGGCACAGTGGCAATGGCGGTAGGAATCACAGAGTGATTCTGCCGTAAACCTGCGGAAGGGAGAGAGTATTTATTTATGCATGCGCTTGTTCCTCCTATTTAATACTCCCTTTTCCCTCTAATTTCAATTCAAAGAAAACAAGAAAAAGGAAAAATGGTGAAAGTGACTGGTTTTTGTGAAGCAATGAAAGAGAAACTGCTGAAAGTGAGCACAACACAGATTCTCTGTTTTGCATAGGCAACGCGAGCTTTTCACTCTTCACCAGTGTACTTTTGTAAAGAGAACTAATTAATTGGAGTAGCACTAAGCAGCATCCCAGACAGACAGAAAAAGGATTGAGTTTTAAGTTGAGGATTTTCATTTTCTTTCTCTCTCAGCGACACAATGGCACTGATAATGATACTATATTATACGCGACTGTTGTTGTTTCGAGGAAATGGAAAGCGGATTGGAATAGTTTGGCCACACCAAAACACTTGAGTCCATATTTGAATATGCACAATGTACTATGCACTACAGAGGAAAATGAACTCTACTCCGCCTAATGTACAACAGGAATTTAGATTTCACTTTCTCAGATTCTCAATAAATGGCACTGCAATAGCTATCGTCAGTATCACTTTACTCTTTCGACTGTTGGAGCTCTATTGTAATAATGCACACGCAGCAGCCTAACCAGAGGGACACATCGCACGAGCATAGATTTGTGCAATCCTACAACTTAAATGTAGGCAGATGCCTATCTATACGAAGGATCATTATTATTATTACAGCCTGATTTTCTGTCATGATGTTGATGATGATGGTGAGGGATCGACGAGTGAAGAGGAAAAGGCAATAAGTAGCATGAGAAGCATAATATCAAAGTTTTCCCCCTGATCATGATAATGATGATGATGTGATACTATATCACTTTGTTGAGCTGAGCGCTGCTCCTGGCAAGTTAGCAACAAGCTGATTTTCAATAAAAGTGGAATTCATCAGTTTTCACGAAGTGTATATACTTGCAACCCGAATTCAATAGTGCTCCTCCAACAACAGCATAATCATGATCATCACAGCAGCAGTAATATCGTGATCAACTGTATCAAATGAAATGAAACAAGTTTATGTGAATTCTTTGAAATAAATCTCGCAGTCTTTTTTCCTCTCCTTCCAAAATGGAATAGGTATATACACAAGTTTCACATTTCCTATTGAATCTCAGGGCAAACAATTGCGTGTGCATGCAGAGATGAAACTAAGGGTGGAATAGTTTTGAATGGAAAATGTAAAAAAGATAATATGCAACAACGCATTGGATTTTGTTGCCGTACAGTATTGCAGGGAAGAAGCTAAAAGACCAGCCATGGTGAATCTAGATAATCCGTGAAAAGTGGTGTGGCAATGGTGATAGAAGACGACGGGCGATTTTTTAAAAGAAAACGTAGAGGAAGACAAGAATAAAGTATGTGTTTAGCTGGATGGGCTGTGAAGTAAATGGGACGAAAATGTGGCTGGGCTCTCTCTCTTGTGTCTACACTTTCTGTCTCGTGTATGAGTGGACTATTGGGGATGGACGTGGCTTTCTCTCCTCAAAAGACACTACGCATAGTGGATATGATGGTGGTGATCTAGTAAGGTTTGGTTTGTTTCGCTTTCCCTGCTGAACAGTGGGATTTTGGCTCGGTAGCTGGTGTACGTTCCACTGTACATTGCGTAGCGATGTATATACAACGTGAAATTGGAGTAAGATGAAGATGAAAAAGAATAGAGAGAAGAGGAAGGAGACAAGTGAAATAAAATATGGTTCATTAGCAGCAAAAACTTGTATCACGACGAGTGGCAGTGGTGGTGGTGGTAGTAAGTAGAGTCAATGTCGTCTAAAAGAGCTACTTTACTACATATCATCATCATCTTCGCTTTTTATCGCCTGCTAGCTATAGATCCCGTACAATGAAAGCCATAATAGGATATAAGCAAGTGTAAGAAAGTTGAAGAAGTGAGCAGACAAAGTCAGGGACGAGTTGTTTTTGAAAAAAAAATGAGTCTACCATAAAATAGCAGTGTGTGCTGAAAAATGAAGGGGAAAGTTTTTTTTAAAGAGAAGTTGTCACATTAGTTTTGCGAAAGCATTAATACGGGAAGCAGATTAGTCATAGGAGATTTAGTATATTTAATAAATAGGTATAACTTCGGGCAAAGAGTGCAGCTATTTTTCATGTCAGTATAGGTACCGTGTCGCTGAATCCATTTTGATTTTTCTTAAACTAGTATTTTTACATATTTTACAACGTGAGATTGATCAAATTGTCGGCACGCATCCTATTTTTGCAATTTTCTAAATGCAGAATAGTTATATTTATACATACTCAGATCGAAATGTGAGAGTTGAAAAGACACCCAACCGACACAAAAAATGTTTAGTTCCGTAAAATACAAAACAAGCATTGCTTTCAAAAGGAACACTGCTTTCAAAAAGTACAAAAAGAAGATTTTAATGAACAGCTTAGAGGCAGCATAACATGAAGTGGGCGTGCATTGTGTATGTTAATGGGCATGCACACAATGCATGTACAACTTACAACCAAAAAGCTAACAGTAACTGTACAACATGAATTGAAATATATACACATCTTAATTCATATAACTCTTTGTTTGAAGCTTTGAAGGCTTTTTATAGTTTTCTGGAGTTTAATAATGATGCTTCATTTTTTATTTAATCTCAGAGGAAACAAGCCAACTCACAATAATATTTCATATTTTTGAGCTTCCTGCTCACCCAGTACAACGTGCACGCTGGTACAGTTCGACTAAAGATTATCTTCATAATTCATACGTACACACTCTACCTATAGTACTAATCTATACATCTGCGGTTTTATGGCGAGATTTCCTCTTGTTTACGATTTAACTATTCTTCTTCATCTTACGTGATGTGACGTGTGACATGACATGGAATTAACATTAAAGTGAGATAATGATAATAATCGACATCTCTGCTATACTTATTTACATGTAAAATAAGTACAAAAATAACATAGAATGCTGCCTAAAATAATTTTGTCTCACCTGAAGCATTCTCTGTCAATGGGAATGAGAACAAAGCTGCCAATATGCATAATAATATTATAGTCTTCTCACCCAAAAATTCTGAACGCAGCCCATACAAAAGCTCGTTGGCATAATATATCATGTCTTGGCAAAAAAAATCATCAGTTTCATTCTGCATTCCGTTTTGCCTATCGCCTATATGGTCTAGAGGACTTTTAAAATATTATAGCAATTCCGTTCACCCATCTTCGTAATCTTTTCTACTGTTTCTTGTAAGGTCATCGCCTCACATCCCAACACACGCAGTACATTTTTAACAGTCTACTTCAATTAAAAGTCAGAATTATGAACGTCATGAGTCGTGACAAAATCAGAATTTGTGATTCTCACGAGGAGCAGGTCCAACCCGAGTTAAAAGATGCGAGCATATAAGATATACGCCTATAAGGTCCACATATAAATGCTTCGTTCTCTCAAACCAAATGCAAACCCTTTTTCCATGTTATTACCTAAGAACCAGGGACAAAAGGACACATATACATACTATCTACGTGAGTTTACATAGTCGCAGCTAAACGTATCATTGACGGCATGATTTTTTTTGCATATTTGTATAATATAATTTAGCAATGAAATACATAAATTTCAAAAACGTTGTAAAATGTACGCTCGCACATTCACATACATAATGTATCAGTTACGTGAAGAAGATGCTAATTTACAATTTTTAACGGTTTCGTTTTTAATTTAAACCAGCGGTGGTTGTATTATATATGGCATTGCAATAATATTATTATCTACAATGATGTGTAGTTTTTTTCTATTCTGTTTGCCACCTTTTTCTCTGCGTTTCATATCGTTCATTCATCTCATCATCATCGTCGCAAAAGACAGATTAGCTAATAGCCGAGTGCTGAGTCGGTTACCATTGTCGTCTTCGTGAGTATTTGCACGTCCTAGTTTCTGTGTGAGCACTTTTTTGCAGAAAATGAAGTGCAATAATGCAATCATACAAGGTAGCACATGCATATATGTATGTAGGTATAAATGGTGCATAAATAAATACCGCGTATCACTTTTATTGCATTATAAATAATAGCTTTGTAGGGTACGATCAAACTACTACGGTAGGATAACATGACACGCGCTAACAGCGCGTTTTGGTTGGTAGTGGACTTTGCCGACTTGCTACGATAAATAATTACTGAGACATGATTATACAATCGCTTTTATCCAACACATCTTTTTTTTTGCTTGACATACCGTTGGAGTAGTGTTACAGACCATTATTATTAGCACTTATGTGTTATGTATATGGATAATAATAGCAACATCGTTGCATCTTGTTATTGCACACATGTGCAACAATAATATGATCATAAATTTGTCTTTGAAAAACTTTCCTTTGCTTCGTTCTTGTAGCGTATTTCAGTCATAATGTCAACTGTCAACTATTTCAATTCTAATGACATGACAGATGTCTGTAACAGAAAGGTAACGAGACACAGAAGATGAAAGTGAACGGTCGAAAAATTATTTGCAGATTTAAAAACAAGTTTTGGTTTCAATTGCCTATCCATGTCCTCGTGGTTCAATCATCTTCATTATTCTCCAATGAAAAATGGTATTGGATATGCTATGTCTATTTTCCCTGCTACTTTACTACCATACATCACATACATATTAAAATTCACACTCCTTTTTTATTAAAAAATCATTCCTTCATAATAAGCAAGAGTTGTGCACAAACTATGCCTCATCCTTATAATTCGCAATGATTGTCAATACAATGGAGTGTGCCAGCCAGCACCACTTCCTGTCGTCGTCAACGATGATGCACATGCACAGGAGTGAATAATGAATCAAAAGTCAGAAGCTCAACATCAATTTACAAACTATCGTATTGTTTCTAAACTCTCAAAATTTGTTACAATCATTTTCTGATTAGCTGACCACCACATTCACAGCTTTTGTAGCAATTTCTATCTTCATCTGACCATACACTAGTAAATTTGAAATTGTATGTTAGAACATATGTGCACAATGATTGAATAAACAATAGGAGATGAATTTTTATTTAAAAAAGGAATAATTATTTGTACGAGTGGACGCAGTAAATTGGGGTTTGTCAGTCAATTTTCCATTACTTTTATCGACCTAACCCCATATTACATTCATTGTTCCTGTTTTTTGTAATAATAATAATAACAGGTAACAGCATGATCATTACAGCTAGTTTCGTTACCTCATAATGGTGCTATTACATCCTAATAAGATTTTACACATCTTTGCAAATGGTCAGTACCATCGTACTGTGTGCGAGCAGAACAAGATTTGTGATTATGATGACAAGTACAGCTTCTTGAAAATGACAGATTATGTTTTGTCTTGTTACTGGTGTTGCTTTAGAGTGGCTAATGCTACTCCGCCTGCAAAAATGCATTATCTTATCGTGTCATCATTATCATCATCGCATGGCATAATATAAAATTCAAATATAAATATTCGCCAAAAAACTACTATAATGAACTGCGCTGCAAAAAAAATATAAGTAATGTGTGAGCTTTTGTAGAGGATGCTGTCATCAGGCCTGCTAATATGCTAACAAGAAGACAAACAACATTGTTTGCTAACAAATAATGTGTTGTGTGTATACTTTATCTGACGTATCTCCATTTGAGCTGAGTACTGAGTAGCATGCTATTCTAATTATTCTACGAATGCAATTTTGTATGCTTTTGGTCATGCAGATTTATTATATAAAAAAAGGTCAAAGAACAAGCCGGCAAACTCCCCCTAAAATTCATAATGAGTATATTTAAGCAAATGCCGGAACCAATACAGTATTTTATGGGATGCTATGAAATATGATAAAGTGATTTATGCGTAATTGTTTGGTGCAAACACTCAAATATGATTGTCCCAATTTCATTGTATACGTTTCATTGATCAGCGATCAGCAAAGGGGGAAGTGAAAATGGTTCCTTGACAATTAGGTAGATTCAAAAAGAGGTAATGCGCATTATTTTTCATACCTGAATTCGGTCCAAGCAGCAGGGTTCCAACAGCAATTAAAAATATAATGGGCAGATACGTTGATGATGACAGGGACACGTTGCTCCTTACACAATTACTATTGATTTTTGTAACAACTCGGCGTAGTGTGGCTACGGTAGATGATGAAAACGGATTGGAATCTGTTGCTGCTGTTTGATTTGTAGCAGTCGTCTTTGTTGATGCAAACCTTCTCCGTCTTCTTCTGCGAACACTGCACCCACTACTATTGCTGTTGCTGCTGGCAAAGGTAGTACTTGTTCTGGTGGGATGATTATGGTGAGACATGACATCAAACGATAAGCACCGGGTCTTTATTGACTAATTATTATCTGTTTTTGCTAAAACAACGGTTGTATTGTGCACTTCCACCAGTTTATGGAAGCCAAAGTACTTTGCATGCACTTTTTACACACGGGACGTTTTAATGGCAACAGTACATAAAAATGAAATTTGAGTGGAGACAATATCTTCTTGTCAGACAATTCACATTATGGAACAGTAGGTTACTCATAGATAATTATCATTATCGTCAAAACGCGTAATAATTTGTCGACATTATTATGTGTAGCTAATGCTAATACTACGTAAACGACAGCAACCGCCAGTCGCCACAAAATATCCGGGAAAAACACAAGGAGTAGTAGTAAAACCAAGTAAATTGATGACGGTATAATATTACAACCACCACGATAAACACATCAGTAGCACCAGCAGGAGGTCTTTTACTCTTTACCACCCTTCTTCTCCACAACAGCAAACAATAAAAACCATATTGTACCACGGACTAGTACGCTGCACAGGGCTGGGCAACTATAATATATCCTCACATTACCATAATATAATCATATCACAACTTAACGACTCTGAAAAGCACAAAACACAGCTTTGCCACTTTTTTTATTGCGTGTCTTATGGTTTCTCACCTCACCTGAGACTGACATACAACCACAGAAGCGTTTATTTCAAGCCACAGTGATAAGTCGGGCCAATTATGGGTAAACTGATCTCTGCACAGCAGCAGTGATTTTTCAGTATTTGTTTTTCGACTCTGGTTTTGTGTAGTCTTCAATGTGCCACTTTTCACAGCTTTAGCGTAACTACTAATTGGTGAGCGGAGGACTCCAAAAGAAATTGAAAACAATGACACTATTATTGATGCCGCTGTTGTTGCTGTTGCACAGGGACGTACGCTTTCAAAGAGTCACAATCTCAATATTATGTACGGGGTACAAAAATAATCGAAAATATCCTTGTGTTGGGCTAGTGGAGCGTGCTTTACCTGTCATTCACTCATTTCAGTCACCATCACCAATTCACCATTCCCTTTTCTTTTATTTTAAAAATTCATCATCAAGTAATGTTGAATGTGTTGTTGTTCATTGAACATTTTATTGCCATGCTTGCTCGAATTGAGTGAGAGGCAGTCCGTTAAATAATGTAATTGCGGAAACTACAGAATGAAGGGGACTGCGTGACGGCGAAGACTTGACTAGAGTGTGCGTGAGTACTCGAGTGCCCTATTGTTCCTTTATTACCAGTTATTATGTCAATAAGTATTATATCAGGTTGCTTATCTTCTTGAGGGTATGCAAGAAGGAGGAGGAAAAATAACACACTCGTACAGGTGACAAGTATACTGCATTCAGCGACAGCGACGCTGCTAGATTGATAATATCGGTATCGATGATCGATATCGAGCGTGTGTCAGTCAGTACACGTATGTATGTATATACATGGACACTTATTAACCATACCTCCTTGCAAAAATGGACTTTTGGAAGAAAACGCAAAAAGCAACAATTCAATACGCTGACAATGCAAATTTTTTATAAAGATTTAAAAGGAGAGTCGTGCTCTGCTCGTCTCACTCCGAGGAGGACGTTGGCTATAATATGATGATACATACATACATTGCCTTGCCGTACAGGAATTTCATATTGACAATGGTGAGTCAAGTCTGTTTGCCTTTTCCACTGCGATTCTTCGTACAACTACGATTTTATCATCAACAATGCAAATAAAAAATGGTGATGATGATGAGTTGATACAAAGACTGAGGCCCAAGCGCATAATATAAAGTGTATGCATTTCTACTGCTTATGCAACTACTATTCACAGTATGTACATAGCTTACATTTATACTATAGCATTATTATTTACATGGTATATTAGTCTGGTTGTCATCATCAAGAAATTCTTCGTTTTTCACTGTTGATGACGAGTAGTAGGGTAATATAGAGGAATCGCAAATTTTATGAGCTAAAAAGGGAGTTTATGCAAAAAGATAGATGATGATGGTGGTGACTGAGGATGAGATAGCGACAGACTATATACATATAATAGCAGTGGACTGACTTACAAAAATGATGAATGTTGGGTATGTGCCCTATGCAGAAGGTTTTGATCATACCTTGGCATGTATAGTGAATCTTCGTGACAAGTGAAATCTTGACAGAACACAATTCGTAAGTTGCTTTACTTTTGCTAGTGCATAATTGTGCTTCTTTATGGGTAGTAAGTTGTAGTGTAACTCATCGTCCTGTGATAATGGATGTTCCTTCCTACATCCTACCAAAAAAGACGCGCATCTTCCTTTTCTTTTTAAAGCTCACGACACATTGTTCTGAGCAAAAATGCATTTCGTGTGAGGCTGAATATATATTTTCTTGCGTAGTAGGTATACTAACGTGTATTTCCCTTTCAAGCTTCAGAAATCGTCAATATATGCACTGTCATTAATTTTAATAGCTGCTTGCGTACAGTTACTCATCAGCATTTACACAATTTCATTGTAAACGTCGTAGGAGTAGGGAGATTGCATTGCTGATTGTAATTGTAAATATACCTCCTAGCGCTGTAACTTACAATTAACACATTACGTAATCGTTAAAGTTAATTATTGTCACATGTATGACGTTTGATCCATTTTTATTATTGTCGGATTGCAGAATAAAAGGTTTTTTTAGAAAAGCTTCATTTTTCTTGGGTTCCCATCCAGTTCACATCCATGAAGGAAAGGGAAGAAATGCTAGACCAGCAGTTGGTTGGTAAGTATTATTTAGTCGGATGAAACGAAGCCAAGCAGTCAAGTAGCATGTTTCCATCCGTTGCATCTCTAGATGCCCCAATGATGTTGGATGTACCGAATGTACTTTAATATTTGCGTATTGTATGTATCTTGTCTTACATTGTAATAAGTTCTATTTTTTTATTGTCGTGTTATATAATTTCATAATATAGTCACTCCATTAGAATTAGTTATTGTATTGATGTAAGGCCACAATTTCAGAAGAAAAACAAACTTTAAAAAAGTACTTTTACATTTTATTCACTTACTGTTTACGGCTGACGCTACCTCGACTTTTTTATTATTGTCATCATGCCAGTCTATTTGTTTGGCTTGCGAAAGTACTTCACTTGAAAGGACTTCACCTTATCCTGAATAAATTCAAGAGCACCTGTAACAGTCGCACCAGAACTGTTGGTGCTTTGACTGGCTGCAGCCGCAACTGTGCTATAATTACAATGATAGTTATTATTGTCGCTAACGACGGAGGAAGAGGACGAAGAGCGCTGAAGTTGATAATGGGCTCCTCGAGAATTCCTATCCGTGACGGTGATGCCATTCCCACTACCAATACTACTGCCCCCACACTTTTTCACAGAACCTCCACAGTAATGGTCTTCGTAACAGTTACTTTTGTGTTCTGGATTCTTGCTCAACAGTGACTGCCTCTCTTGACGCGTGACGGAGGACGCAGATGAGACTGATGTTGACGAGGAAGAGGAGGAGGACGACAACGCGTCATCTTCCGAGGAAAAGTAATCTTCTACACCTGGCACTCCTCTCACTCCTGCAAATGATGATGACGGTAGTAATGGGACAACTGTACCTGTCAAAAAATCACCATCACCAACTGGTGCACAGTAAACCACTTTTTCCCTTTTCGTTTTCACGGTAGTTTCTGAGGAGAACAGACCTATTTCATTGTTTATTGCATTGGGAAAACTAGGGTTGGCGGAACGGAACGAAGAAGCAGTTTTTGTGGGGTTGATGGTGGTGGTGGCGGCGGTGGCACTGCTACTGTTGCTTGTTTTCTCTAGACGACGATCCCAATCCCACTGCGGCTTTTCCTTGTGCTGTGTAGAAAGCAGTGGTGCTCTTGTTGCTCTTCTCGACGTAGGGGTAGTTTTTTGTTCCTCCTGCCGATCTGACAAAAAACGCGATCGTTTCTCGTGTGTAGGAGTTAGATGAGTAGGAGCGTTAGTAGTGTGTAGGTAGGGATAAGAACAGCAAGGAAACGTTTTATGGAAATGGGAATGGAATTCTTCCTCCGAAATATTTCCACCTCGATTTTTGGGTCTATGTACAAACTGTTGCTGCTGGATTCTATTGCATCGACAAGTTCCAGGATTGATATTCCATTTTCCCTCATCCTTTCTAGAATTATTTGCATGAATTTCACCGTTCTGTCGGGTTGACGTTGTTGAAGTGTATGTAAATTCGGGATTGTCTTCCACCTGTTCATCTTGTTCGTCTTGTTTCCAGTCACATTGACACAACCAACAGCCCACCATGAGCCAGACAATGCCAAGCAAGGTCTGTGGTGGCAGAGGAAATGAGAGGGGAAGGTGAGGCACCGCCACCCTTGCCCTTGTCTCTCTCCTCCAACCAACAAAACTCTACCCAGATTTATTTTTTAATAAAGCAGCGTTACAAATCCACGGTAAACTGAACAAGCACACATTTCAGCACTGACTTCACAAAAGTAGTTTATAAACATATAGATGGAACTGGTCAAACTAATCACTGTAAAGAGTCACATTATAATTTACCCCCTGGAAGTTCTCCAGGGAAAAAGTAATGTCATGTTGTATAGATTGCTTATAACTAGCGTATGACAGGCCAGCGACGAAGACGCATAATAAAGTGACGACAACTATGGTCAGTCCAAAAGCAACACTACATTGAGAAGTAGAATATTGTGCGTGCGACAAATTATATCATGTATCTATTCTGCTATACGTACCCAAAAGCATTCGCAACTTTAACATCAAGCTTTCTATTCTTCAGACTGTCAAGCAAATCTGAAATGGCACTGGAATAAACTGGAGTAGAGTGTGCTGCTGGCTGCTCCTACTACTACTTCATTGCTTACACTTCTAAACGGCCTTCATTCCTGATCAAGTGATCGTGGAAGGAGAAGAAGGGGTAGAAAAGGGAGGTTCATCATCACCATTTCCATAAAAAGTATACTCTATAATGTTCCAACAACAGCAGCCGCATGGTAGTTGCGAGGAAGTTAAGGGTTCTCCTCTCCTGCAGCCTTTTACCATTCCAATCGTTCCTTCTTTTCGCTTCAACACGCCACTATCTTCTTTTCGGGACACTGTAAAATCAGGCAACATTTCTACAGGAGAGAGGCACATTTAATATATGATTATGCCACGGTATACTTTAACTTTCACAGCAGCAGCAGCTTAAATTTATATTCCTGCAAGTAAGAGCAGGACATACTCCCGTTTACGCTTTCTTTCAGTGTGGGATTGGCTGTCGTGTCGTTCTGGAGGATGGGCATACGTCTGCAAAAACGGAACGGCAACAACGGTAGTTTTTACTTTTTCTATGCTTGTGATGATGATAAGGCTTCTTCTCGTCTTCCTTCTCATCTGCTTATGCATTCCTTTGTGCTGGCTAGCTTTCCCTTGTGTCAGTGTGTGGATGTGTGTGTGTGCTCATTGCTGGGTTAATATTTGCTTCTGATGATGATGATACGATTATTATAATGCAAAGTTTTGCATGCTTCTTCCCACACCAATATAGAAAGCACATAACATGGAATGATCAGAGACAAGAAGGAGCAGCGAGTATACGACGATCGGGTTGATGATGATGACAAGGCCGATTACATATTGCCATTATGATGATGATAATGACGATCTTCGTTCATTGGAAAACCAGAAATGAGTCACGATATATAATATTTAACTAATGACGACCACACACATACACATAATAATAGTAATGCTTTATGAAGGAAACCGACAACGAGGACATCGACATTATATTGGAGGGAGCAAAGAAGTGAAGGAAGCTTTATTATTATTATTACCATTGTGCTCCCTTTTGTTACTGTATAAAAGCAAACGTTCCAAGTACATGCAGAGTTTCATCGTTAGTTATTACCGTATGAGGACAACGGCAGTATATTGTGTGTACTGTGAAAGGCACGGAAGGAAAACTTTCTCTAGAAAAGCCAAGTGAGGTGGAAGCATAATGGAGTGAAAGTCACATGCTCATATTACATTTCGCCATTTTGTGGACAGGCAGGGCATCGAATTAATAATTCTTCTATGCTTCATTATTAAGTTAACGTTGTCAGGTTTTATGTGGATACCTTTCTGTCCGTTTGTCTGGAAATTTTTAAAATAAACCACCATCAGTAGATGCTGTTTAATAGGTGGTGTCTGTTGGGTCTATGTTTGTATTTGTTTCATGGTTGATTGACTCGCAAACTCCTTACAGAGGAGAAAGCAAAACGTCGTGTTTGGGTGGAAAACTTGCAGACTCTGACACGGATTGACTTAATTTTGACTGATCCGATTCACAAAACCACATTCTGTTATTGTAGACCTAAGATATATGTGCACAAGTCGGTGCAATTCCTACGTTGGTTAACAATTTCGCACCTAAAACGATGTGTAGGGCTTTTTATTCGAATAGGTGGGCTATTTTACAACTACTATTTCTGTATACCTCGTCTCAATAGGCTGCCTTTTCTGTATTCCGATTTCTCAGCCTATTATAATATTGCATTAGATATCCACACATATTTCTAATATAATATTGTAGGCACATCTTTTATATATGTATTTTAGCATCAGGACGGAGAAGTCGAGAAGGAGGAATAATGAGCAGAGAAAAATTGTGAAAGCAGGAACGAGTATGTTATTATATTTTTCGGTTTTACGCAGCGGTTGGGTCTCAGTCAACGTTGTTAGGTTGATGGGATGTATGGAACCAACCGTCTTTATAATGTACCTCGGATCGTTCTTTGGCCTGGAACCAGTGATGGGAGACTGGATGAGGGAGAGCGTTTGGTCCGTTTTCGGCTTTAATTCCAAAAGGTATTGAAGCTGAAATATATTGAGCATAATATTTTATCAAAATGAATGGCAATATTTTTATTATGTGCTTTCCAATAACTCTATGGGAAGCGTATAAATATAACCTGTCTAGCCGTGCGCAAACATGTACCATGATAACGCACTAGTCAACTGACTGTGTGGTAACGCTCCAGTGTTTGAAAGTTATGGTTATTTTAGTACATTATTTTGCGTAGGTATGTCAAGACGAAGCGATGAATATAGGATTGCAAAAGTAAAATTGCCTTCATATATTGTGCCAGCTTCGTTGTTTGTAACGAGTTTGAATTTTTATGGAGGACCAGTATAGGTACTTCAAATGCGCAGTGTGCGCTGCCGATTTAAAGCGAAAAGAGAGAAACAAGTTATGTACATTTTAATATACTTTAACACATTACACAAAAATGTATACGATGCTGCTGCTACATTTTTTAAACTATAAACCTAAACATGCGTGATTCAAACGCAATTTTAACTTTCAATTATGAAAATCTAGGATCCTCCACAATTCTACTCCTTTTCCTCATCAGATACATATGATTTACACCAATAAACCACCAAGCTAAAAAGTCCCAGAAGATGCAATCAAGAAGAGATCAACCCTTTTTCTTGTTTCATGTAAATGACGATGCAAACTGCTTTCTCCTTCTGCAATCACAATATTCCCAGAACTTTTACTCTTACAAATCATCTTTATCCTTTCCCTTCCTCTCTTCCTGCTGCTGGTTGTAGATACTAATACATGTTGTAAATATAAACAAATAAACCATATTGAAAACTACTCCTTGGGGAACATTAGCGTTGCATTGGGACAACAACGCAACGAAAAGGCACAAGGGGACAGTGCAATAAAATGCAAACTTTTCCAGAAAGAAACTCACTCTCTCAAGTAAACAACGACAGAGATAAAAATGCAAGGAACTAGTGTGCAACAACATATTATAACATACAATATAAATAAATTTTTGTTAGTTGATGATGATGATGATCCCATTCTATGTAAATGTATATTGTTATCATCATCGTCATCATCATGAGGGAAAATTCTTTCGTAAAGAAAGAGTGCTATATAGCAATAAGGAAAAATAAGTGAAACGTGTTTGTTGTTGGATGAAGGGGAAAAGGGAAAAAACCGAGCACACTTACTCACTTTTATTCATAGCATTTCACAATGATGATCATGACGATGATGGGAAAAAGGGAGAAATCTCTCAAGTGGAACGAAAAGAACGGGCCTAGTGAGAGTGAGTGAGCAGGGAGCATATTACATTATATAATATACTCACCAGAGGAAAAGTAGAGAGGGAGATGGAACCAAGTGAAAGGAACTGGGAAGCTGAAAGAAGAAGTGAAATAAAAAGCACACATTTAGGACTCCAGCATCAGCAGCATCGCCATCATCATCACACTCTTGCAGTCAACTTAGTTCCTCCAACAAAACTTTATTTTCCTCCTCTCTCTCTCTCACATTATATAATATACTATCCTCTCTCCGTCCGCTGACAATGTTTTGTTATACGGGACCATAACATGAGATGCCGTTATTATTATGTAATACGGTTGCTGCTGGAACGGGAAGCACAGAACGATATAGACAATAGTATATATTTGTACATACATATATGCCAGTATACAGATGAACCAAGTTATTGAAAGGATTTCAAAATGAAGTTTTCCTCTCTAGAAAAAAGGGAAAGAGGGAGGAAAGTGAGTTTGGTGGTGGTACTACTGCGGCTGGTGTATTCCTGGAGCCGTGCAGTCTCTGCTGACTGCTGGGAAGCGGATTTCTGGAAATGGCTATTGATATATCATCATCATTGCTTCAAGTAGCAAGAAAAGGAGCGGAGATGGAAAGTGCGCCCCCTGATTCCTCCACCTTTATATACGGGAAGTGGAGAAAACCCGGAAGCTCAAAAGACTGTACATCCATAGATATCATTGCAGGAAGTCCAAGAGAAATGTAATGAGGGCATGATGATTCCACGGCTGAACCAGCAGCTTTTGCTAATACTTCCCCGTGAAATTATAGTATAGGTATACACATACTTCATTTTTCCACGGTTTGGTTTACCAAGGAACCGAGGAAAAGCTTATGGTGATAGCGGTGGTGTCGGTATGGAGTAGTGGCGTTGGCAGTGGTGGAAGGAGTGTGGTGATGGGGATGCTTTCTTCCTAGTGGATCCTCCGTTAAATGTGATGCCCGTGCTCCTCAGCTCTCTTTTTCCAGCTTGTGTGCATGTGTGTTTATTGTATCCGATCACAGAAGGAGAAAGGATACGTGCAGGTTCATGGATACGGATGAATCCACAAAAAGATTGAGTTGTGCCAGTGTTGTTGCTACCATGCATCGTGCTTCTCCCTGGGTTCTCCTTTGGTTTACTGTCCCGGGCCACCATTGAATGCTAAAGCACACTAGCAGATACACACATATATGTAGTTCATAAGGTATAAGTATCTATATCTTCTATACTTCACGGTGTGTACAACAATAAAGCTGACGAGAAAGACTTTTTTCTCTCACAGAGTATTATTATATTTATGACAAAGCCTGAAAATGAGGAAGAGAAGAGATTTTCCTTTCGTGATGGGATTTTCCCTTTCACATCTCTATATACCCATGTATCAGTTGGATTGGTGGAATAGTACACACCACACGTATGTTTATATACTACTGCATATGTGCTACTTACGTCTCAATATATTCATAGTATGACCACACTTTTGCGTACTTTGTGTACCAGAGACGACTAATATGATCCTCATGTTCTCCGCTTCGTTGAAGCCGCAAAACTTTTTTTCTCTTTCTCTCCTTTTTTCCCTTTACATTCATCGTGGTTTCAAAACTGAAACTCACTTTGTTCTCGAATCCAGAGCACGTTCCAAAGCTCGTTCCATCCATTCTTTTTGTATACCTATTAAATGTACATAAAATACATATCACATTCCAGTATAAAATTCAATTCGGTTAACAAGAAAACGAGTGGAGAGATGATGATGATGATGGCCACAATGATCATACGATATGAATCTGTTTCACAGATTTCTTCTTGTGGTGTGGTGGTCTGTTCTCCTCTTCTCTTTTACATTTTCTTTCCCATTTCCAAACCCACGACCACACCAGAAGAAAAGTTTGGAACTGAAACTTTTTTTTAGTTTTGTTTTCAACTCTATTTTTTCTTAAATAAAAAAGAAAAGAGACCGAGAATGGGTTGTGTCTGGTTCTTGGAATACTTTGTTATATCATACTTCTTTTACGTACATTGTTCGCAAATCGGCCAACTACACTATACGAGTATTAAAAAAGTTTTTTTTCCTCGTGTGTGGAACTAGAATTGATGCAATCTGGTTTAAATAGATTTTTGGCGATGAGATTGGAATCGTGCGGATGCTGATGATACGAAGTCATGATCATCATGCACAAAGTACGAACGGTCTACTTATCCACTCTGTGGACAAGTTTCATCAATCATAACCCATTTTGAAGAGTGAAAATCGTCCGGGTATACGTGTGGTCGTTTTGGCTTTTGGTCATTTGGTCACGTATCAATTCATCATCTATATGGACATGCCGTTCGCAAGCGTATTAGAATTTGACATGATAGAGTTGAGGCTTTGTTGCAAATCCTGAAATATTGTGAATCAAAAAACATCATCGAAAAAGCTCAGCGGGGAAATCATTTTAGCTATTGCTACCCACACCAAGTTTACTATTACTCCTCCAGTTGCTGCATGCTGATAAACTCCAAGCTACTTGTCTGTCACCTCATCAATATTACGCTGGATAGCGGATTATGCTGGCGGTGTGGAGTATGAAATGTTATAAGATTTGCCGAGATTGGGTAGAAAATCGTGCACTTGCCACTTTCTTTTGAGAAAATAAACCAACATCAGATCCACTGTGTATACATTCCGTATAAACATTTTTTTCATTCAAAAGTAATCCGGCGTACGAAAAGAAAGAGCAGAATAATAACCGCTCTTTATTATTACGTAACATTTTCATGAATAGCTAGTAGTAGGGAGAAGCTTTTCATGAAGACGCAGCACCGACCACACACCTCATCATACAGCCAAGCCACTGGAAAAAGAGGAGAAGTAGCTTTAAAGAAATCTTTTTGCTCACATCGCAGCGCGTGCAGCTCAAACCCCGTCCGTCACCAGCATCAGTTCTCAGATTTCATTGGATTTTATTGACAGGAGGAAGAAGTTTGTTGATTTTGGCTGACAGCGAAGAAGAGAATATTATGGGGAGAAGAAAAACCAGAACCACCATCACCTACATCGATGAAAGGAGCAAGACGCTTTCTACTTCACTAACTTGCTTTTTTACTTGGTCAAAATTGGTCACGGCATTACATGGAAAGCTTGAAATTGGAAAGCAGCTTCATAGAGCAGCACACATTTTATATAATATAGATTATGTATATATTATTAGTTAAGTTACTGCTTCAAGGCATCTTCCTGTCCGTGTTGTCTGCAGCAAATAACGTTATTTTGAGTTGTGGTTGCTGGCGTTCCTGGTATACATGTGTGTAGGGAGCATATATGACGATGATTAGAATGAAATGAGATGAAGATGTGGTCCATGAGCAAATATCGTGTTGTGTCACCTCTGGTTTCCATCCTTGGGAAAACGATTTTTTAGCCCAAGGCGAAAAAATCAATAAAATTCACGCATTAATATGTTGAGGCGATGTTGCCTATATTATTTATGAGTGACAAATTTATTGGAAGAAAATTTTGTTCCCATAAACATGTTGGATAACACGAGAATAACATGACATTTGGTATTTGCATGCTGGGATGCCAAATTGCTGATGTAATAAACCTGCAGAGCTAGCAGGGCGTAGCTAGATGGCGAAGCAACGGTTTTGTTTCTATTAAGTTTCAGCAAAATGCAAAAAAGCCATTTTCCATTAAACCGTTAGGATTTCTCAAAATCTGCTGTCATATTCGGTGGTTTGGTGAGAAAACGCACTATATTCATGTACCACACATGTATATTGTTATGTTGACATTTTAAAATCTTAACGGTTTTTAACGGTCACCGTTAGTCGTTGTTGATGAAATTCAGTATTCATAGTTCCATACTGCTACATAGTTTGTTTGGTGACGATAACATATTTAGAATATTCTATATAGTTTTGTTTCTAATCATCAAAAGGTTTTAAAACGGCCATTTTACAGAAATCTTTAGGATTTTTCAAAATCTGTTGTCATATTCAGTGGTTTGGTGAGAAAACGCACCATATTCATGTGCCACACATGTATGTTATTATGTTGACATTTTGAAATCGTAACGGTTTTTAACGGTTACCGTTAGCCGATCACTTTCAAAATCACTAGTGAAGGAGCATAGACCATGGGCTATCGATTGTTGAAAACCGTATTCAAAAATTCGCAACCGTTCTCAAGTTATCGCATGGACGGACAGACGGACGGACGGACGGACAGACGGACAACATGAAATTAATAGATGGCTTCGCCATCTAATAATTCTTGTTTATTAGACGCAAGTGAGGATTAGATGATTTATGAAATATTTTTAATAAAAATCCATTTCGATGTTCCCCAGTAGTTTTTCTCATTTTTTTCCATGAGATGAATTCGATTAGCAATAGGATATAATTTGAAAGTCATATTTCATGGGAGGGTAACATGTGCGTACCTAATTATTATTTTAGCACTTTTTTATGATCTCACTACTATAAAACTTGCATATATTGGGGTTGGTGACAGAACTTGAAAATTTCATCTATATTGTGCATTTGTGGCTGAAGTAGGTTTACTTACTTTGAAATTAGATCGTTTAAAAGTTTCTCTTACAAATTACGATACGCACAACTTTTTGGGTTCAGGGACCGCTATTTAGGTATAAAAAAGCTTTACCGCAAGATATTCCACGTCAGAATCGTTTCGTAAGTGCGTTAAAGTTAAATCGTGAAATAAAGTCCGAGACCACATAATTGCTTAACGCTATTTTTTCTTACAGCATTTTTTCTACAAGGAATTGTAATATTTAAAGTTAAACTTAAAATGATCCAAAAAGGAATCGTAGGGATGGGCGTAGTTGTTCTTTTTGCCATTCTTCATTGTACCATTGCAACCATCATTGTATACAGGGATCCACCTTCTACGGCGACTTCGACTACCACTACTACACCATTTCCTTGTCACGACAAAAACTGCACTACCACAACCAGTAAATTAAATGATTCATCAAAGCTATATATGTATTATAAAACATTTATTGTCCATAGCTAAATTACGTTTTTGGTTTTATATAGAAGCAACTACCGCTTCGCCACATAACCCGTTTCAGTTTCCTAATTTTCCGGGTATTTCAGTTTTCAATATATACATATTTAATATAAATATTTATAATTTAGTACCTTCTAAATTTACATTTACATGTGGTTATTGATTATGTACTTAATAATGGTTTCTCATATTTCAACAACTTAAGGACGACCTGCAGGTAACTCTCACACCTAATCCCCATTCTCCAAAAAATGTATTTTTTTCTTTCAAATTGCTGTCTATGTTCATATGATCATTTATTAACATTTGTACAAACAGGTTCAAAGGTGGAATTCGTTCCTCTAGGTACACTTCTCTTCGGAGGGAGGTAAATACCAAAAGAATTTCATTAACATGGAGCAACACCTCATTTGGGATGTCTATTGAGATTGAGGACTATGTTAACATTGTTTTTCCAAACGAAATCAAGAAATTTGTATGTGCATTTAATATTTAATAAAACATCTTGCAAACATTCAACATTCTTTCTTTCTTTTCAACAAACAAACAATTTTTTAAATATTTTTTTGCAATTCCCCAATGTATCATTGCCTAATAGGCAATGGCATTATCATCGGTGGGGTCAACTGAACCAATGAATTAGTGAGTTGATATTCTTATATTATATTTAACAGCATTAAACGTCATTCATTGAACTGAATCGTTGTCGTTATCGCTTTCGCTTGAATCTTGACTATCGTCTTCGTTCCCTTTGTTGGGAAGATAGTACCACAGAATCAGTTGAAATGTTCCATACACTACAAAGGCTAAGCCAAGGTACGCTATTCTGAACTGAGAGACAGAGTTGCACATTAGGAAATATTCCAGCAGCACACGAAGGCCAAAGTATTTCAGTCTGGATGGGACATCTCTTGAATTTTGAGTCATCAGCACGGATCTTGCTCTTGCTTTAGAAACTTTAACTACAACACTTGTCCCGGGAGCATTGTTAGAAATTAAGCTATCTGGAAAGTATACTCCTTGAATAGTTGACGCACTCAGATGAGTGAGATAGAAAATGGACGCTGCAAGCGCAATCTTAATCTGAAGAGAATGAAAAGTTTTACAGAGAATAGATGAGTCAAATGTATAGCGCACATAGTGCATACATACAATGAATGTACATAAGTAAGTATAATATTTGTACTTGCAATAAACTTTGCTAAATGGTGTCATACAAAAATGTATTTCAAAAGTAAGGACCCCGTCTTCTGATCTTCATTATGTACCAGTTGGATGAAAATAAACAGCTTAATGATAGAAATAACAGAAGAGTAGTTCCAACTGACATAAGTTAGCAGGAGGCTCAACAAAGTTGGAAACACTGCGTATTTCAGAGCGATCCAGATCTCTAGAAACTGTTAAAGAAAGTTCCGGTCGTTAATTTGTATGTAATAATTTGGATAGTTGTTTAAAAGTATTTATGAGAAGTGAGCAATGGGTGAGTTGTCAGTAAGCATTGTTTGCACGAAAACGATTTTTAAATATTTTGTACATCTGAGTTTACTTACAACAACTTTGCAATAAATAAGGACCATGCTGTCATAAGATCACCGAGACACGCGACAAGGTTGGAGTAGGATATAAGACATAAATCCTCAGGCCCAAAAACTACTCACTAGTAATTTTAATATTGTCAGTCAGCAGTGTTGCAAGTTTGAAACATGCAAGAACTTTTTAACTTTTCTTTTTCAGGGATACCTAGTCATGATAATGATAAGAACTTATTACTGGCTGGGGTTAGCACATTTTAAAAGTGTTCAGTGTTCCCGTCCACAAGCTAACCTATTGTGTCCACTGAGCTAAATACTTATACTTTCCTCCAAGATTGTGTCCATGTGAATCAATCCACTAT
>CM023199.3:63623178-63836656 GCA_004115045.4 Sinella curviseta | reverse complement strand
CATTTAGTTTTCCCCTTTTTTATTTTCTGCTTGGGATTTTCCAAATTTGAATTTTCTCCATTCGAATTCATTATTCTAATTGTAAGATTTGGGGAAAGTTCGACTTAACTACTTTTTGTTTATACGAAGATGGAGTGCTGAGGTGGTAATTTTCGTCTTTTATGTGAAAAACGGTCCAAGAGGACTGCGTCTATGGGATGGGGTTCATTGTGTCCTGTGGGGCATGCACCTATCTTCGTCTATGCTATGAGTTCATGCTATATATCAATTGCCATCTGCTACACCACAAAACAGTAGAGGACACATGCCACCACGTGTTTATAATTTTACGGGAAAGTCGGTAAAGCAGTAGTTAAAAAATTGAAAGCTGTGTTTGATTTATTATTGTCGCATTCCTGTATTACTGTATTATATTATTTGCATCGTATACACCATTTTGGTAGTAAAAGTTCCGTTATTCATTTAGTTTTATGGCTTCAAAAATCAAAAGTGCACACATGTAGTGTACTTTTGAGTTTTGAAGGGATAACAAAATACTTACACGACTCGTGTAACACGAGTATTAATTTTACCAATTAGCCATTGACCTAGCTGCCTATTAAATTTCATTAATTCTTAAATTGACAGGGTTAACTCCACTTTCACCAGTGGAATTAGCAAGAGCGAACGAGTAAAGTGAGGTTGAGGGTGAAGGGACCGGATAGCATCGCAAGGTTGGACAAAGGTTGTGTGAGGACTGTTTAATTCAGTGATATTGTGCGTGTGGTGCCACTCCAATTGACGATGGACTCCACGGAAGCTAGAACGGTGAGTGACCGAGGTTCACACTTGTTAAAACAATATATATGTAAGACAATGTGGAGGTCAATATCAAAGAGGATAATTCTTTGTTTGTTTCCGGATTGCAGTTAAAAGATTTTTTGCTGCTATATAACAGGATAAGTGAAGACTGCTTCCGGAAATGCGTGTACAACATGTCCCAGCGAAATCTGGACGATGAGGAAGCCCGTTGTATCTCCACGTGTGTTCAGAAACATGTCAATGTGAATCATAAGACTATGGAATTCTTTGCGGAGATAAATCCAGTGTTTCAGCAACGGAAATTGGAAGAACATCAGAAAGAACTACAACAGCAACAAGAAGCTGCGCAGAAGGCTGCCGCCGCCGCAGCTACATCAACTGTGGCGCCATCATCATAACGGTTTTCGTCATTACTAGTTATTGTTAATTACATAAGTGATAATATTGAAGTCATGGTCCGTTACTAGTATGAATTTAATATATAGTTTTTAAAAATACAATGACTTTACGGTTTCAATGTTGAGCCAGTTGATGTGTACAATTAGTTGTATCGTTTATTCATAGATAGTGTGTAGATTCATAAGTTATATCATAATTTTTCAGCGATTAGTCACTTATATGGTAATTTTTGTTATTTAAAGTATCTACCATCTGTGTGAACAAAACATTAACAATGGAAGGTTCAGGTGATAGTTTACATAAGAATGAAATTGAAGCGGAAGCAGTAGTGCCCACAAATCTGCTCGTCTCATCCAAATCAAACAATCTGTCTCTTGTGGTTTTAATGGGTTTACCAGCCAGTGGGAAATCCACCTTGGCAAACAAAGTGTCGCAATCCTGTTCCACCTGGCGAACAATAATCTTTTCTTTCGATGATTATGTGCCCCTGGATATACAAACGGCAATAGCGCAGACATGTTCGAACGAGCAAATGTCTGCTCCCCCACAACTAAACCATGCAAAGGTTTTAAGAAAAAAGTTTGTTCATTGTATTGAAACAGTTGTCAAATTTGCAAAAGATTCAGAAACTGTTAACGAATTTGTACCCACAAATTTTCAAAACTATTTGTCATCTTTGAATAGTTTGCTTTGTTCGTATGATGACTCGATAAACTTGGTATCTACTGAGTCATTGTTATCTAAAGTTGAAAATGTAATGAAAACAATATGTGATCATTATGCGAACAATAGTAGCTGTAAAATTATAATTCTGGTCGATGACAATAACTATTACCACAGTATGAGAAACGACTTTTATCAAATTGCCAAACAGTTGGAAGTAGGTTTTTGTTTGATACATTGTAAGTCGTCCTTGAAAACTTGTGTCAGGAGAAATTCCCAAAGATCTGCAGACCTACAGGTTCCCCACAAAGCAATAGTGGAAATGTCACTGAAATTTGAGGATCCAAATCCTCTTCAAAATGCTTGCGATGTGTACTGTGTAGAGATTGATTTGAATGACAAAACAGATATTAATCTAGGCGTACTGGAAGATATTGTGTCAAATTCCATGTGTAATCCGTTGAAGAGAAACGATGATAGAACTGAAGAAATTGAAAGAGAAAGAAGAATTTGTTCCGAGAGTGAGGTCCACCAAGCGGATTTGGTTATAAGGAAACTGATAAATAAAAAACTTAATTTAGCGTCCTTTTCAAACGGTTTCGGAAAAACAAACGGTAAAAGTGGAGGCAGCGACGCTGGTAATATGAAAAAGAACTTGAGTAAAGAGTTAAATGAGAGGAAAAAGATGATGTTAGAAAAATTACGATCGGGCGACCTGAAGGTTTCTTTCCATGTCGAGCAGGATGTTGAATTTCAGGGTGAGATTGTTAACTTGTTTGAAAATATATTATGTTTGTAATTTAAATAAGATATTTCTAAAGGTACAATAAATCGAAATGTTCAAAAGAAATCAAAGTGAAAACTATAGTATGTATGTATCATTTGCACGTATTTAAGACGGAGATGTCTGGTTTATTTTATAACTCATAATTGAATATTTTCATGAAATTGACACCTGATTTGTTATAAATTTATTAGCTGTATGTAGTCCGATTAGTTTCCATTGTCGCGCTTATGCTTGTTCTGGAATTTCTTCGGGAACTTGTTGGTCTGGGTTCTCAGCACCAGAGGAACCGTCACCGCTTGGAGGTGCAGGTGGTTGTTCACCTTCTGGAGGTGGAGGAGGTTGTTCGCTTTCTGGAGGTGGGGGAGGTTGTTCGCCTTCTGGAGGTGGGGGAGGTTGTTCGCCTTCTGGAGGTGGGGGTGGCTGTTCACCGCCTGGTGGAGGTCGTTGTGGTCTTCCCGGTCCTGGTCGTCCCGGTCTTCCACCACCAAAACCACCGAAGAAGCCGCCTGGTGGTGGTGGCCTTGGTCTACCAACTTGAGGTATGCCCCATGGTCTATCTCCTCCGAGAAATCCTGGTGGTCCTTGTGGTCCAGCTCCGAAAAATCCTGGTGGCCCTGGTGGTCGGCGACCACCACCCGGTCTTGGTCCTTCGGGAGATTGTCTTCCTGCAACCTCATCTGAATTTGAATCGTCATCGACTGATTCGTCTGATTCAGATGACGGACGGGGTGGTTGAGGACGTCTGCCAGGTGGCGGTGGACGCCTGCCACCAGGAGGTGGGGGTGGAGGTGGTGGCCTCGGCCCTGGTCTCGGTCCTCCTTGTGGTGGGCCCTGGGCACTCACCACAGCCACTGCTGCGACAAGAACGAAAGCGAGAAATAGTTTCATTTTTACTCTCCAATTGAGATGTATGATGAAGATTTTGATTTAGAGTTTGTATTTATATACGAGTTTTTCTAAACGATTTATATTATGGACATTCGTAAAATCGTAATTTCATCTTAAACCTAAAATAGGCTTAAACAATGGAACTGTCATAAATATTTATCATAACTCGGAATATTATTTTAAAATCTGCAAAAGCATCTGGAATTGAATGTGGGATTATCACATGACATGAGCTCATCGTATGCGTGTGGTTGCATTATTTAATGAAATTAGATATTTAAAAAGTGGTTTATTACGAAAAACCTACAACCTTGACATTCCCAATTCTCCTTCAAATCATAAAACTCCGTTGTATCTGTCACTTTCAATATTTGGATAGTTCTGATTATTTTAGTCAGAGTGATAGGTTATTAGTACAAGTGTGGAACCAGATTCCCTTTGTACATTGTAGTTTTCATGGATGATTTCCACTTCATGTTTAATTACATCATTTTATTTCAAATAAGTGTATTCACATTCTTCGTTTTGTAGTGGTAATTAATTTTGGAACTGGAACCGAAGCACGTGCGCTACTATTAGGTATTATGTTGACATATTACGCAAGAGAAAGAATGTTCTAAACATGAATTCATGCATCTCAATCGAAATCATGGTTGAGCGTCTAAATAACTGGAAAAGCAAAAAAAAAGTACGTACTGCATTTGATTAAATATCTTTCTGGAGTCTTTTATTCAGACCAAAAACAGAGTAAGCAAATATAATATGTTGAATGCAGATAAAGACAGAAAGGCGTTTACAAACAGCGTTTTGATGGGAATTCGACACTACTACAATACATGATATGACGTGCGTAGTTGTACGTACAGCATATCTGTCTCTAAAAAGAACATAAAATACTTACCACAATAATCTTATTTCATTAAAACATAACATTATACATTCAGGATTAACAAGAACTACATGAACAAACATTCAACATTTTTTTGCTCAGAAATACAATATTCTAACTACATACTAGATTTTAGTGTAAAGACACTGCATCATTTAAAATCCAGGAACCTAAGTTTCATTTTTGGGTTCTTTTCAAAATATTATCTTCCATTTTTATCTCATCTATTGACAATAAACTAGGTATACATGGACTGAACGTACAATCTAGATTTTTTAATTTAATTTTGCTATTTTAGCAGGTTTCCTTGCTTTAGTTCATAATTTAGAATGGTATTTTAAGGGCTAATTCATTCGCAGAAAAGCAGTAAATTATCTATAAAAAATTAGTTTCGAAGTGGAACAAATTTTTTGTCAATAGGAATCCAAAAATCGAACCTTACGCTAACCTGATCGTTTCACAATAGTTTATCATTTTTATTTTCGGACAGGAAATAATATTAATTGATTAGTTGTGCTTATCCGTAGTCCACAGTACAATTGTGTCACATATTATCTTTCGATTTAATAATATTTAGTGATGTATTTAGGATAGGGTAGGGGGTAAATTCCCATTTCCAAA
Source organism: Sinella curviseta (assembly GCA_004115045.4). Classification (NCBI taxonomy): domain Eukaryota; kingdom Metazoa; phylum Arthropoda; class Collembola; order Entomobryomorpha; family Entomobryidae; genus Sinella; species Sinella curviseta. The sequence goes on along the minus strand of CM023199.3, from coordinate 63,831,608 downwards.
GTTAAAGGAAGATGGCACGTCCTGTTGACGAAATTCGTACCCTAAAAATGAATAATTAACCATGATAATATAACCTTTATTTTAACAAGCACAAACAAAAAAATGATAAAACGTATAATATAGCGTACCGCCGCGCTTAAGAATCTCTTTACTTTCAGCTGCAGCCTTTCTTTGGTCAGCAAGAGTGAAAATTTCTTGCACAGACTTGCGCTGATCTTCATTCAACGAAGTAGTTAAAGTTGTATACCAAGAAGGATCACTTCTCTCGAGATCTAGATAAAATGATCATTTCCAAATAAGATCAGGAATCTTTTTTTTGAATACATCAAGGTTACAACTTGTTAAAAATTTGAACTTACTCATTAAAACCTCCTTAAAAATCACGTATTCATCAACAGGGCATTCATCGTCATCTAATGGGGTAGCATAACATTCGAGAGCAGTTTCCTCTCCAGCAGAATAATCGTCGTCGTCGTCATCTTCTTCTTCGTCTTCATCCTAAAAGCATCAAAATTCCAATCAATTACAAGATCAACACAATCGATGCTACGGTTCCGAACATTCTCTTTTTTCTTTTACTTCTACAATTTGTGCAGTCATCGGGAATGGTGACTGATTTTGAGATGACTTAATTTTTCGTTCTAAAGTTTCCAAATATTCTGCCCCTTCTTCGTCAATTTCGTCTTCATCAGTACTAAGAACTTCTTCAACCTCACAGTACTCGTCATCTTCTTCCTCTTCTTCCGAGTCAGACTCTGCATTCTCTAGCGCCTTGGCTATATTGAAACCCAAAATACTTTACCAATTAATCCTCTGTAAAAAATATTGGCTCAAATTTACTCAATATCATAAATCATTTTACTCAATACTGACCAGCGTATGCGCGTTTAAGCCCATCGAAAAGTAAAATAAGAGAAGGAAGGATTTCCTTTGAGCACTCTTGCAGTGCTGCAGGTCGTTGTTGACTCTGAAAACAATAGTAAATTAACAATTTTAAAATAAAATAAGAGAAGTTATAGGATATAGTGCCTTCGTCATTCCGCTGTATTTAAAAAATGCTTGTTTATATGCACATCACCTTTCCTACCTGTAACAATGCACAGAGACCCAAAACACAAATTTTTCTATCGTGCAGTCCTAAGAAACAGTCAGTATCGGCAATCCATTGCTTGACAAAGGCATCCATGCTGGACACCACGGATAACGTCATATTTAAATCGTGGTAAAGGGAAGCAACAACAACCTACATAATAAACACGAACAATAAGTTTAAAATATAGCGAAGTACTTTAACCTATTCCTACCATAATATGAGAACTAATCGTCTTTGATTTCTCACCTGAAGACACATGGTTCTCAGCTCAGAAGTTTTAATGGATTTTGAGAGACGTTCAAGTGCCAGTTGCAGCAAGCTTGGGATAACGTTTTGAATACGGTGACGACATTGAAGAATCAATACTTCAATCAATTTAGCTGCATGACATTCTGCATCTTCTCCCACCTCGGCCGAGTCATCAACCAGTACTTTTTTGATTACCGTACAAATTGCCAGCAATCGATTAGGATCAGCCAGGAAAGCATCAGTGTCCACTGTGATGTAATTGTGTAGGGCTGGCATCAACTCCACAAAGTATTCGGTTCCATCTCGTTCAACAACTCTGTGATTATAATAAATATATTTTTCATGAAATTTCAATTCCTGATGCATCATTGTACAAATCATCGTAGAGTTGCTGTCACTAACCTGTAAAGGCCTTCAAAAACTTGCCACATGGCAGGTGTAATATGTTTTTCAGTCAAAGAAGCAATAAGAGAAAATGCTTCTTCATAAAATTCCATAATGGACTTGTCAAGGATTACGGTCACCACCTGAAGAAGAATTGGTTCCAGCTGGAGGCAAATTTCAGGTTGTTCCTCCATAACCACAAGGATAGTTTCCATTGTGTTCAGAAGGCCCATTGCGACAATGGTTTTCTCCCCTATAAATGTAAAAAAATCATTCAAATTAACATACAGGCACACATTCTTATACTGTCAGCATTATCTTACATTGTATATTATGTTAAAACTAACCGTCAGCATCCCCAACGCCTTCCATAATTTGACTGAAGGTCTGAGCAAGATGTACACAGATGTCATTCGCCAACGGCGCCACTTCATTGACAAATGCGCACACAATCTTTTGCAGTACATTGGTCAAGTCATCATTCTCAGTGTTCCGGAGAATTTGCAAAAGCTCCAAGCACAATGGTCCTATCTGCTGCTGAAAATACTGATGAGTTCTGTGTTGATCAGTTATAAAGGCCTCTATAGCAAATGCCGCTTCGACTTTGACGGGTAACTCTTCGTCCTTGTTTAGTATAGCAGCAATGAGCGCTCTTACTACTTCCGTAAGGATCTCCTCCCGACTAAACTTTAGCATCGATAATTTTGATAAGAGCCAAGCAGCTCTGGCACGGAGGAACGGGAAAGGCGCAGTCATTGACGGAAATATATAGCGAATGAGAACATCATCGAACTGTTCTTTGTACTGATCTTTTTTCAAGAGAATATCCGCAATGGCTCCTACGATATGAAGAGCGCCATCCTTTCTCTGGGGTGGTGTGTTGGGATCGTTAAGAAGTTGAGTTACAAGTTGTATACAGTTGGGCAGAACTCCTTTCCTCTTTTTGCACATGGCGTTAAGCAGTTGTTCACCACAAGTGACGGATGTGTCAGCGTCAATGGCATCATATCTGGAGCGGATGTATTCAATTGGATCATCTTTCCAAAGACGCTCGTCTTCTTCCGTATGACACATCAAAGGGAATATCACATCAGTAAGCATGGCATTGGCATGTGGTTTCATGAATTTCCACGAGTGAGCGTGGCTGACGGCATTTCTCAGGTACAGAATTGCGTCTCGCAGTACTTTGTCGGCCACAAAGTTTCCCTTTCGGTAGGAATCCATGATCTTGAAAACGACATCAAGGGCTCCTTGCGAGTAAGTGTTTAGGTAGTACTGAGCAAAGTCTTTATAATCCTTGGTAACTCCTCCGGGGCTTCCGTACCTCTCAAACATTCTGTACAATATCCGCATAGACCACTTCTTTGTCTTCCACCATTCATTCTTTTCCAGCTCGTCTCTTTCATCCTCATCCTCAGGCTTCTTCTCCAGGTCTGGATTACTCCTGTCCAAGACTTGACGGACAACTTCCATCCAGCCACGGAACCTTTCCCACTGCCCTTTGGTTCCTAGGAGGGGCAAAGGTAGATAGTGCTGGGTTAGAGCAAAGAACATTTTTAGTACAAGGCGCTGCATCATAAGCCCAGCTGTGGAAACGTCCGCCATCAGCCTTTCCATAATTTGTTGAACTAGTGGTAATAGGAGATTCATCGCTTCGTCCAAAGGAGCTCGTTCACTCCCTTTCCGGTACTCAAACACCTTGACCAAAGCTAACAGTGCGGAGATTGCTCCAGGCCATCCTGTCGCATCCGGCGATTGCAGGTATACTACTATCTTATCAACCAAGGAAGGCCATCGACCTGGGAAATCGTATTTACAGATGACTCCTATGCAGACACAAAGCTGCGCACGGATAAGATTGGGAGCGTGAACCACTGCATCTACAAGCGCATCACGGATAAGTGAGCGATCCTGTTCGTGAATGTGGAACCGCGGAGCTTCATCTTCGTCAGGTTCGGCCCACGACGTTTGAATAAGATTTTTCAAGTATATAGCTCCCGCTTGTCGTGCAGGCATCTCGATATCTTGACTCATTACGATCTGAAGAAGTGCTGGAGCCACCCCGATTATTTTCTCAATCTGTTGATAGAAGAAATAAAATTACGTCAACAATTAGTAGGACTAAATAAAGGTTTTTAGATTACAATTTCCAACGACATATATAACAATTAACACAAAATTTAATACCTGCTTCAGTTGTTCCTCTGCGGACTTTCGTTGATTCGGGTCAATGGTAGCCCGAAGCAAATCAGCAATTTTTCGCGTCTCCATTTTGACAAAGAATATAAACTACTACAAGATCTTTAAATTAAAAATATAAAAAAAATGATAATAAAAGTTAAAAATCTAGCTCGTCGTGGTGGAGGCTGGTAGAGGCTAGATCGGTGTTAAAAGCCACTGCACCCAGTAATTGCATATATTTTATCCACGGTCGATTAAGAAAACGCCGTTCCTTCCGCTGTCCTCCCTCCTGTAATCAAAACAAAAGCAAAGGAATAATTAGTTTTATTTCACATTCACAATAATTCCATCCTATTCACTCGCCGCGGCACTAACAAAGTAATGTAATCCATCCCAAACCACTTAACCTGCCTAACATGTCGCTTAAAAGCTTAGAGAGGCTATTGATTGTTTTTGTTTACTAGTTATGTAATCATTCTTCATATTATCAATTGCCATATTAATACCCGGGCTTTGTGGCATTACAATAATGGCCCAAGTTAGGTATTCTAATTACATAGGCCCCTGTCTTGACATACGACTATGGCTTTCTCCATGCGATAGTGTATAAAAAGGTGAAAGGTCAAATGCATGCTAACAAATAAATATGAAAGCACTGCTAGTGAAATGTGGTGTACAAAATTCATACACACGTGTGCATTTTAAAGGACGAAAACAGTCATGTCGCGTTCCACCGGTCAGACAAATCTAGAGGATCAATTAGTAAATCTGCTACTATTACGGGTACGGCAATTGCATAACCACATAAACACTTGACCAATTAGAATAGCCAAATAATTAAAACCACATTTTAGGCAGTTATTCAGCATTTCTTGTTAAATATTTCGACGAGGTATGTATGTAAATACCTACCCCACGGATTTTACTCTGCTTATTGTTAGCGTACTTTAATTGTCAGTTTGATGCCCAAGGCTTACCTTACACTCTTCCCCACATTGATTTCGAAACACTGTTCAAATTTAACTATTTTGAAATACTGGCAGTTGATTAAAAGTAGAAAAAAGACGGGATTTTTATGGAGAAGCGATTATCCAATTACTCATCTGTATATGCTCCTCGCCACTAGGCTTTTTATGGGCAAAAAAAATGTGACTGAGAAACCCAAGTTCGCTCGTTCTTCTTCATGCATGCATGCTGCCTGGCTGTGTGGATGATGCTTTCATGTTTTTGAGTCGTGCTCTCCCCACATTCAACAAATTAGCCCATACTGCGGCGCTTTACATTCTTCTACACTTTTCAACCTTTCTTACTGAATCATCCATACAAATCTCCATTCATCCCAAAAATACCTTTTTTTGTAATAAAAAAAAGTAGGTATTAAAAATGTGCATACGGACGGAGTAGTGGAGGAGCAGAAAGAGCGCATAGGGCCGTACAAGTAGTACAATAGGCAGAAATACACACACTTCCATTTGAGTTGATCGTGCCACCCATGACTCGGTTTCCCTCGGTCTTTATGCCACATCAAAAATGCACATGTTCACATCAAAGCAAGCGGAAAACTCGGGGCTACGCGCTACTCCACGCTCAACAACGCTTCTTTCTTCGCTTTGTTTGCTTTTTCTTTTGTTTGTGGAAGTAGGAAATAGATCAGTCCGAGATCTGTTATATGAGATGTATGCGCCGGAAGTAAACAGACGCTAGCTTTCTCAATTCGCTGGACAAAGAAAACCGAAATTGGGCTTTTTAGCTTTAAATATGTTCTTTCGTACGCTGCGCTGCTGCGTGGTCAATCATGAAAGTTACAATAACCTGTATTGCAAAGTAATATGTATTAATAAAAAACTTAATTTGTAAAAGTGCTTGAAAGCTACTGGAGGAAAATCAAAAGGATAATGCTCTATTCCCAATCCTATTAGGTAGATTTCCCTTTAAAAGTGTGCCTGCTTCTTCTTTTGTCGTACATGCATCGAATTAATGATTAATGAGCGACTGGCTATTTGCTACTATATTGAGCCAAAATTTCTAATTTCAAGTGTGTCTATTGAAATAGCTGAAAGGCTAAAAATGCTATCGACGACGCCGCGTGGTCGTGGTCGTGTATGTGTACAGCAATAAGTACTGATGTGTAGCCAGTGTGCTATTAACGCCAAATATGTTTGAGAATTTTTGATGATGATAATATAATGATGATATGTAACGATGATTTTAAAAAGAAGAATAATTAGCACAAGCATGCTGACCGGCTGGCTCTAGGAGCGATTCCTATTTCCTCTACTTGCATATTAAAGTATACTTGAGTTCACGCACTAACTAGCTTTTTTTATGCTAATTAGAAAAAATTCAAGTTTTCAAAGCTTGTAAACACATGCATCTTTTTTTCATGATGGATGAATAGCAAGTTGTCTTTTCTCTTGTCGACAATTCGACAGCGTTCGACCAGTAGTCATCGACTCAACACGTCCCAGCAATCGTCTGTCATCTAATAAAATCCAAAAATTATATAATGTGCTTGTAATAAAAAAGTATTTTGATGGTTTGGTTTGGTAGTAATGATGCACCTTTTTTTCAAAAGGGGATACCACAGGATGACTCAAATGATAAATGATTGCGTGAAGCTAGTTATGTTCGAAACCTAGTTATTTAACTTTTGCTTGCTCATAGATTACAGAAGAGATCACAATTTTGCCTCTTTACTTACGAATCTTTGGCGATTACCTTCTTTGCTAAATAAACAAATACACAGAATGATAGGGAAAATTGGTAGTTTCTTTTGGCGTCATAATGCGGTGGTGATAATCACAAACCAATATAATCAAAGTAAAAAGGAATAGAAAGAAGAAAAAAACTTTTCAAAAAGGTGTGCCAGAGAGTAGCAGTGGTCAAGTTGAATTACGACGTGGCTCGCCAAATCGGTTTTCAGTCCCTTAATTTTTGTATTTTGTTCAGTGTCATGATCATCGTCAGAGAGAGAAGTATGTAGTTGACGCATGGATGGTTAACAGTGAGTATCGTTATCGTTGTTCTTGAAGAAAGAGTTTAAAAAAGCATTATTGTCTTATTTATTTTAGCATAAAGATCAACTTTCTTTCATTCAGTGGTATTGGTCGTGTTTAAGTTTGAACGCATTTAAAATGAAAGTGATTACACAGTTTCCCAAGCCTAGTATTCCAGGAATTTTACTACTCTGCCTACTTGTATCAAGCAGTTGTGCTCAAATCGCATTCAAGATTCCCATTCCCAATTTTCTCTCGTCGCTTATCAATCCCCGACCTCATCATTCACCTAAAGACCAAGGGCATCCTCACCACCATCCTCGTCACCCTCCACATAACGGTCACCATCATAAAGATCCTCACCACCGTCCTGAACCTCCTCACCACCATCATGACGATCCCCTCCATCATGATGACTCCCACCATCATCATGATATTCTAAACCACGCACATGTGGACCAGAAGGGAGCTCTTTATCTTCATGATCCGGAGTCAACTGTCAAATTTTACTACAAAGAGAGCTTCCGTGGTAAATTGGATAATTTCTAGCAATTATTTATAAATCTTATAGGGTCAATTAAAATTAAACTTAAAAAGCCATCCAACTAATTTTCATTTAAAGGACCATCCAACCGTGTCGACATTCACCACGACGGTTGCCGGGAAGTTCCAATGGACTACTGGTACAATCGACCCAAGTCCCTCTGGGCGAAGCACTGCATCACACTTTACCAAAGTGGTCATTGCAAAGGGGAAGGGGTACAAGTTGCCGGAATGGTGACAGAACTCCGTTCCGCCGGAATGCACTACGGTGTCAACTCGTTCAAACCATGTGAAAAGAACATCAGAATCAAGTTTATGCCAAAAGGAGTTCACAAGCACCATCATCATCACCACAGTCATCATTAAAAATATCTGCTTCCGATAAAAAGTACAAACTATTGTACCTACATAATATGCCATGTATCATATGCCAAAACAACAGCACCATTTATGTGTTATTGTTCTTATAATTGTTATAATTAGTACTCTTATTTAAACTACCAGCCATTAAATAAATGAAATAAAAATGTCGTCGATAATTTAAAAGCAAAAATTAAAAAATATATCAACATCTTTTAGCATATTTCCAAGTTGCATGTTTGTTCCAAAGTTCCAAATTCCAAAGGGTTCCGGTTTGTTGGAGCATCCGCCCCCGCACACGTATTCTTGTTTACATTCATGCATTGGCGCAAACAGCGAAACACTCGCGTACACGCAACAACCGAGTAGAGTAAAAGCACCCATCTCAAGTCGCCCCAAGTTTTGTGTTTCGAATCAGCTTTCAAAACGCTTTCTGTTTCATGACATGAGATGAGAGTGCACTTCCAGCCAATCAGCAGTGCGGCAGTGTCAAACTCGGGCTACTTGACTTTCAAATCACTTTTTAGCAAAAATGGTTTGTTTACATTTTGTACCAAGTTTTAATGCATTTCAGAAGGTATGTAGTTGTTAGTTAGTGGTCTTTTGCTTGTTGCAACAGTTTTTACAAAAGTGTGCAAAAATGCTAATCCAGAAACTGCTGACTACTCATAAATCAACATTTTCTTTGAAATTTCTGGAGAAATTGGCAAATTTTTAATGTTATTGTTAATTGGTAAGCTGACAGACCAGCAGATTCACAAATTGCATATTTTTCTTCAATTCTATTATAGCAGGTTTTAATAGTGTATTTAATTGTAACTAACTTGTTTCTTTTTTTGCAGGAAGCTAAATAGTCCTTTTGGATGACGACTTCATTCTGGTAACACAACGGAAACGGAAAGATTGCATGACTGTTGAAAACTTTCATTATCATGAAACTGTAAAGAGTCATTAGGAGAGTGTGTTGGAATGTTCAGTGAATACAGAAAAAATTACATCCCTTGTCAACAATTTAATGAAGGGAAACCCCCACATTTACTACAAAAACTTAATGGGTGTGTTGTGCAAGTGAGTGACACGGAAGAGTTTTTTGACCTTTGACTTTGTGCGTTATTGTTGTGGTTTTGTGCAACATGGCGGAGGGAATGCAAGTTAATAGTGAGGGGGTCGTGTCGTCGTCAGTGGTGCCGTCCACTTCGTTCCTGTACACCACATCCAGTACACCCTGGAATATGCACTACGGTTCGTTTTCCAAGGACAGCGCGGAAAGTACTGGTTCCAAGGATGATTCTGAAGAAAGTGGAGGAGGAAGTGAGAAGGAGGTTCAAGAAGACGCTGATTTCAGTAGTGAGCAACTGGTTCTTCCAACGCCAATCATGGCACAGGTTCCTTTTAGAAGATTCCCTTCATCATCATCACTTATCGCCTCCCAGGACAAAGAAAACCGGACAATGAGCCCCTTGAAAGAGAGCCCCGGACTGAATAGAATATGCGACAAGTCAAAAGTACTGCAGAAGAAGGCTTCGCCAAAACTGCAACAAATTCGTAAGCCGCTACGGACGATTTTTGAGGAATGTAAGACGCCACTGATGAGCCCATCTCAAATGACTGATTCCGAAGACGACATGCTCACGCCAGTATCATCGCGCTCTTCCTCAGGAACGTCCATTGCCTCCAGCATATCGCCCATTACCCCTTTAAATCGTTACCAGAAACGACTGAAACAAGGCGAACACGAGGATGAGCCGAAAATTCCACCAGTTAAATTGGATTTAAAAGTAGAGTATCAGCAGTTGATGACCAAATATTTCAAGGCGAAGAAGATCATACGACGACTAAGGGATCAAAATAAGCACGACCAAAAAAGGATATCACTGCTGGAATTTTCACGTCAGCAGGATGCCGTAATGGCGCATATTGCAGAAACTGCAGACTCGCAGGAAAATCTGGAATGCAGTGAACTGGACAATGGAACTGGGTGTAACGAAGATAACATCATTGAGGAGAGTGAAAAAGAGCCTGATCATCCTGACTTAGACAAGATAAAAAGAGAAGAATGTGAAGGTGGTTGTGACCAAGAGGGCATTTTTTGCAACGAAACAAGTCAAGATGACGGTCATGCTTATGACAACGCTGGTATTTACATTGACGAAGGCGCTGTGGCCAGAAATGAGAATCTATCAGAGAATACATCCTTTCCCGATATCAAATCTGAGTTGGTTCAAAGGATGGCTGCAGTGATTAGTGATCAGTCCCTTCGACCAGTAATTTTCAACGTGTCTCTTGAAAGTCCTCCGTGCAAGATGACACAGGTAATCCGAGAGCTCAGTAAAAATGGACGGCGCTGTGGAAGCTGTGGTAAAACGATAGTTAAAAAATAGACGCTGGATAAATAAGTCGACAATACATTATAACTTCAGAATTCATAGTTATTTTTTGTGCCATTTTGTTATAACAAATTGTAATCTTATAATCATCTCTTTAACTTGTAATTACATGTTATTGTATTGTTGTAATTAGTATGTACCAAATACCAAATGTTGCGTTACTTGTGTTTATTTCTTTGTTTTTGTTATTGACGTTTTTTATGTTTCTTTTCATAAAAAATAAAATATTGACTACTTTGTTTACTCCTCCATTAAAAAATATGGGTTCATTGAATCATTTAAGCGTATAAATAGATATGTATCGTTAGCTTATGCATCTGCCCGCTGACCACTCCACCCACTACTTGTGCAATCGACACAAATAAATAGTTGGCCAGTTACTGATCGCCATTCAACCGGCATCAATCGATTATTTCGCATTCCTTGTCTCTTTCTAATACACAAATTGAATTAGGTTAGGTTAGATGCAGTCGTGTGATGAATCACTTAATGAAGATCTAGGTGCTTGTGTTTTTTAACAAAATAAGAACATCTTTGCGGGAGTGTGTGTATGATGTAATGTTGCTAACACTTTGATTCCTGTTTGGATACAGCTATAAAATTGCATAGAACACGTACTACTCAACTGACTTTGCCGGCTTCCTTCGGCGATTTGATCACTTTGTTATCAATAAAATGACAATAACTTTGCATAAAATACTACCTAACCAATAACAATAAGTAATACATCCAATCCGCAGACGTAAACATATTGCTGTGCCATCTCAATTCTCAATGCAATGGGGTTATAATGTCAGCAGAATCGAATTAGACAAAATATGTACCTACCTATAATCCTCCCTGTGCGTAGGGCAATTCGTATAGAATCACAATACATATTATTATTAAGCTTGTAATATATAATTTATAAATAGCGAAAGCAATATAGGTAATAATTCACTCACAGGCAGGGTAATACGGAACATAAACTCATTTTTATATTAGCAAAATAGTTATTACATTCTCCTTTTTTAAAGAAATTGAAAGTTTTATAAGTGAAATGTTTCAAATCTCTCTTATTATACCATCTTTAAATTGCGTACGTTGCTCACACAATGGACGAGCGAGCGAGCGCCCTCTCTGCATTATCTTTTTTTATGGCATACAACAATGCGTCTCACTAATGAACAAGGAATTGAGGAAGGAAGCAGGCGAGCAGAGAATACCACACACATCATCGCCATAATTTTTTCAGCATTTTTTTTCTATAAACTCGTGCCAAAAATGCAGCAGTAGCTGAGCATGTCCCATCATCAGAAATGTAGATATTAAATATTATATTATCATTATTTGATGTGTGCCTATTTGATATTGACGCTGTGCGTTGTGTTGTTGTTTTTAAGTGAAAACTATGCGAAATGAAAAATATGCGTTGTAAATCGCATGCTTTTCTCACTTGTTGCATATTTTTCAAACAATGGTGGATATTATATAAGAATAAGATGGAATAACAAACAAACAGCTTATCATCGCATCCCAAGAATGAATCTAACGCATTATTTGCCTCAAAACGTCAACTCATCATCAGCACCCTAATCGTTTGCGAATCTCCCTTTTGCACGTTAGCTAGGCGCAAATATGAGCATCAGCCCAGCTAAAAAAGTGTCGTGTCACTATTACATTTTGTTATTATGACTATGACTTGACCACTTGGCCTAATTTTTTGTGTGATGCTACTTTTTCAAGAAAAAAATATGACGATAAACGCTAACGTAATTTGTTGCCGCTGTTGTGCTGATTATTGTTCCCAGTTTGTAGCCGCCCTATACCCATATTCAAAAAGGATTCCTTGTTTATATCTTCATACGAGTACTTAGTAGGGGAGGCCCTTTATCATACTAGCCCACTTTTTATATATGTGCATAAATTTCTATGTTACATAATGGTGATGATGACGATATAACGGCTACATAACGGGTAGTTTTATATGCGTAATACTACCTGTTATATGAGCACTTTAGTTTTCATGTAATAAAATAAAATAGTATTTTTACGAAGGATTTAGTTAGTTAGTCAGTCATCAAGTTGTGTCTATCGTTGGCGAGAAAAAAACGCATCTCTTATCATTATATTATTTTTTGGTTTTCGTACTGTTGTTGAGTTGAGAGTATAAGCCGCAGCAACACCACACACAGTTTTGGTTAATCTCTAATGAAAATGTGGAATAATAAAAAGGCAGAGTAGAGTTATATTTTTATTTCAGTTTTACTTTCGATTTGAAATGGTTATATGGTGGTTATCTTCCCAGTGGAACAAAATTGTTTTTAAATTGTGACGTTTTCAAAATTAGGCATGGCAAAAATGGAGATCAAGCATGGCAGACATGTTATTTGTTGCTTCGTAGCCAGTTTAGTGCTGTTGTCTCTTCTTGAGCATGTTTCCTCTCATACTAGTCAACCAAGATATTACCGGAGCACGTCGGGGGATGGGGTGGAAAGAGTTGTGGAAATTGTTCCTAGTTCAGTAACTGTGAGACCGAGACCTAGACAGAGAATTAGTTCTGCTTTCGCGAAACAGTATTGGACATCCGGAAACTTTTTCAATCGGGACAATTTCAGAGGTACGTACCGTAGAGAAAAATGTGCATTTAATTTCATTAATTTTAAAGATCATCTTAATTATCAGTATTTTTTACTGCAGGACTGAACGACGCCAATGATGACAGCGGGGTGCTAGCTGCAGCCAGCTTTCCACGACCATTGATCTTCAGGGCAAAAATGGTGCCAGTTATTGCAGAAGAAACGTTTCAGGAACTTTGAGGGGACAACTTAATTATTTCACCTCAGGGCCTACGAAACAGCGAGAAGATTTACGCTTCCAGAGCATTTGCTGCACATTCGAGAGCACTTGCACGTGTACTTACGTATGTGATGAAGTAGTATAATGTATACTAAATCGAAACCACCAAAACGATGTATTTTCACTATGAAATTATTGTAGCTACAAGAGTTCATTTTTGTTCTTGTTTACATGTTACTTGTTAGGGAGTCAAACTCCGTTTTCAATGTTGTTGACCATTAATTAATCTCAATTTTAAAATAAAAAACGTATTTCGATAATGTGTTGTTCTAACATTGAAAATTGAAAAGAGGCAGTCCTCTGTCTTTCTGTCGTTTGGAAGAATCGCTTCCTTTCACACCTCCGGTCATGCGCTATCCACTAATTATAGTACATATTATGTATTATCATTTTTAAAAAAATATTTGAATTGCTGTACACATAATAAAATGTTCTGACCAAATTGCATAAAAGACGTGATATATCATACTCTCGGTTGGTAGCAAATCGATAAGAAATTATATTACACACGACCGCATTTTCTGCCACAAAAATAGTCATAAATACAGCGTATAAAAATTCTTTGGCTTATTACCCATGGGCAAGGAAGTCATCAAAGTGGAAGTTGTCAGGCTACTTTTACTTTCGTTATTGGTACAATTACACAAAGCTGTATGAAATTTTCGTTTAGCACTGCACTTACAGCAAGAAAATGGTTAGCATATAACGAGATAATTGGGATGCATTCTACAAATCTGTTGAACAAATCACTTTATTATCAATTACCGTGAATATTATTTCCCATTTCAAAAGTTCATGTTGAGTGGTAGAAGAACGGTATCCCTAATCGCTTTTGTAGGGGTCTGTAGAAGACATTTATCGGTACCTCTACTGCTTGCTATACACTGTAAATGAATAGGCAAGTGTTCAATTTTTGACGAAAAGTGGCAAAGGTCAATATTTTTCTAAAAGATCTTATTGTCGCTTCATTTTAAATTTCGTCCAAAAGCCTAGGAAAAAGTTGATCTTTTGTTGAGAATGAAATTCAGAAAAAGCTGATTTAATCTCCTCCAAAAGGCTGAAGGTGGAGACCTCATATTAAAGCATTACCTAAGCACACGCAACGCATCCTTAACTGTTAAGTTACAAACTTTACAATACTACAACACGTGAAAGCGAAAATACGACTCCTGCCCCTTCCTCGTGAGTTTTATGAGAAGAGTTTTAGTAGTAAAATCGAGCATGACCTTTCACTATTGGTGTTGTTCATGTAAAGGGACAAACAGTCTATTGAATAATTTTATTATTGTTTTCTTTACAATTACAAGTTTCTAACGGACATTTCAATAAATGATTACATGAAAAGGGCAAGTTGTTTTTAAAAACAAAATTATGCAGTAGTTGCTAAAAATCAATGACACAATCCTGCTACAGCGATGTTGTTATCAGATTGAATTTCATTGTTACAGCAAATGCACTTCAATCGGTGCTCAAAAAGGGAGTTATATGTTCGCTCAGCTCACTCAGCAATAAAAGGACCGAAAATTTTCTTTTAAACTCAGTTACCCTTGAAGTTCAGAGTCTGAAGCACCTAAAATACAGCAGTGATCATTCTGTTTGTCTGCATAAATCGCAAGTCTGAAGGCCACAGTTATCGTAGGTCTGCAAAAGTTTCAATTTGAGAGGAAAATGATAGAATTCCAAGTTTCACGTGCAACTAATTGTCACGCATTTATTGTTATCATACTGATCTTCCTCTTTGCCAGTACTGGTGGCAATGCAAAGGAAAGGAAGTGGAACTTGGCCAGTTACAAACATCACCAGCAACATCGTCTGAAAACTGGCAGCAGCAGCATGTTCATCTCAATGTACGAGCATGAAAACTTCAGAGGTACTTTCTTGGCAAATATCAAATATATCATTTTGATGACCACATAAACCATAATCAATACAATATTCGCTTTTTAATTAGGTAAAGTTCACCATCAAACCATTGCACGAAATTGTACCAACGTTGAGCGGGAATATGATGATTGGGCATCCTCAGTGACTTTACGTGACCATTGTGTGACCCTCTGTGATCAACTGGATTGTCAGGGTTCATGCATCAACTTTTACCCGAATCAAAAGGGGTTGGGAAGATTGAGTCGGTATGATTTGAATGATAAAGTGTCATCAATAAAGTACTGCTATCGCTTCCGGTAAAAGACGTGCACAATTAGTGATGTTGCGTCACCTTTGTTCTAGTCATTATTGTAGCTGTTACTATCATTATTATTATTTGTAGGATGTATCGCTGTTGTTAAATGATTCATTAATTCATTAACCTTTTTGTTCAAAATATGCCGAAAATTTCACTTATTATTTTGCGACAGATTCCAACATCAAGCTAATAGAACAATGTTATATTTTACCATTACCAACAACTGCTGAGTCTGTTTTATTGCAATTGTCACACTTTTGGGTTTCTATTGTTGTACATTTGTGGCTAGCTGCTGTCTGTGTATATACCTACGTGAATAAAATTCTAGTTGTGGTGATAAAAATGGCTTGCACTTTTTCTAGAAAACAATTATTGCTCGTTACATGCACTTCCTCCACCCATTACAGCAAACGAGAATTTGGATGAAGAAAACTACATGAAATGATGTAAACCATAATTATAATTTGTTAAAAGTTTGTTCAGCTCGTCTATAATTTTTAGTGAAGAGTGAAGAATTAAATTATACCATTTACCCATACAGGTTTCTGATTTTATGCTGCGGATACGTTGCTATTTTTTAATGCAACATTTTGTATCATGCCTGCCTCCTCATTCAACGAAAATGTTTAGAAAAAAGTTGGATAGAAATGCTGCTATTTGAGCTAACAAAATTAGCAAATAATATAGAAAATATGAACACAGAGAGAGAGAGAGAAGATGAATGCGACAAAACATTTAGAACTAACCAGTCATTGTTTTCCTGCATGCGTGATGTTACATATTAATTTTTTGTCAACTAGGAGCATAATATCATGTCATCATATCTTCCGCTTTATGGATGTGTGAAAGCGATGAACATTTTACTTTAGCATCTATCGTCAGTAACAATCTCTTCTGCTAAAATAATCTCCACATTGACAGAAGTGCATGAGAAGCTAGTGCCGATCGTTACACATATTAGTATACATACAACAATAATGCGACTACATCCAATCCCAATTATTTCCCAGCCTCATTGTCATAATATATTCCTTTGTATCACCGACAAACTGCATAGGAGCCAAATCAAAATTCACAGATAGCTTGTCATTATAGCTGCACGAATTATCTGTGGTTGCGGCGAGTTTGCTATTTTACTGTCGTATTATAATACTTTTTTGGCTTCTAGCTCTAGAATTTGTTTTGCAGAATAATTTGGCAAACCACGCTAGAAAAAAAAATCTGTCGAATAATTGCACTAATTTTTTTCTCCTAAAATTTTAGGATACTTACATTTCATTAAATGAAAAATGTGATGTAACTTGAGATGTCAGATATGACTTGCAATAATGATAATGCAAAATCATGGCTTCATTCGTGTTTACTCTCCCGGCGGAAAAGGAACTAGAAGCGGAAGTGATGTTTTTTATATTGACAAAATTGCTAGATCTTTGGTATTTCAATTTGTTTGTGCATGCGCACTCATGATGATAAATGCATATTATCTCTAGCATTATATCATATTATGCACTTTTAAAACGCAAAGGGATGATTTCTGATCCATTCTTTTAAGCAAAGAGCACAATGTGGCGATATACCATTCATATCAGAAATTAACCTGTATGAATTATTACTATCATGGATGATTGGTCTTAGGTATATGCAATTTTTGTAAATATGCTATGTAGGATAAAGGAGAAGGAAATGCGATTTGTATGCAATTGACCAATTTGTTTTGTACGCGCATTAAAGAATCTAATCATATTTCAACTGTCCTAAACATGAGGAATACGTTTATGGGTATTAAATGCAGATTCTGGTTCGTTAGCTGTCAGTATCATACTGGCAACTGGCGATTGCTGTGACTATCCAGCAAACTGACTAGAAACGACAACAAGTGCGGCGATATCGTATAGGTACAATATAGTTATTATCGGAGATAATTTTAAAATGGACCGTGATTTACCTCGAGGTTTGTCCAGGGCTTCAAAATTTATATTAATGGTACAAAGATATAATTATACGGTGTTTGTGCTAGTTTTGCTATGTGTGTGTCAAGTTGGGATGTGCTTTCGATATTATCAACGGGATAAAGTTAGCGGAAAAATTCGCCCCGACTTGCCAGGAGTTGAGTTGACAGATTATAGGTTTGGACTTGGGGATCCCTACGTCATGTTTTACGAAAGAGATAATTACAGAGGTCTCCTTTCAACTTTATATATGGAAGAATTTCTTTGACAAACTGTTATTTTAACGAATTACCCATTTTGTGCTCTGTAATCCATGATATATTAATTTTTAACCCCTTAAAGGTTCCATACATTTTCAAGTGCTTGGAAAAGGCTGTAGGAACCTTCCAGAGATGCGACAAAACTGGGCTTCCTCCGTTGACGTCCAAAAGCGGTGTATCAGTGTTTGCGATGAGTTGGATTGCAAGGGCAATTGTTCAAGAATACATGCCCATCCCGAGGACCCGAACAACAAAGGTGCTTCAAAGTTAAGCTTTTACAACATGAACGACAAAATTAGATCTGTGAAATTTTGTTATTCATAAGCAGACAAAAATTAAGTACACTAGGTTAGTTTTTTTTGTCAACATAACTTTTTTTATTTTGCTTGATTGTTTTCAATGATTATAATTTATTACAAACATTTCTGTAAAGGTAACATCTAAATATAATATTGTAATACGTGTATATTTAAAAACTGCGCTACACCAATAATAATACGTTAAAAGTTATTTTCGTATACGTAATAATATATACGTCTTGATTAGGTACGTTTCCGTTAAACATACGATGCTTTAAATAAACAAATAAAAATCTCTTACACTTTTATACTTAATAAATGCAAAATCATCATAATATTAAGTTTTAAAAAAGTTCAATTAAAGTTCATAATTAAAATGACTGATGGCACAAAATGTTGCCTTTTAAATACCATAAACTAACACCCCTTCTTAATTCTCTTCGAATTAACTGACTGAGCAGCACAAGCTGCACCTCTCACCAAATTATTGCCTACACCCGGCCCATTTCCACCCTCTGCACATCCATCACTAATAACATCGCATTCCTCCTCCTCA
This sequence comes from Sinella curviseta, assembly GCA_004115045.4. Classification (NCBI taxonomy): domain Eukaryota; kingdom Metazoa; phylum Arthropoda; class Collembola; order Entomobryomorpha; family Entomobryidae; genus Sinella; species Sinella curviseta. Next base: position 63,813,331 of record CM023199.3, on the reverse strand, counting down.
TTAACAAAAGTATCCAAAAACACAGCCAGGGATGAAGTCTCGGTGAACCTGTCCCCAATAGCAGCCTTAATCAAGTCATTTTTCCTTTGTGTGCTGGTCGTTTTCGGGGTTTTGGTAAACTGTACCCAAACCCGCTGATCCTCTGGGTCAACACCTTCTTCGAATGATAAAGAATATCTACTGGAAATGGTCACAAAATCTACGCGCTCTTTCTCAGAGGACGGGTAAACTTTCAGAGAGGTATCCGTTGGACTCTGAATAAATTTGGACACCTCTTCATTTTCAATGGTGCCCAAGTAGTTGTCCTTGAGCCGCCTTCGGCCTGAACGAATTTCTCGAGAATGTACCGGAATAAACTTTTTTGACGAGTTTAGGATTGTGAATGAGCTCTCGGAAAGACTGGTTGTGGAAGAGTCGTTGTTATAATAATCTGATTCTTCGTCGTCCGCTAAAATATACAGAAATAAAAAATGTACGAAAACCCCGAGTTTTAACCCAGTGAAAGCTGGTGCGCCGTAATTTCACATACAAAATGACACTGTATATATTCATTATTAGCATACCATCTTGATTGTGATCTGATAGCGATTCAATGTCATCATTCTGTGTATCCGATTCTCCTGATTCCTCTGCTGTTGCAAGAATTCCATCACTGCTTAGATGAACCACCTTGGTGCTATTGCTTTCCATCTCCTCGCAGTCCATCATTATTGCATCCTCGTTATCGGGTTCCATTCCCCAAGGTACACGCTGTTCGGCCAACGACCGCATCGTTGGTTGACCTTGAGACATCATTGAACCGCTTTGAGAGGCTACAGGTACAGGTACGCTTACACGGGTAACTACAACAGCACTGCAAACTCCGTTCCCATCAGTGGGAACAATGTTGCGCTTCCGTTTCCCTATTCCACTGTCCTCTGATGAATTTGAAGTGGGAATCTTTAACTGCAGACATTTCTTATCACTTTGCACATCCACTGCCATCCTTTTATACTGCTGCTTCCTTCGGTGTCTTCGTCTGTTACAAATTATCATGATAATTTAGTTAAGCACTCCCCCATTTTATTCTAAATCCTATAATATTTATAGATATTTTATTATACTCTTAGAAATTACCTTTTTCCTTGCGGCTGTCCCTGTAAATTACACGAGGAACTGTTGTTACTAGTACAATGATTCATCAGTTGCTGTTGACTCGCTTCATCCACCTCTAAAGCCGTTGCGGACCCTCCGACTCCTGTGTCCGTCCAACCTACACCCCCAGCAGCTCCTGTGTCACAGATGCCTCCATCGGGTTCAATACTTGCAATTTCCCCTGACCCTACAGCCCCAACAAAACTGGAAGTGGTTGCAGCGGCTGCACTGGTACTAGCAATAGCAATATTTGTATCCTTGATGGTCATTTTCTTAATCGTGTTATTGATACTCAGCAAAATCGTTGGTAAACTGCCGTGCAAATGAAGAGCAGCATTCCTGGAAGTCGATGCTTGTGGATAGTCTAGAAACACATTTTAAAACACTCATAAATCCTCAATCTTCATTACCCTGATAGCTTTTACGACAACCATAAATACATATTATTATTATCTCAAATTACCTTCGTCACTCCCACAAATATTTGTCCCATCCTGAGGCCCATCAGTTCGTCTCGACTTTGACTCATGACGCTTCTTTGTAAACTTTTTGTTACGAAATATATTACGCCCAGACGTCGAGTTATAATCAGCGGAAGGAGTATACTTGTTGTACTCGTCATCAACCTCCAAATTTTGTGCCATTTCTGGAGGCATTGAAGAACCCTCCGAATTTGCGAGCACAGCCATTTTTTGAAATCTCACTCACAAAATCTCAATCGAAATTGCTACTACTCACAAAAAGTAGTACAAAATGGACTCCTACGGCTCCATTTTTATTTCGCGTAGTTAACAAACAATAATTTTAAAAAACTTTTATAGAGGTACAAAACAAACAGGATTGAAATAGCAACAACAACAATAACTAAATATTTTATAATTATATGTGGGCTTATGTTGATGATGGTGATCTTTCACTCTGTTACCCTTTATAGCGTTAACACAGGTAAGCAGAGGAAAAAAATAAAAGAAATTGAGACTATATTAAATTTATCTGATTTGATCAGCAGGGGAGACGCAAACAAGACGCATCTCGTGAGTATCGCAGTTTGCAATGTTACAGAAAAGGGCTACCTTCAATTTCTACTGTTGTTTGTGTGTCTCTGTCTGTATTACCACCACCACCGCTTTGGCTTTTGGTATGCAGCAAAGACGTAATTTGGTCCGAGTAGTAGCATGAGAGGTTGTTGTGTAGCGGAATGTACGTCGCTAGAAAAACTTGCGTAAATGTAGTTTTTTTTGTGAGAGCTCTTCTCGCATCATCGCATCATTCACATCATCACATCATCATGACTGCTACAACAACCGGACTGGGACGGCGACCGTGACTTTGTTATTACGGTCATCATAAACTATGAAGCAAATCCTTTTATTTAGTAAAATGAAGCATGCAGTCTTGTAAATTAAGTCATGCTGAACAATGGCTTTCTTGGTCGTGTGCAAAAATGTTTAATATAATTTGGTAAATTCCTAAAAAAACTAATCATGAATGTGTTAACAATGTAATTTTATGTCACTATTTGCGGCTGCTACGATATGTATAGCTTTTTGTCTGCTTTGTTCCGCCTTTGGGCTTGGACATCATCTTATTTTTCTTGCCAGAATTTGGTGGGATTAAATTCTGCACCATGGCCATGGATGACCACGCCACTACTGGCGACTCGGACGGCATCTCCTCGTCAGCGTCGTTGTCGTGAACATAGCCGGAATGATGATGATCTGCTTCGAATTTGGCGTACCTCTCCCTGTCGACTGACCAGCCGCTATCCCCCGGACGCGACAGATAACACTTGTAGTTTCGCTCATCTAAGTCAAGTAGGGCTACAAACGGCACTGCTGCTCTATCAACTGGGAGGCATTCTCCAAACGCTTCTAAAAGCAGAGGATCCCTCCGAATAATGTGGCGGTACTCTGACAGTCTTATGTTTCCGTCTTTGTTAATGTCAAACTTTTTCATGGCCAGCTCAACCAACTCGTTTGTGGCTTCATCTACTTCCTCTGGTTCTAGTATTCCTTTTATGGCATGGATGGAGTTTCGGTAAAAGCTGGCAATTTCATCTCGGCCAATGGAACGATCCCCGTTAACGTCGTACACGTCGTATGAATAAGCGATTTGTTGGTCCAGCGTCCCTCTCAATTGAACACTCAGCCCAATTATCCATTCTGTTTCTGAAACGCTGCCTTCGTTGTCACCGTCAAACGCTTGGAATATCCTGTCTAGCATAATGTTATCAGTGATTCCTAAAAGACTGGCAGTCATTTCACGAAATCTGAGTCGGTCCATTGGGTAGGACCCCTTATAGCGTCGGTAGATTCTTTGCAGTGCTCTGATTTGGTCTTTATCAAAACGTGTCCTTTTCTCCAGGTAATTGATAACATAGTTTGCATTTCTAGAGTGAAGGAGCTGTTCCCTGTGGGCAGCTTGTTCTTGAGCTTGTTTCTTTTTATCGGCTTGTGATATAGTTTTTCTCTTTTTCTGTAGTCCAGAAACGCTTCCTGAAAAAGATTCCCTGACCCGAACGACAGATTGACGAGACGCATTCTTTTGCTCTTCGGTAGAAAGTAGTATATTATCAGCCATATTTGTACGGTGAATTTGGGCAAAATATTAAATGGTAGTAGGTATGTATGTACTGGCAAATTTTGATCCGAAGATGCAAATAAACTAGAAGAAATTTTACTGCAAATTTTTCATGAAACTGACGAATTTTGAATTGCCAATGAGGTTATGACATTGCCGGTGCTAAGCCCTTCCCATCGTGCATGGGTGACCGACAGACACCCTCTATCAAGATTGACTCGATTGACGGCCCCTTGTTTAGAAATACGGCCGTTATTGTTGACATGACATAAGGCTCAGATAGCATACAATCGATAGGGTAAGATCACTTACTACCCAAATAAGTTTGCATACAATTATCAAAAAATGCAGAAATGGATTTGTTCCCATCTCTAGCTGTCATGAAAGATTTGGACAGTTTTGTAGATGGCTAGCATATAATTAGATTCGGTATAGAAACTACGATAAAAAACTAAATAGAACAACAAGCATTAAAACCCATAAACATTAATTTTTTAAACAATCCAAATATTTTTTAAAAAGAAAACAGAGATAACTTTAAAAAATAATGGTTGACTATTAGTTTTTACGTGATCCCGCTCCTGTCGTCCATCCTCCGACCACCGACTTAAAACTTTCTCCGTCCAAAAGAGTAAGACTAAAGGGTTACCAACTAGAATTGATGTCACAGATAAAGGATCCGACTTTTCATCATTACCAGCTAGAGCTAAGGTGGTACTGGGGGAATTGCAACAGGGGATTAAAAAATAAATGAGGAATAAAAATCAACTATCACGTAAGAAAGATTCTCAAAGGGGCTACGGAAATATACTAACGTACTCTAGTGGTACAAATGATAGGATTGAAAAAGAACTACTTATCGCACAAATCCGTTGTGCATACATAAGATTTTTAAGAGGCTATAGTAAAAATAACTGAACGTTCACTAGTGGAACCTGTCTTAGAAAAGGATAGTTTTCAAGGGAATATAGGATTAGCCTTAACATTTACTGAAGGTACAAACAACTCCAACGCTGCTATAGCTCACACAAATAGGAAAAACTCATACCGAACTAGCAGAAGTTTAGTACTTACACTGCTAATTCCATTAAAGAAAGGCCAACAATTAATCTACTGGTCAGGACTAAATGTTGCAGCATATCATATGCCTAACACTCTCATGGAGGTCCGCTACCATATCAATTAATAGGCCATAAAATACATAAACGGTTGCTTCAGCTTCTTCAACCCCAAACTGATTAGTATCATCGAAGAAGTGACTGACACTAAAGGAGCAATTCGAGATTTACAGCAAACTGATAAGGGCATTCGTAAAAGACAGGACAGATACACAGCGCTATAGTAGCACTTGCATCGAAAGGGACGATAAAACTTCTGTAAAGGACAGCAAGATTTATCATAACGTTAGGGGTACTCTATGTGACTACTAGCAGCTACATCAGAACGATTGTCCACAGAACAATGTATAGGCAAAGGAACACTTAAGGAGAATTAATTATAAGGTAGAAAGGAATGATTCCATAAGCTTCACTAGAAAAGTTCAGTCTTATCTGCTTGCAAAACTCGAGGTCAAGGAATACTTTGAATAAAATGTACTATAATAACACTTCAACAAAGCAACATGAAAGAAAAAGGAAGAAGAACATTGTTTTAAAAAAGAATGGAACTTCACTCCGGTCCCACTTACTCATTACTAAAACGTCAAAAGACTCATTTGCATTTTCACACATGGGTATGCTCATCATAATTTCCTCGAGGTCGAGAACCTCGGTAAAAGTTATTTGAAGGTGGGCACATAAAAAGCAACTGTATCGCGAATGGATTGTCATGAAAGGGACTATTGTAAAAAGAGGGAAATGTACATGAATGGTATGAACGACCTATTCTACTACCACCACCTGAACTCATAAAACTAGTAAAAAATGGAAATGAGATTGCTTTACTTGACCGTGGTATGCTTTCTACTAAAAAATGATGAAGGGGCATGACCACACATTTACATGGAATTGAAAAAGGTAAGAGGTCTACTTTGAATTTGAGCAGCAACTCATTTGCATTTGTTCTACTGTTCGTTCTGACTAATTTTAAAATATCAGGGAAATAAACCAGAGAATGAATTAAAGAAAGAAGGGGATTGTCATTCTCTAAACCATTAATGACTGCATTATTCAAATTACCAACATCTCCATGCGCCGCCATGATGATGACAAGGTTCAAGGTTCTGAGGGGGAGCAAGACTTCAGGTTGTTAGTCGGTGGGGAGGTGGAATATACAGGAGCTGAAACTCAAACGATCACACTTTTACGTTTATCCCAATAGTCACCTTCGTTTTATTGAATAGATGAATTTAAAAAATAATGATACTCTTTACCACCTGGACCCAACGTTGGATAGAATCTACTAATGAATATACAAACAAAATCACAATTAGTTCATAAACTATAACACAAGATGAGAAATTTGACATATATTTATAGGTTCATTTATTTTTAAATCAATTATTGTATTATGAGGAAAGAATAGAAAACGAAATTAATAGGGGCTACTCGAATGACAGCGGAGGAAACAGGACTTTCCGGGCCATCCACCATAAAAAAGAATTAGTTTTAAAACGTAACTGAGAAAACTACAGAACTACTCATTAGAAGGACGAAATTCTGTAGTTACTGCAATACTAACTTTCTGTAATTAACGTATTACTACCAGATGATAAATAAAAAGAACGCTGTTCTTCACAGGCGGACAACAGCTAAAAATTATTATCATCAATTAATTAATCAGTATAAAAACTCACTGACAAGAATATTCTCACTTATCCCAACTCACCGAATAAGAAAAGAAAGAAAGACATTATTTTTAAAATAATTTTTCATTTCACTTACCGGAAAACTTGACGGGATTTTACCCGGCGCCTTTTCTTGTCGGGAAACTGGGCGTGATGGGTGATGATGATGCGAGTTATTTAGTTAACTGTCTTTGATGCCACAAGATTCCCACAAGGAGAAGAAGGAGAAAATGATGAACAACGATAGACGGTGGATAAAATAAGATGATCAGTGGACAGAGACTTTTTATAGTTAAATAGAAACACAAACTCGACTTTTATTCTACGACTTAATCATGAATGGAAACTCGGAAACTTTATTTAATGACTGGAAATATTAGTTAATGAAACTTCCCAACTCGGGAACAAAAAAAACTTTAATTTAAAAAAGAATGGGCTGCTGAATCCACAGCAGCTCGTTGACAGTAAGGAAAAAAGAGAGGTCTTGTCCACGCCAAGATCAGAAAGATAGTGCCCGTTCTCCTCCCGACTGCTGCAACTAGTATCCAAAGACGAGGATCCGTTGCGTGTGTGTGTTGGTGGCATATATCGTACTTATAAAATAACTTTCGAGATTAAAATCCAGGCATTTCTCATCTCAGCGTCAGTCAATGTGTCAATAGCTGAAAAATATTTGTTTTAATGTATTATTTGATTTTGATGTACTACCTCAGCAGGTGTGCTTTTAGAGCTTGGGTTGGTTTGTTTGATTGGTTTGGGGAGGAAGATTCTATTAGTAGTCTGTAATTTACTTGGGACAGTATTTTACCATTTCATGATGATGATTTTGTACACAAACATAAAATACGCAGAAAATAAAGTTAACGATCTATTCACTATATCCACCTTGTTTCCAACCAGACTCTTTCACAGAGGCAATGGCCATTTTTCATTCTAGTAATCAGTAATACTGACTTCCAAGCAAAGATTCAGCCGTGGAGTGGCATGCAATACGCTAGTTACATGATGATAATTCACCGTCATCATTTTACACATCACGTTAGTATGTAAGTTTAGAGTGGAAAAACAGACCATGAAACAACTATTAGCTTTGTACTAATCGCATTTGTAATCATTACTAATCCTTCAAACGAAGCAAACAAAATGTGCATGTATAACCAAAAATATTTTTAGCTTATTATGTTTGTCCTGCTGGGCATCAACATAAAACGACGCATTTCTCTTGTTACCTGTTATTTAGAAACTGTGCTTAAGAAATAATAATTGTATACAATAGATAAAATTCGCATTAAATAGCCATAAAAACTTCAATCTGATTTGGTATGTTTATAATCGTGGCTGACTAATTTTATTAATGTTGAAATTAATATTGGTGTTTTGGAATCAGTATCGTAAATTACTATTTGTCTTCTAGAGTGAAATCGCAAAGGAAAAGCAAAATGCACGTTTTTACAGCAATTTATATGATCGTTTCTATATCTTGGATTTCAGGGGTAAAAATTACGGTATTAAATCTAGTTCCATGATTACATTTTAGAGAATATTAAAGTAATGATGATACTTTATTTGAAGGAAATGTTGGCCGGTGGACTGTCTGAAGAGGAACACAAACCTGTGGAAAAGGATGATCCTGTGCTAGCGATTGTTCCCACGATATCTGACGATATAAGATCTCAAGTTGGAGCCAAACTTGTATCTGGTGACAGCAGCGCCCAAAATACTGTGAAAGATGCTCCTATTTCTGTCATAGCTTATAAAACGCAAGTTGTTGCCGGAATTAACTACTTTGTAAAAGCTAAAATTGGAAAGTTTGTCTTTTTACTTCGAATTTATAAGCCATTACCAAACCAAGGAGAACCTTCACTAGACGCGGTAAAAGGACCAATCAAGGAATCTGATCCGATCGAGTATTTTTAGTAATGAAGTAACCGTTTAGCAGTTTTAATGATATGAACTGAGAATAATAAATTTGCTTCTTACAATGATATTTAAATATTGCCATTTTAAAGTCATAGGCATAACTTGTATTTTCCACATTTCATTTAACAAAGTCATAAACCTTTACACGAAATTTGAACATTCATGCGAAGCGATTCAAAGTACATCTACGACCTGACAATAATACAATTGTACAAAACCATTATGAAATAGCGTATTTCAAGAGTTTTTGTTGTTGTTGAGTTTACCCTTATACAAGCGTTTTACAAAAGCATAAACAATGGACACCTGTGACTAATTAATTAGAAACTACAAAGGTACTCCCATTTACTCTTCATAATTTTCGTGAAATGTTACATGGGCTGATAAATAGTTTTCGAAAAAATAATTACAATTTATTTAAGAAACAAACGGAAGTTTAGCAATTGAAGTAAAATTGTGAACTGTGTGGATCTTGCAAACTGTGCTCAGTCTAATACAAAGCGATTGAATTGGGGTTTAATAGATAGTTATTGTTATTAGAATTACTTAATCAATGAAATACCAAGTACCTCAATAAAAGGCAATTTAAAGAAAGCTCCAACAAATGACAATTCGAACCATAATTACGAACTAACCTTAAAAATTACTGTTTCTATTCACATTCACTACTACAACACAAATTTATATCATATTGTCTTCACTCTAGTATTTGCTCTTGTTATACAATATTCTCATCACATTTCTTGTCTCTTGGTGTTTCATTAACCAAAAATTAAGTAATATCCAACGATAAGCACTTAAAAGATAGCTAGCTACTCATAATACTCCTGCCAGATACAAATAGACATTCTCTCTGCATCGTTTTGAAATTGATCTTGATGTTTGGTTTATTCAAAACAAATCAGACGCTGCGACCATGACCAACTGGAACGATGCAAAACTCTCCATAATGTAAACAGCAACATTATTAATTATGGTGAATAATAGCACCACAAAGATAAACATTTTAGCTGAATGAAGTAGAAAATTCAATAAAGTATTGATGTAAAAAGCAGTACGTAACTAGCATTCTAATCGAAAAACTTAGTTCAGCAAGAGCATTTGCAACTGGTAAATGTACAAAGAATTGAATTTTGGGCTTAAAATCTAGTACATTATGAAAATGACACTACTAAATAATAACAAAAATTGAAACAAGGTTCTTCTTTGTTATAATTTATAATAATACCTACAATTAACAAAAATGCTACGTAAAAGCATTCCTTGAATTAGTTGTAATAAAGTGTCGCGCGTACGCAAAAACAAACATCAGGACGTCACCATTCATTCAATTACAATGACGCTGAAAAATTAAATTACAGAAGGCGTGAGCTGACGACTATGAATTAACCAGCTAAGATCTAACCTTTAGTAAATATAAATATTTATAGACTTAATGTTAATGAGGTATTTAAGTCTTCGAAATATCCATCGGAGAAGGTGATGGGGATGGAGCAGCATTGGGACTCATTACCACTTCCAATGGAGCAGGACTTGGAGCTGGACTGGACATGGTGCTATCACCCGGAGTTCTTGGTTCTTGAGGTCTGTCACCTAAAAAGGATAATTTAGCTTATGTTAACTGTTGCTTTAGCATGTGACAAAAGTAAAGGCGAATAAAAATTACAAGGCATACTGGAAGGAGGCGCAGGTCTAGCAAATCGTTCCCTACTGGAATGACGTATTGGTGGCGACGAGGAAGCAACGATGTTCGAAAATGGTCCAGAAGACTGACTGGTTGTGACTACAAGTGGTCCACCGGTATTATTGCTGCCTACTAAGAAGCCATGGCCATTACACATGTGGCATCTACTGACTGGACTGGGAGGGCTCATAATCACATCCCTGTTACTGTTTGAGCCACCACATGTTAACTGAAGCCCTACAAGTTTATTTAAAGAATGAATTACTATTCTCTTTCATCTTTTGAGAGCCGATGAACTCACTTGAATGCGTTGCTTTAAATTGCAAGTATTACCTGGACTCATAGGTCTTGACCCTGATCCGGGGGAAGGCACAAATGGCCCAGGACTAGATCCTGGACGTGGTCTAATTGGCAAAGCGCTGGATGGAACAACACCAGGTGCTCCTGTTCCAATAGAGCTGGAAGAGACGTTACTTGACATGATCCCAGAGTGGGAAGCAATTGAGACCCCACCAGGACCCACTCCAGCACCAGATGCTGCTGGTGAGCTTTGTGCTACTAGAGATTCATGAAAATGCCTCTCATCTTCCATTTCCAAACTGGATTCAGACTCTGACAGATGCCGGCAAAGAGCTTCTCTCCTTTCCATTTCCAACTGAAGGCGACGTTGTAAACGAAGATTTTCATCTCTAATTTGCCTTTCTTCCATAGCAAATTGCGCCATTTTATCAGCATCTAAAAGAAGAGCATAAATGTTAAAATTAAGAACCAATTGACAAAACAGTTTTGTAAAGAAAAAGGTATAATATGCAATAACATACGTTGCTGCTGGGCAATATTCAGTTGCGCTTTCAGTCGGTCAACTTCATTCCTCAAATGCTGCACATTGCCACTCAAAGTGACCACATCTTGATCCAAAGCAGATCCCCTGCTTTCTGACCCACCAAGGCTTAGAGTCCCCTTATTGTCGTTCATGTCTGAGCTGGACCTTCCACCAGGCAGTGATACTCCTACTGGTCCGGACTGTGAATTGGGATGCTGAAGACTTAGAGGTACTGATGATTCGTTTCTGAGAAATGAGCTTGCACCTCCTACAGAGTCACGTCCACCAACCTGGCCTCCGTAACCCAGCTCGACTTTATTTTGCAGGTTTCTTTTCTCTGCCTCCAACTTGTCCATTCTTTTCCACAGTCGATTAACTAACGCTTCTTGTTCTTGCTCAAGCGTATTTTCCAGTTCCACCTGAAATGGACAAATTTTCAATCATCAAACATCATCATTGTGAGAGTGACTATAAATGTACTTATCAATTCAGTGATAAATCACTAGAATATTGTTAATACCTTCTCTCTTCGCAGTTGCTCCAAATTATTTTGCTTTGCTACAGTCTCTGCCTCTAACTTTTCAATTTTCCTCATCAACTTATTGACGAGACATTCCTGCTCTTGTTCCAGCGTTTGCTCTAATTTACACTTTTCTGCTCTCAGCTAGATACAACAGGTAAAAATTTAATCAATGCATATATATATAAGATATAATAATAATACCTTCTAGCATTATAGTATCGCATATTGTATCACATCATATCGATTGTGCTATCTTTATCTTATTTTACCTGATTTAGCTTCCTAGAAAGATCATTGGTCAAACACTCTTCTTCCTGTTCATAATGATGCGCCAGAGTTTCCTTCTCCTTTTTTAAAGCTTGGATTTTCTTTAAAAGCGTATTAGAAATAAATTCCTCTTCCTGCTCAGCCTTTGCTTGAATATTCACAGATGCCTGACGCAAGTGACGATTCTCCTCCTGTAGTGCTTTGACACGGAGTTTATAAGTCTCAAGCTCGACCTTGTAAACACGATTCTGCTGTTGTAAGGACTCTATTCGCTTGTGTAATTGTTCCCTTGTCACAGGACTAGGGGGCATCATTATTGGCCCTCCATCAATAGAACTGGAGTCGCTCTCACTGGCGCTGTCCGCCATGATGCCGAAAAACAAGTGGTTGGGATGTGCCTCCAGTGAAAATGATTTCAGGTCCACAGTTAACAAAAAAAATTAACACCGTCTTGAACAAAACGGGATTAAATGTCTTAATATTGATGTTGAAGTTAGTCGGTCACTTTTCAGCAAACTCAACTGGGTGTATCCTCATTCTTCATACATGTGCTTTTAAGTCATTGCTAATTGATCCTTCACAATTAAATTTGTTCGACCCCTGGTTACATGTTGAGCTTCACATCATATCGTCGCAGCGCCAACACCTAAGGATAAACATAAAAGGGAAAATGGTTAAAAATTATTACTTTCCACGACCCTCCAATGTCATCTCACTTCTTACATCAGTCACCAGTCCCGAGTTAGATTAGCAAATTAATTAGTAAAGGGAGTAGTCTATCATACTCATGTCAGTGGCGGTTAGCGAAAAAATACAGTTATAGAAATAAGTCACCCTAATTGTAGTAAATGCTTGCCAACCAATACTCATTACCGGTATTTACATTTTATGCAATAATACTGATAGCACTGGCGACTGATGACAAACAAACAAAAGTCGGCTGAACAATACCCGACAGGGACAAAAATTAACAAAGACTATAAAAATGTAAATATTTTGCAAATACTTACTGGTACGAGATAGGAAAGTAGGAATATAATTAATACGCTGGGATGCGATGCGATAACTCTATTAAACTTTTATAACTGTGTAGTAGTTTCAGTTTTTATTTACACATCATTACAAGTGGTTTGTAAACAAACAGTGCAGCAAACTGCAATTATTGATTAAGTAACGACAACTCAGGAGGCTGTTGTTCAAAACCCAATTCATTTGGATTTGGAAAGCACGTCGTAGTATTAGCAGCACTTTCAATTTTGCTAACTCAGCTTGTTGCAAGCAAACTAATTAAAATATAGGCAAAATTGAATAAGTCGTCGAAACTCTTTTTGTTAACGCAATTTATTATTTTTTTGCTGATTGTAAATAATACTTTCATCTCATCCAAAAAAGCGCAGTAGCAAAACAACAACCACTCTTATTCTAAACTTAACGTTAACGAAGAATGCAGTAATAAAATAATGCCGATATTAGCCGCACGGCTCGTCGACCATCATCCATCACTACACTAATCACTCACAATGAACAAGATAAAGGGACTCGCCAACAAAACACCACACATTCCAAATAGAAAACCGCATCTGTCTGTGTTGTGGCGGTGCTGCTGCTGTTGCTGATGATGAGCCTTGTTTTTAAGAAAAATTATGCGATTTTTCTTGTTCAACAAAAACCTTTGAGTCTTTTAGCTGTTTATATTATGATCGTTAAAAATGTAATTGATGATGTACTAGCCCTTAAATGGACTTTGTGTGTGTGTGAGCCGAGCATATAAAAATGTTGATGTATTTTTTTGATACATTGACTTCCGATGAATTTGTTAAGTCATCATGTTTATAGCTTGTTATTATTATTACCCATTTCATTAAAACTGCAGTAGTATGAGTATGTCAACAGTTTGCATTCACGCACTGTCCACCACTTTACATTTAGTTCAACTTAATTATTATGCGAAGAGGATGAGAGAGAGAGGTGAAGACGAGTTTAAGTAAACCTTTTAGAGGCGGATTAGGATAGGACATGATCTTTTTTACTAAACTTTCATACTTTCATACAATCTACTTTTTTCTATGCATCGCCTTGTGCATGTGTAGTTGTTGTAGAATGAGAGGTGGTGGAGGTGGATGGTGGTGGTTATAGTAGTAATGTTTACACTTACTTATTTGGTTGGACTCTCTCGTTCTCTAGTAAGTCGAGTCCCTTGTCTGGGTCTCTCATCATCATCATTATCATCATCTACGACGTTGTGTTTTGTGTTTGGGCTTCGTTGTTGTTGCGGCTTGGGAAAAAGTTGAAAATGAAAAGGATTTGAAGGATTATAAAGGATACAGAGAGAGACGAAGAACGCTATATTTCAACTCGGCACACATGCATTGCAGAGCAGAAGAGAGTGCAGATTGCAGACATAATCTCATAGACTCTTTCAGCTCAGACATTTTCGTTGTCAGTTTTTATATATAAAAACCTGAATACATAATACAGAAACAGCAGCAAGCAGCTTGGTCTTCTCAGCTCTTTACATGATTCATTTTATATTATGGCCATATATATTAAAAGTGCAATGGAATGGTGTAATGTAGTTCAGTTTCATATCCAAAAGATCTCTTCCCAATCTGTTATTTCAGCGTGATGTAGTATAAAAAAACAACCTTGCATACGCCGCATAATCATAGTAAATGGTTGCTGGTTGCTGGAGCGTTGCTTTTCCAGAACGAATTTAGGCAAAATGTATATGACAAGGTGTCTCTCTCTGGAGAGATATTTTTAATGGGATTAAGTAATTAAGAAAGACATGAAACGTTACAATGTATAATGGAATTTTGGAATGCGGTGGTGGAGTGATGTGATGGGGAGATATGGAACAACGTGAATTGAGGAAAACGCTATAGAGAAAACCTGTCCATGTAAAAATTACCTTTTCCAAATGCTGGAAAATATCGCATGATTTGTATTATTTGTGGTTATTTTTGGCAATTTTTGGCTAAACAATATATTTGTAATTCGTAAATTACTACAGGATTTTTAACAATTTCGTGATAAAAAACATTTTAGCTGATATCAATATCATCTATTCATGGCATGGTCAAGGTTATACTAGGGTTTCAGTATATGTAATTTCTCATGTCATTTGTCAATAATTACAATATTGTCTGGATAGATATGTAAGCTTGATTTAGGTTTGAAAAAATACACTGATTACTCTTGCAAGTACATATGTACCTTTTTTATTTCATCTTCCGTTTTGAATATACCAAATTTGTACTAATGACATACTCAAAGTATCCAACTTGGTGAGAAAATCGACGCGTACAAGTATTTCCCAGAATATTTCATATACATTGGAGCATATTATGTATTTAGGTACCTTATTTTTTGCTTGTATGTCACTACAATACAGACTAGACATCTTCATCTTACATTTGACAGATTAGTGTTTCCAACAAACCGAAACCGAAATTTTTCGTTTCATCGGAATTAATTGACGTAAGAAGCAAATTATCAGCAACGCCAGAACAGCGTTTGTGCACACAAAAAACTTGTTTCCTTTCACTTAGCCATTCATTTGCAATTGGCATTCATTTGTAACCTGTCATTTTCATTGTTAAAAGGCATAATAGGTGAGGCTCAATAAGAGCAAAGATTCTCGCATGAGAAAAGCGATTTAAAAATGGACTCCACACAGCGAAAACTAGATGAGGATGAGGGACAAAAACTACATTACGAATGAGTCATATATTTACATTAAGGTTTGATTACTAAAAAGTATATCATAATCAACGTCAAAAAAATCAAGGTATGTTAAATCAAAAAAAAAATTCTACGTATTCATGAAACAATTAGGCTTAATGTATATTTCAAATGGCAGTTTTTGGACAACAACAATTTCATGAGCAATGCCCATTGAATGGAGAAATGGTTAGAAACAAGATCTAAGCATTGTTTGCATGTGCAAAAATAGGGAGCCACGGTCACCTCTCTGCGTCATAAATAATGGTATAGTTTGAATTCGCCTTTTTTGCTGGTGTCGGTAGTACGATATGCGCCATGCCCAGTGGCCATCCATTGATATTGTCAGTGCATAACCATGAAAGTAACAGACCTACAACACAGGTTTAATTAAGACCAGTGTCGGATATAAATAAAATGAATTTCATCTGGAGTTCATTCTCGCAGACGAAAATAGAGATCTATCCGGAGAGGTGCTTGCAGTGCAACGAAGCAAAAACGCAGAAATACCTAAGATATTTTTACTCGTGCTGGGGTAAAACAAGCCAAAGTCGAGATGCAATTTTGCAAGTTTTCTGTGATACTCTTTTTTCAGCTTGTGTTCCTAGTTGCCATTACTGTTCAACAAAGTAAGTCATTCCACACAATTTTGCTTTATAGCATATTATTTAATTAATAGAACCCTTGAGCTAGTATATGAATGCTAACATATTCATAGAACAGAAAAGTTGAGATAGGTAGGTAGGTACATATATACAACTTTGTAGATTTTTACACATGGTATTTGGAAATACTTGACTAAAACAAAACATTTAGGATAGAAATCGAATCGATATTACATCATGGAATTCCACAGTGCTGGTGCTACTAGAGAGCATGAACATGCCACCAACCTACATACCATTACCACTTACAATTAGCCTTATCCCAACAAACTGACATTCCACAAGCGAAATAGCGTGGTGTTATGTATGAATACATTCTTAAAATTTTCCTTTAAATTAATTAACAAAGTCTATAAGCTTACACTCAGTGCAACATTATAACCGAGAATCCACTTGCCACAGCCCAATTCAAATCGCACATTTTATTTGCCTGCGTTTCTGTTTTCATTCTAATTTACCTTTGTACTTTGTTTTCTTAGATGACATGTGTGGCATGCCTGCCCCTGATCCGGCAAAAACCTGCATAAGCGTCCGTCTGCCCTGGAATCCAGCACCTATGTACTTTTGTACTGATAAGAAAACATTCCGATACAGAAATCAGTGTCAAAATCGATTTGGAACACAATGTGGTATAACCAGCATTAGGCAAGACACTCTTATGGTAGCCGACCCTTGGTCCTGCTGTCCCCTTGTCAGCTTTCCAGGTAAGGCGAATATGTCTGCACAATTCAATCTATTTAAAGTTTCCCCATGAAATATAGCAAATTGACACAAATGCAATCTGTACAGTTGTGGATTGGTTATGTATGCAAAGCCACTGCAAATTAATAATGTGTATCATTAATTGTGCAGACTCTTGCGTGAATCAGCAGTGTCCACCTCCTCCCCTGAACAGAAAATGTCAGACAATGGAGCCGGACGCCAATCAGCCATGGGAATGCTGCGACAGTTACTTTTGTGAAGAAAATATGACACCAGAAACGTGTCACTTCAAACGCCTGGAGCCATCTTGTAACATGCCCCCTCAAGGAAAAACCAACTGTGTTGCCTTCGTGGATCCCTATGGCTGTTGCCCGAAATTTCAATGTGACGGGGGTAAATACACTAAGCTTTTCTTGGTTTGTAGTTAATCGTCGAAGTGTGCAAAGTATTCATTTTTTCTTTGACTCCATGCTTCACGGTGTCATGATAGTCTTCCATGCGTGCAATATTGCATGCAAAATGAAACGAGGATGCAGGAGTTTGTTTCATAACCATTTTAATAACAGCTATAAAAAATAATGATATTATTTCGTTCAACCTTGTTTGCTCCAAGGCTTACGCACTATTATAATATAATATTATGCTGCACGGTATAATTTCGTAGCTTCAAGAGCAATATTAAAATTGAGAAAAAGTGAATATTAACATGTCTGTAATCTGTAATTAACAGATGGGGGAAAACCTGGTCACTGTCCTGCGGAGGCGGAAGCCATGAAATTTATGGATCGCTTTAATTCTACCAACATGGTCATGTTGGGACCCAATGGTTTTCCAGTGATGGGTCCACCAGGTTTGGCAATAGGACCCATTGGAGGACCACCACCAGCAGGTCCTGCAGCTGCAGCTGGAGCTCCAGTGCAAGTAGAAAACAAACCTGCAGAGGCACCTGCCCCACCAGCCGAAGCTCCTCCAGCGCCCGCACCAGACGCTGCTCCCGCACGTGATGGTGCCTATGGAGTACAACCACTAGTCCCCAAGGGAGGTGTCATGATGAATAGCTTTGTTCCTGTCCCACAACAGAACGTAATTGCTTGTATTGGAGACTTTAACTGCCCAGGAAATATGAAATGCTGCTCACACGACATGAATGTGTACGTTATGGATGGACGCTACTTATTTAGAAATAGAAATCCAACCTATGGTTATTGTTTGGAGCCTGTGATGAACAAAGCATAAATAAGAAAACTATTATCTATAATATGTTTCTTAACAAAAGGAGTCTGTTTTGATCTAGCGTTCAGTCTAACTAAAGTAACTAAATTCTTTGATACGAAATATAGAGCGGTATGAAAAATAAATCGACTTTTCCATTTTGTATATTTGATTGAAAAAAAAAATAAGAATTTGGAGCTTTTTTCTTTACCATTTTATGATACCGTAAGCAAGCTCGATGAAATATTCTGTGGGTCAAATTGAACATTTGCAAATGTGTTGCTTGTTTCAGAAACATGCATTTTTACGAACTTCGCATCGAACACGTTTATTGAACGTGACAGTTTTGCATACTACAATTTTTGTTTCAGCACGAATATTTTGACATTCAAAATGCTACACGCACGCCCACTCAGGGTGTCAGTTTTCATACTAGAAAACATATTACCTTGGCCAAATTGATTCATAGGTGTGAATACTACTACTTTCAACAAATAATCTTTCTTTTTTCAATGATATTGTTTTAATTTCGAAATTGCCCCCATGAATTTAGGTGGTCCATGTATACGAAAAGTAGTCACAAACACGCTATAGCCCATAATTACTTCCCTGAAATTTCTACTTCATAAATACAAACGTTTATTATTATCTTTCCGCACGAAATTTTATTTTACTGGATTGGATCGCGTATTTATTCAATAACTAAAGCACCGGAAATAGGCATGCCAATTCATCATTTAAGCGGAAGCCAACATTTAGCCGTTTATGTGTATAAGAGAGGAGTTATGTATGTAAAAGTAAAAGTGCAGAAAAACAACGTGCATGTGCATTGCGCTTAATGGAACGCATAAACGCATATTATTCCACAGGCTGATACTCGTAAACCACATTGCCAATATGCCATGCTTTCATGTTTTGAGTACTGGCACAGTTCCAAGTTCCAGGAAACGGCACAAGCGTAAACGGACGGGAATTCGGGAATAACTGTCACAAACTTTGGATCATCTGGTCGTGCATTTCTGGTATATGTGCTTCCAGCTTGGAATGGTGTACACAACAAGTAGATCATATTATATTTTAAGTTTTTATTAGGTTACTGTTCATAAAATAAAAAGTATAGCTGAATTCATAACTATAATTATGTATAACTAGACACAATGTGTTATCCTTTGCATGAAACAATGCATCATTCTATGTGTCACTCTAAAATGGGGAAAATTTTGCAAGAGAATCTTTAGCATCATTTGGGAAATCCACTATACATACGTAACCGTGTAAAAATGACTGCTGACTATACGGAAATCAAAAAATTACTTTTGTCAATAAGAATCTTCATAATAAAGTGATATGCTATTGAGTTGGATATCAGGTATTTAACGGTGCACGCACACTACAGTTAGTGAAATACTCTCATCTTCCATATTTATAAAAAATGTTCAAAAATCTGAATGTAATATGCAGTTCAAGCACATGTGAATTTAATTTGACACACTGAATATTATTATTAGTTATCATAGACAAACAGAAGCTTTGTCATAATGACAACATACAAGGACCATAAGGATGGACACGCTGGTTAAACTGGTGTGGATGTTTATACAACGCAACAGTTTGTTTGCCATTGGACAGATAACGAGTAAGGTTGATTTTTTCATCCCTAGTCCACAATTTTGATATTTCCATTTTATTATTACCATTATTCTGAGAGATCCATTGCCGGTTGCAAGAGTCAGTTAACCACTAAACTGGCTGACTACCTATGTAAATTTGGGATGATATAGATATCTTGTCCAGTGCTCCTTTAATACTCTTTTAATTCATCCGTTAAGGCATTCCCTTTCTCGATTGGTATAATTCCTTCTACATGCATGTCAGGAATACAATTTCAATGTTACTCAACTTTCAAATTATAATTGGTCGTGGATTCATTTTAAGCTCAATGGAACGGCCCAATGTGCCTGCTGGAACGTTAAAAGGGTGCTATGTCTGCTATAAATAAAGCGAACTATTAGAGAACACAGTATCTATCCATAACCTACAATTCATACCATCTTAATACCCTCATCATCGCTCCATTCTAAGTTGTCTACATGTATTTCTCCTCTTGTTTTAATGTCATTATCTTGTTGGCGATAGTATAATCACCACTTTTGTTTTTTCAACATTATCATCATCATTATAATTACGGAATTATTTTCCCTTTCGAGCCTACAGTCAGTCAGTAGTAGCATTTTTCAGATTTTTCGGTTGGTGGCTTGGCTGACGTACAAACCTTATCATTATTTCAATACTATGTGCACAACAGTAAAAAGTTTGCTGCCTTCATCACATAGTCACATTATTGCATGTTCTTGCTGTACGAATAAGAGATCGTCATGAACCGTAATTAGAGTGTACAACAGAAAGTAGGCACATATGCCTATCTTGCATAGGCATACCTAAGATAAGAAATTCATGTGAGCACGCTGGAATTTTTGTACTCCAGAAACCCTCACTAAGCAATGAAGTAGCTTAGCTTTACAATAATGAAAATGAAATAGTTGTTGTTGCCGTTTCGAACGTAAGTACACTGGAGATAACACAAAAAATACACAGACTGGCATGATTATGACAATGACAACATTGACAAAGTGAGTGGGCTTGTTTCGTTTCCATAAAAAGTACTGAAGAAATAGGTCTTATGATCTTCTCAATTGGTTTGGTCATGTGCCTTTCTACATCATAAAAAATCCAGAAAAAAAGATACAGACAACAGTATGCACTATGCACACGATGATAATGGCCTGCAAAATGAGTTCCACTCGAATTAAAATCATATGAAAATTAAATGAAGTTAATAGAGTTTAGTTTTGGCCCTTTTCAATTTATGGTACCTGTCCACTACATTCAAATTGTGAGGATTTCGTTTTGCAGGTATCTTTTATTTATATTTCGTAAAGCCAGGTGGACACCGAAAATATGAATTTTCATATTTTTCATTCATGGATAATGTTTTTTTGCGGTTTGTCCACGTGCATGCGATCGTAAACGTACATATGCATATATCTATCTAGAAAGTATATTATTACAGGGATAAGTATACACCGATGAATTCTCATTTTTACTTTTGTTTCCGTCAAGGTCATTTGTTCGCGTTTTGTTTAGAAATAGCAAGAAGTAATTATGGTGTCGTGGTGTATGTATTACGTTATGTAAATACACACATATCTAACTAACTTTGATGGCATATGATAAAGGTGTTCATTCACTCACTTACGTTTCAATGTTGCATGCTTCATTTTTTTATTCCAGCTCAAGATGCAGCTGCCGCTGCTACTATTACCAGTCCAGGAGTTAGCTCGGCATTTTCGTATAACCAATATTCACACTCGCTGTCCATGAAATCTTAAATGAAGTGTATTCTTTCTTGACAGAATGAAGAAAGACACAAGACATGAAAAAATGTGAATAAAACAAACTTGTGGTGTCATTCTGATTTTTAGTTTGGAATAATTACTCGTGTTATGTGTGAATGTGTGAAGTTCTATTTTGTATTTGGACAGTTTCTAATCAGACACTAAGCACACTGTGCGCACGGGAAAAAATAATGTGATTTATAAGAATTAAAATTACGGTGTAATTATATAGTTGAAACTTGGAAAGCGATTGGCAGACATATTTTTGGAACATGGATCGCTTTTGTGGCTCACCGTTTTGGGTAAGTAAATTTAATGAAATTCCTCCAATTATTAAAAGCCTCTTGATTACACGTAATAATAAAAGTTTGTATTTCATAACAAGGACTGGGACGTCACATGGAACACAGACAGTCCCGACTTCACACCCTGCTTCGAAAGAACCGTTATAGGACTCGTTCCGTGCCTTTTCTTATGGATATTTTCCCTAGTTGATGTATGCTGTAGTTACAGTTCAGGTACCAAAGAGGTTCCCTGGAGCCCGCTAAATGTTGGAAAACTAACAATCACAACCATTTTGGTGGCACTGGAGATTGGAATGGTGGTCATTTCCAGAGTAATTCTGCCCGGTGAAATCCCGTCGTATGTTTCATATCCGGTTGATCTCTATGTACCAGCATTACGTGCCACCACTCTGGTAGGTCTTTTACCAACTCTTTTTCTACACTTTTCTATTCCAACTTAAAACTGCAATATTAATACTAATTATGTTTGGGGAATGTGAATTGTAACAGCTTATTTCTGCAGCACTCCTCCTCTATTCAAAAAGGAAGGGAGTGCGATCCTCGGGTGTTCAATTTATATTCTGGTTCCTATTTACCTTGGCACAAGGCATCCGACTTCGAACTGTGATTTTAAGTAGCTACAGTGGTCAGACCTTAGCCACCACTCTTGAACCGTCCATTTATATCATTGAAGTCGTATACTTTCCGTTAGTTTTGGGGCAATTGATACTACATTGCTGGGTCGACGTAGCACCAGCATACCAGCCAGAATATGATGTACCTAGTCAAGTAATGATAACATATAAAATGTTAAAAGCTAATATAACTACATGTTAAATTCTTCAATGTATGTATATTATTCCGTTGCATGCAATTTTGTGCCTATTAGAAAACTTGTCCGGAATACTCCAGCTCCTTTCTGTCCAGAATCCTCTTTCACTGGTTTACGTCTATGGCATGGACCGGTTTCCGAAAGCCTTTGGAGTACCCTGATCTCTGGCAACTTAATTGGCATGATCTTTCGAGAAATATTGTGCCAAGGTTTGACAGTAACTGGCCTACAAATCTTAATCGCGGACTTAACAGGAAAGATGATTTGCAGAATAGTAAACAACACGAAGGAAATGGGTATCAGAATGGCAAATCGCATTCATCCTCTGATCCAGTAAAGCACAGTTATCAGTCTCTCAAGACTTCTTCTAAACCAACGAAGGAACCGGGCGTTTTCTCCGCCGTCATTAAAGCATTTGGATGGAAATATTTGCTCGGATTTGTCCTCAGGACAATGACAGACTTGATGATGTTTGTTTCACCTTTGATTTTAAAGTAATGGCGATAGCATTTTAAAAATTATCATACCATTATCATCTTGCCCCAAGAGATGATTTTTAATTAAGATTGAAATTCTTTCAGTCTCTTAATTAACTTCGTCGGGTCTGACGATCCTACTTGGAAAGGGATTCTGTATGCTGCCGTTCTGTTCACTACTGCGTTTATTGCAACACTATTCAATGCCAATGGTGTTCATAACTTTTACATGACAGGCATGCGTGCTAAGACTGCTCTTATTAGCGCAGTGTACAGGAAATCATTGCTTCTCTCAAATTCAGCAAAAAGAGGTTCGTTACACCTATATTATATTTCTTCAAATAATAAGAAATTCTTATTTAACGTTACATGTCTGTATATATATTTTAATAGTCAGAATTTTACAAAATTTTCAGCTGAATCCACGGGAGAAATTGTAAATCACATGGCGGTGGACGTACAATATGCTACGGAATTTTCTCAATACGGGTATGTCATTTTGGAATAAATCTGTCCATTAGGAAACTGCAATGACTGCATGTATTTTTTTTAAATTTCTATCTAGGTACCAGTTGTGGAGCTCACCGACAATCATTGGAGTATCTCTATACTTTTTATGGACAATACTGGGAGCCTCGGCCATTGCTGGTACTAAAAACACATTGGACCCCAACAAAGAATCTGCTATATCAATTGTAATCTTACATTTTGTATTTCACAGGGGTCGTGGTCATGATTCTCTTGTTGCCTCTGAATGGGCTCATTGCGTCAAAAATCCAGAAACTTCAAAAGATACAAATGAGTAACAAAGATAAAAGAACCAAATTGATGAACGAAATTCTTTCTGGTAAGCACCGTCACGGGTGTATTTCGTTCATGAAACCTGAATAATATGTGAAAAGGTTAGTTGTGAAAACCCGATGTGTATACAATTTTTAGGGATGAAAGTTTTGAAGCTGTATGCCTGGGAGCCAAGTTTTGAGAATCAAGTCATGAAAATCCGTAAACAAGAACTGGACGTCTTGAAGACAACTGCGTATCTCAACTCTGTATCAAATTTTCTTTGGACGTAAGCTTGAATATTCTCTACAAATACAAATAAAAAATATTCATTCAACTATGTGTGCTTGCTTAATAATTCATGTGGTTCTGAATAGATGCGCCCCTTTTCTAGTGGCGATTTGCACTTTTGGAACATACGTCATGACTGATCCTACCCATGTTCTTGATCCACAAACTGCTTTTGTTTCATTGTCTCTCTTTAACATAATGAGCCAACCTCTGACATTTCTGGTAAAATTACATGATCATAAACTGACACTTCGGTATTTAATCCAGTGCATCTATGTTTAATGTTTATCTATCTTAAAATTCCCAGCCATTACTGATCTCTGGATACATTCAGGCAGCAGTTGCCATAAAAAGACTGAACAAGTACATGAACGCTGATGAAATTGACACTGAAGCAGTTTCGCATGACGAAAATGAGCGTACGTTGCATAAAACTTTAAACTGAAATAAATCAGTATGTAATTGCCATTGTCTTAGAGTACCCCAAATACTAAGAACAATAATTGTAATTCTAGCTGATCCGGTCGTTATTGAAAATGGAAACTTTTCGTGGGAAGAGGACCTTGACACACTTAGAGATATAAATTTGAAAGTGAAAGATGGCGAGCTAGTGGCAATCGTAGGAACAGTTGGTTCAGGAAAGTCGAGTTTGCTCTCAGCTCTCCTGAATGAACTCATTAAAACGTCTGGCCGTGTCAACATTCGTGTAATTAATGACAAATTTATTCTTCATTCTTATGATTCTCATACATAATTATATGCAATTTAAATTCCTTGCATTGAACAGGGAAACATGGCATATGTTGCCCAACAAGCCTGGATTCAAAATGCCACTGTTCGCGACAACATTCTGTTCGGAAAGCCCTACGATCCTACAAAGTATGATAAGGTCATCGATGCATGTGCACTGAAGCCAGACTTTGAAATCCTTCCAGCAGGAGACAAGACGGAAATTGGAGAAAAGGGTATCAACTTGAGTGGAGGTGAGTAAGATAACGATATCCATACATATATAAATCCGCTGAGTAACATTTCGTTATAACTTTTGTTTGCATACTTGCATACATACCTATGGGGTGAATATAATTCTGCATTATGGAGGGTTTCAAATATCGTGATCTTACGTGATTTCAGGCCAGAAACAACGGATAGCATTGGCCCGCGCAGTCTACAGTAACGCTGACGTTTACCTTTTTGATGACCCGTTAAGCGCAGGTATGAACTTCACGCGCCTAATGAATAGTACTTTTGTTTAATAAAGGTATGATTAACTTCTTTCGCATATTGTCTGTAGTTGATGCCCACGTTGGAAAGCACATATTTGATAAGGTCATAGGACCCAAAGGTGCCCTCCGAAAGAAAACTCGTCTTCTGGTAACACACGGCGTCATATACCTTCCCTTCATGGACAACATTAATGTCATGATGGACGGAAGGATAAGCGAGTCTGGAACATATCATGAGCTATTAGATAAGAAGGGAGCCTTTGCTGACTTTCTCAAGCAGCATTTGACATCAGAAGACGTTGACGAGGCCGAGGGAACGCCTGTCAAAAAGGATTTGGAAAATGCAATTGGGGACTTGAGTCAAATCCGACAGCGGAGGAGAATGGTCTCTGATTCAGAGAGCGAGTTTTCTGCTACTGAATCGTTGAGTAGGAAAAATCGGCGTTCGACCTCAGTCACGGTAATCAAGGGAAAATATATATTTTCCTTAATAATGATAACCTTCACTGTTCCTAAAACCATCGTCGTTTAAAAATTATAGACACTGAATGAGCGTAAACTGAGCGTTGCTTCAATAGCGAGTAGTTCTGCAGCCGCTGCCGCCCAAGTAACTGGAGACAAATTGATAGAAGCAGAGAAAGCGGAAACGGAAGGCGTGAAAGCTTCAGTGTATCTGGACTATTTTCGATCGGCTGGGTGGGGCATTACCTTTGCTACCATTGTTATGTACGTTGTATTCCAAGGATTTTCTGTCGGAGCTAATTTATGGCTTTCAGAATGGACCAGTCTTCCCATAGTAAGATCCTTTCTTTAACCTAAACTTTGTACGGCTAAAGGTTTTTAGCTTAAAATATTTAATTACAAATAAAGGTAAACGGAACACAAGATGTGGACCAACGAAACTTCTATCTGGGGATTTATGGAGCTCTAGGATTCATGCAAGGTTAGCCAATGTAGTTTTAATTTGGG
The DNA here is from genome assembly GCA_004115045.4 of Sinella curviseta. Classification (NCBI taxonomy): domain Eukaryota; kingdom Metazoa; phylum Arthropoda; class Collembola; order Entomobryomorpha; family Entomobryidae; genus Sinella; species Sinella curviseta. The sequence goes on along the minus strand of CM023199.3, from coordinate 63,787,060 downwards.
TCGCCTGAAACGGAAAGGTAATTTAAATCATATATGAATGTTGGATATTTTCTAGCGGTCACCATACTTGTAGCAACACTAGTCATGGCTCTTGGAACGGTGAAGGCAGCCAATGTTCTTCATTTGAAAATGCTACAAAGGATTTTGAGAGCACCTTTAGCATTCTTCGATGTATGTTATCTAAAATTAGATATTCTGGTTTAAAATGTAACATTAGCTATACACATAAACTATACAGTTTCTGAAAATTTTCTTCAAAGGTCACACCAATCGGAAGAATAGTTAACCGTTTTTCAAGAGATGTAGACTCTATGGATAACGTCCTCCCAATGTTTCTTCGTTTTCTCCTAAACGGAATTTTCAATGTTCGTAATAAATTAAAATACATTTTTACATCCTGATTTTAGACAGCATGTTAGATTGAATGTGATGCGTTTTGCAGGTCTTTGCAGTGTTGGTCGTTATTAGTGTCAGCACACCCATTTTCACTGCCGTGATTGTACCTGTTGGACTACTTTATTACTTCATTCAGCGCTTTTATGTGGCTACGTCCCGACAATTGAAGCGGCTCGAGTCCATTACCCGATCTCCCATATATTCTCATTTCGGTGAGACCGTCTCTGGAGCATCCACAATTCGGGCTTACAATCAACAAGAACGATTCGTGGAGGAGTCAGAGCGTCGAGTGGACTACAATTTAATGTCATATTTCTCTACGGTTTGTGCAAACAGGTACATTTATAGTTTTAATTTCCTTCGCCAATATCAATATCACAATATCCCCAAGAAAGAAATAATAATAGTATATGGTACATTTATTGCTAGATGGCTTCAAGTGCGCCTAGAGACGATCGGGAACACTGTCGTATTTTTCGCAGCACTGTTTGCTGTGTTGGGAAGAGACACGTTAAGTGAAGGAATTGTTGGATTATCTGTGTCATATGCCATGCAGATTACAATGGCATTGATCATGTTGGTCCGTTTTACTTCAGATGTGGAAACCAACATTGTTGCCGTTGAGCGTCTAAAGGAGTATAGTAATGCACCCCAGGTGCGTCTGACCTACATGTGCAGATTTTCTTCATTTTCACAGCATTATGCATTAAGAAGTGTAATTATATATTTTTTCTGCATATCACTAATTAGGAAGCTGCATGGGAAGTTCCAAGAAATAAACCTGATCCCTCATGGCCACATGCTGGGGAAATCATATTCAACGAGTACAAAACCCGCTACCGTCCGGGTCTTGATTTGGTCTTGAGGAACGTAACATGCAAGATAAACCCAGGAGAAAAGGTAACGCAAAGATAAGCCAATGCTTACACTCTTACGAATGGAAATGAAGAAAATTAATGTTATTTGTGATTTCAGATTGGTATTGTCGGGAGAACTGGTGCAGGTAAGAGCTCTATGACTTTGGCCATTTTCCGGATAGTTGAAGCCGCTGGTGGAACGATCTCGATAGACGGGGAAGATATTTCAAGACTAGGACTCCACGATGTTCGTGGACGGATCACAATTATTCCACAGGTCAGCTTTTCAAATATTATTATTAGGTACATTTATTTTCGCCTTCTGACCATAAAGAAAAGCATATACAATTTTGTAAACTTTAACACAGGATCCAGTGCTGTTCTCAGGCTCGCTGCGAATAAATCTAGATCCATTTGAAACGCAGTCGGATGAAACGTTATATCATGCATTGGAACTAGCGCATTTGAAAAACTTTGTCACTGGTTTACCTGGTGGACTTGAACATGAAATTGCTGAAGGTGGAGAAAATTTGAGGTAGGTGTACATATAGCTTATTTGTCTGTTGGAAAATTTTGCAATAATTTAATTGTTTGAATTATCTCTATCTCCATACAGCGTTGGTCAAAGGCAGTTAGTTTGCCTTGCTAGAGCCCTTCTGAGAAAAACAAAGATCCTTGTGCTGGACGAAGCCACAGCGGCAGTGGATTTGGACACGGATGACCTCATCCAGCGAACGATCAGAGTAGAATTCAAAGATTCTACTGTAATTACAATTGCCCATCGCTTAAACACTATCATGGATTCAGACAGGTAAGAGTAAAATACTCGCAATTACAAATATTTTCTGTGAAAACAATTTGTACATGTACTGAAGAATTTGTTTGTGTTGAAATAGGGTCGTAGTTCTGGAAAAGGGGGAAATTCAAGAATTCGATAGCCCTCAAAATCTACTTGCCGACGAGAAAACAATTTTCAGTGGCATGGCCAAAGAAGCTGGAACAGCAGGTGCAGCAACAACATCCGCAGCACCAGCCCCCACTGTTAGCACAGAAGAAACAAGTGTTAGCTAATTGTAGAGTTTCGGATATAAAAAAAGATTAAATTGTAATTTATATATGCGTGCATTTCCACTTTGACTTATCCTAAGTATATTTAGCATATTTTGGTCCACTGAAGTTCAAAAACTGATTTATGAACTTTGATATGACAATTATGACATAACCAGTTATACAAACATGAAATTTGATTCTACTTAATACTATATACTATATATTTTGTTAAATTGCCGTCAGTTAAATTAACGAGAAACGATATCATACATTTTAAAATGGGTACAAATGAATAAAACAAATCGTAAAACGTTGACCAAACTCAAAAATAAGAATCTGAATAGTTCATTATTATGCACTTTCAACTTGACTTCAAATTACGGATTGAGCATAGGTAATAGAAAACATGGAGCAGTTACATACCAATGATGTGACTTAAATACGAGCAATAATTACACTTACAATTTGGGTATATAATATTGGTATATGGCCTTTATTTTTATGGCACCGATGTCAGCACTCATAAGATTACAAATTGTTTTAATGTTTGGCTTATTTCTTTGCGCGACTGCCCAATTTTTGTTGCTTTAGTCGAGCAAGCTCTTTCTCAACATTCTTCCACAGCCTGGCTTGCATATCCTTACGATAGCCAAGAGGAAAGATGACTTCCAACAGTACAAACAATGGGGCCATTCTACACAATTCAAAATTTATTTGTTAAAGATAAACAGAACAAAAACAAAGGCTCATTCTCGACGAAATAATGTCTTACACAAGAGCTTGCATCAAGTTGTCAAAGAGAGCTGGGGCTCTGCCTTCGAACACTCCATGACCGAGAAACTAATAAAAAGAGCAGGATCATGAACATTATTACCAAACCACAGAGTTGAAATTTCTGCCATTATTCCATCATAATCATTTTCCATGTCCATTCCTACCTGAGCAACCCAGCAAACAATGTGAATGACGAGGGCTATCTGCCAAGCACCCTCGGTTCCCAAATAGAATCTCCGAGATGTGATCAGACATAGTAAAACCAAGAGTGCAGCTAGAGAGCCAGCTCTATATATTCAGAATACCGAATTTAGCAAAAATTAACCGTGAGAAAAAATCGAAAGCTATATGAAATCATAAATTTTGAAATGGTATTTTGCCTTTTGTCCATCAAAATGTAAACGCCAGCGTAGAAGAGGGCAGTAAAAAATACCACGTTTGCTGGATGCAGTGGTGTGGAAATCGGTGCTTCTGCGGGTATGTACTGCAGGAAGACCATAGCTGACCACAAAATAGGCCACACGCAAAATATGTGAATGAGCTTATTCAGCCCATTGTGGTGATATGATGCGTAAAATGTAAACTATATGGGAGAGCAAACACACACGCCAAGTTGAATTAATTAGTTTGTGCAGCGATGGATGAAAGTGTTGATTTTCATTTTCATCTCGTTACGCACAAAAACCTGCACTTTCATAAGAAGAAAATATCCAGGAAATTGGTAAAATGTTTACCTGTTCCTCCAAATCGGTGATACCCATTTTCAAATGAGTTTATTGGAAATGTACACACTTGAAACTGGAAGTTTCCGTTACAGAACGGTTTGCATGTGCTTTTCTCCAGCTGACAGACTATACTGACAGTTTATCTGGTGGATTGAAAATGCTAAACCAATAGACTGGAATGGAGTGGTCAAATACAGCGATACTGAGCTGGCTAGTCATAGCCGTGCATTTTGTAGTCGACTTGCGTAGTGGGTTTATGATTTTGTGAAGACGATGGTGATTGGTGACCCTGAGAACTTCTCTCACGCTATCGAATTCACGCGTCACATAATACTTGACATTGTTATGCTGAGCCTGTGCACTAAAGTGGCAAAGGCAAATATCTGTAAATTGAACTACATATTATAATCATAGCGTTAACAACATAGATTATGGACTTTGTACCGTGTACAGTCAAGTGGCATAGATGTGCTTTAATACAATACTATTATAGAACCTGAACTGCTAATGCTAACCTTCATGCATATAATATTTGAACAAGTAGTGCATAATGCCCACATAATGTAACTGCTACATAATAATGGTTTATGATTAATTAAAACAAACTCATGATAAACCAACTCCAATTTACAAACAATAAGTGTGGCACCTTGTTGTGTTATACCATTTAACTTTTTGGCAGCGAACAAACACTTTAATTAAGTCGACATCTTTGCATGATTGTGCTATTTTTTACGCGACAAACTAGTGTTGCCACACTAGACATTTAATTAATTAATGCAATGATAGACGTTGTTTTTGCATGCTGATAAGTGAGGAAAATCAAGATAATGTCCAACATGACAAATATAATAGGTAAATATTATGTATATACCTAAGTATCAGAGTTAACATGAGGATGGGTTAAAACGTTAAAGTTGTACTCTACGTACTTTAGATGAGGTTAATGGTATGCAACTTACAGCATAATTCATAATTATATTTTCAAACTTTAGAAATTTGCAACAAATGTTACCTTTAACCTTTACGGTTGGGCATCTGGAACTATTATAGTTTGAGATTAAACGGTTAAAGCAACAAAGACACCGATCGTGATAGTAGAGTTTGAATGGTAATGAATGAGAACTGATGGACAGACATCTACATAGGTGTCTCACTATTCCCCAAATAGTTGTCCTAAGAAATCCAAGCTGATATTGACTCATGACAAGGTTTGCGATGCCAATTGTCAGTGTTAACATGAAGTTCAAGATAATTTAGTTTCGCTAAGACAAATGAATTATTCGTTTAGACTTCATTTTTAATGTTTTATTTCATTGAATGAACTTAACATAATTTTATCAGTACTGATGACTATTATGCAAAAACAAGTTTGACATATGAGGAATAAATGTGCATGCACAATATGTAAGTTTTTAATACAATAAAGAAGTATGCATGTACTTTAGATAATACTTGAGGATCTATAAGTCAAACATATCAAATATTTACACTATACATTATATAAGGTAGATAGATAATTGCACTTTTTAGTTGTCTAAATAGCAATCGATTTGAGCTACATATACGACAAATGAATTAGGAACTTTTAAATGCATCATGCATTGTATACCAGCTTTTTATTACTGAAGTCCAGCGTCTCGTGCCATGCTGCTGAAATGGAGGCCTTGTTTTTAAGTAGATTCGCAGGAGAGTCAAATTCGCGAATTTCTCCTTTGTCCAACACCATCACTCTGCAGAAAAGCGATGGAATTAAATTAAAAGCGATTCACATTTCATTGAAAACCCTCCAACTATTTCATTATTTTATTTGCAAAGTCTTACTTGTCCGAATCCATAATTGTATTCAGCCTATGTGCAATTGTGACCACGGTAGAATCTTTAAACTCTGCCCGAATTGTCTGCTGAATCAAGTCATCCGTTTCTAAATCTACGGCGGCCGTAGCTTCATCCAACACCAAAATTTTGGTTTTACGAAGCAAGGCACGAGCCAAGCAGACCAATTGACGCTGGCCAACACTGCAAATATATTTTTCGTTATGAAATTGGTCGGTTCGGATTAAAGTGATGTCTCAAAGTGAAAGTAATTAAAGATTACCTTAGATTTTCTCCTCCTTCCGAAATTTCATGTTCCAAACCTGCAGGTAATGACCTTGCATACGTTTTCAAGTGGGCAAGATCAAGAGCATGCCATATTGTTTCGTCTGTGTGCTGTTCAAATGGATCGAGGTTAATACGCAGCGTTCCTGAAAATAGAACCGGATCCTGAGGAATAATGGTAATTCTGCCGCGAACATCATGAAGCCCAAGTCGGGAAATGTTCTCTCCGTCAATTGTGATGGATCCACCGGCAGCCTCTACAATTCTGAAGAGAGCTAACGTTAACGAACTTTTACCAGCACCGGTACGGCCGACGATTCCAACCTATGAGAGCACAGAGAGAAAAATACTCAACTGTCTTTCGACAAATTGTAATGGCATAATTTCGACAACGTAGGTGTTGACTAAACGAACCTTTTCACCAGGTTGAATGACACAAGTGACATTTCGTAGAACCAAATCCAATCCTGGCCTATAACGAGTCTGGTAGTGGTCAAATCTAACCTCTCCCTTTTCTGGCCACCCCTTCTGTGGTTTTCGCCCATCCAAGTCCCAAGGTGCTTCCTGTACTACTTCAGAATATTCTTTGACTCGTTCCACGGCTACAATATTGGTTTCTACGTCTGATGTCCATCTCACCAACATGTTCAAAGCAATTGTAATTTGTAGTGCGTAGGAGACTGATAAGCCCTACATGAGTAAATGTAATAAATCAGAAAAATTATAGTATTTTATTTAGTTGCAGAGAACTAATATAGGTACAAAAGTTAGGTTTTCACATACCACAATGCCTGCATCCAACGTGTCGCGTGAAAGTACTGCAAATAAAGCTGCAAAGAAAATGATCGTGTTTCCAACTGTCTCAAGTCGTACTTGGAGCCATCTACCACAATGAATAAGGAAATTTTGTATTAAAACTGACAAATCTTAAACGTAACCATATATTGATTTTCATAACTTATATTGTTACCGGTTAGAAACAATGGACGGATAATATGATACTTGGTTTAAATCCACTTTAGACTCGGAATCCAAAATGAATTTATCTTGTTCGCCATATGCACGTATAGTTGATGAGCCAGTGAGAGTTTCTTCAAAGTGGGAGTAAATTGGAGAACGAGTTACCGATTCCAGTCTCTTCAGTTGTCTTGAAGTTGATACGTAAAATCTCTGGAATTCCACATGTTGGTTAGTGATATAAAAATAGTGAGTGATTTGAATGCATTTCGGTTAAAGATAAAATGCTTTACCTGAACAAAGTAATAGAGGAAGCCAATGGGTACTATCACAGCAATGAATATGGGTGTACTGTAGCTAATGACAAAGATTGTGGACGCAACCCCATAAAATGAATTTAGCCAAACTCGGAAATTGAAGGGCAGTGTTGAATCTAAAATGCGAGTTCAAACCACTACTCATAAATGATGCAAAATTTATAATGCAATTGAATCTAATGTTTAGAAATATGAATCATCATATCTTTACCGCAAACATCCACATCTTTGGCGAAACGATTTACAATACGACCGGAAGGAGTCACATCAAAAAAGCTTAAAGGAGCCCTCAAAATTCGTTGCAGCATTTTCAAATGCAAGTTGGAAGCAGATTTCAGGGTTCCAAGGGCCATAACAAATGAGCCGGTAAGAATGGCAAAAGCTTGCCCCACTCCAAGACCACCGTACACGCCTAAAAATGCTTCCCTGCTTACTGCTGCACTTTCACCTCCCTCTATTGTTGAATTACCATCGATGTCCCCACTAACATTACGCATATTCTCCAAATCCAATTTACTAGTCCATGAAGATAAGAATAAATTTGATCCAACTGAAAAGGCCTGTGTTATGAAGTATAGCACTACGGTTCCAATCAAATATATCCAACCGCCGGACCGGAAGTAGTCAAGGTACACGACCAATTTCACGCTATCCGTTTCGCTCTTTTCCTTCTCAATCAATTTACTACCGCCAGTTTGACTTCCCCGACTACTCTTTAAGGACTCTGCTGTACTCGGCCTTCGGTCCATTTCAGATATCGTTCTAGCGAGCGGCGGCCTTCTTCTTGGTGAGGATGATTCACTCAGATATGCCTCACTTTCTGACCCTGCTGCTTCAGAAGCTCGACGCTTCTTTCTAATCTTTTCAATGTCTCCAACCACTCCCTGCAGATCTTGAAGAATGGAAGCATCTTCCAACTCAGCAATGTCGTCATCCGCAGTTTCCAAGTGATGTCGAAGGAATTCGGCAAAGGCACCCCTTCTTGCAAGTAGTTCCTTATATGTACCTCGCTCACTAATTTCGCCATCTTTGAGAACAATGATATCGTCTACATGTGGTAAGTATTGTATGCCGTGGGTGATCAGTACCCGAGTTTTCTTTTGCAGAACTCCCTTGGGGCCTAGTACTTTCTCGAAAATGTGCTTTCCAACGTGGCTATCGACGGCGGAAAGCGGATCATCAAATAAGTATACGTCCGCATTGTGGTATGTAGCCCTGGCCAGAGACACTCTTTGCTTCTGTCCGCCACTCAAGTTGATGCCCTAACATGATTTCGTAAAGAAAGTTGTATAATGTTTCATATCAAGTAAAAGTGAGGTGAATATATGTATCTTTGCGTACCTTTTCTCCGATTTCAGTCTTGTCTCCTGCGGGAAGTATTTCAAAATCTGGTTTGAGCGCACACGCCTCTACCACTCGATCGTACTTGGTTGGCTCAAATTGCTTTCCAAAAAGAATATTGTTCCGTAAAGTGGCGTTCTGGATCCAGGCTTGCTGTGCAACGTATGCGATGGAACCCTATCACGAAACCGGATATTGCATTTGAAAATGTTGAAAACATGTACATTAATTATTTGTGTCTCGCCAATTTTTTTTACGTGTAGCATACCTTTGTGTTCACACGACCGCTGATTTTTTCCAGTTCTCCAAGCATAGATGCCAACAGAGAAGATTTACCTACACCGGTGGCAAAATAAATTGGTGGTAAGAGCTAGGAAAACGGATCTATTGAACTGATGAATGTTTTTAAATATATCTTGCTTTTATACCTGACCCCACACTGCCTACAACCGCAACTAGAGAACCAGGTCTGATTCTTAGGTTTATATCACGCAGAACAGTCGTTTCAGGCTCCCAGGCAAACGTCCCATGTTCAATTACAATAGGATCCACTAGTTCAAAAAGAACTTTTCATTATTCATCGGTACTTGTTGCTTAATAAATTTACAACTAGTGATCTGTCAAATAATACTTTTCAAACCTTCATTTTCATCATGAGTGACAGCGTCCTGATCAATTTCTTCTGCATTCATGAATTTGTTTAACCTTTTAATACTGACGGCAGCTTGAACAACAAAGACGATGATCATGGGCTAGATTTGTAAAAAAATGACCAATTCATTGTAGAAATTCCGTTTTACTCCTTTCACATATTTAGAGGTGATAACATATAAAGGTATTAAAAAAGGAATTACCAAGAATGTTAAGGGCAAACTCATAACGTTGAATAAACTGAGACTGACAAAGGCAACTTGACTGTCCAGGACATTGTTAGAATCCACTAACACGTAAGTACCAAATGTGAACAATGCAACCTACAAATTATTTTCAAGTTGTTATAATTAATTACAATAAAGCTTTTTACGAATATTCAGGCAAAGGTTCACAGAATATTTGTCATACCATGAATGGTGCACAAGTCCAAAGAAATGATGTAGCCGCGTTGAGGTAAGCTGCCTTCTTCAAAATTTCAATTTCTTCTTTCCTGATTTTTAAAATCTGATTCTCAAAACTAGGCTCCCACGCGTACAACTTGAGAACTTTGATTCCTGAATTTTTTTAAATATGAATAACAAAATGCATTTTTCTTGTCTTTAATATTCTCAATTTCAAAGAGTCAGCAAATTGAAAATCAAACCTGATAATATTTCATTCATCAGCTTGACTCTCAGATCCTTCTTTTTCATTTGTGCAATCTGAAGTTTCCTGGCTTTAGCTGCAATAAATGCATTGGCAGGGAGGAGAAGGATCATAACGCCAAGTCCAGCCAGGGAAGACGGTCCCAATATTCCCCACAGAAAGTACAACGCCACGGCAATTTGGAATGGTGCTGACCACAACATATTTACGAATGGAAGCAAGTCCATTATCTTTTGCACGTCGACACTCATCAAGTTGACAATTTCTCCTGTGGAACTTTCCCTTTTGGCAGCATTAGATAAAAGGAGGGCCTTCCGGTAAATTGCACTGATAAGGACTGTCCTTACTCTCATCGCCGTCACGTACATTCGGTGAGAATACTGAACGGTAACCATTGTTGAGAAGAAAGCACTCAGAAATAACAGTGAGGCGTAGATAATTCCTTTCCAAGTTTCTTGGTTGGAGCTTGTGAACGCTATCAGTAAGCTGGAATCATTAAAGAAAAATAGTTCATGCACTTGCTGTTCATAACAGTTAATGTGTACCAAAGGAAACTATTGTCAATGTTAGAATACATACTCCAAGATTTGAGGACTGACGAATGCCAAAGAGTCAGGGATTAGCTTGAGAAGCGAACCGAAAATAAAGGTTGCGCCAAATGCACTGAACAATGCTGGCATAATGCTGGTGAATTCTTGTTCATCTTTCCCTTTGGTCTTGGATACCCTCACAGAACTTGCGCCATTAATTTTTCCATATTTAGCTTGACCTTCTGCTTTTCTGTGGGTACAACACGAGATTGCATTAATATAATTATTTATGGGAGATATGTACATATAAAGTGTGTAAATATAACCATGAAATTACTTCATGCGACGCAAGTTTGTTTTGCTTAATTCATTACTCCAGCACTTATCGAAAATAGGTACTACTGTTCTCGACTTATCATCTGGATTAAGGTCCCACAAGTCTTTGTACTCCAGCGGCTTCCGGTATCCTCTCCAAGTCAAACCAGTAAACCAGCTAAATAATTGCCGTGACAAGTACGATGAGTACATTTCAGGACAGGGTCTCTGCATTTGCAAATGGAATGATGGAAGTTGAATGTGTAAAATTACTACTACGATTTTTTATATTTTTAACCGTCAGTATATATCGTAGCATTTTATTACCTCACTGGCTTGAGTCTCCATTGTATACTTGGGTCGAACATCCGCCCAACAGTTGATTAAAAACATTCCAATAACCAGAGGCAAATAAATGACCTCAACCACATACTCAAGTACTTCTATCGGCTCGTTAAACCGATTGTCAATCACAGTTCTGAATCGTATACTCTGACAAATGGTCATGAAGAACCAGAACACAAATTGAACCCCGGAGGATTGCACTCCTTTTCGGAGGGAGTATATGAGTATCATCATATAATAAATCTGTGCACAGACAGGAAAAAGTCATACAATATCCCATTGAGAATATGATGAGCAAATTAATTGGCCAGGTACATGATTCTTGATAGTAGAAAACTGTTCATGCAATTAAGTAATTTTTTACTTACATAGGTTACAATTTTTACAACCGGCGAGACCAAGTCCACAGGGTAAATGAATTTCGCACTGTCGCTTGGAAAGACGGCTTCTTTCAACATGATTAAATCTAAAACTATGAGGAGAAGCGTGACTATCATTTTTGTGACATTAAGTGGACTCCTAGGAATTTGCCGAGATATGTTGACGTAGCTGTAGTAAATGTCCATTGTTGAGGCAAGCCACAAAAAGCCGCATGGAGCCCAAACAAGGACTGTTTTTTCGAAGCATGGTGTTAGATCTGGGTTACTCGTGTTCCAAGTCAATTGGTAATCCTATGAAAATCATAAGAATTATTACTAAAAATAATGGCCTATTGTCCATGAAAAGATTGATGCATTATTATAATGATTATGATAGAAAACAATTGAATGTCAGATTGGTTTTAAGATTATATTTTTCATCTAAAATGTGCGTATGAAAACTTACCCAAAACACGGACCCACAAAAGTCATCCATTTTCACGGATTACCCTGAAAATCTTCCAGGAGAGCTAATTCAATCACAAGGTAATTTATAGTTTCAAGAAACTGCAGCAGATACAAAGAATAAATCCAACGTTTTCATGTGCTTGTGCCAAATAACCGTCGTCACCTCATGTCTGGTGGATTCCTATGAAAAAATAATGCATCCGCATAAGAAGTACCTAGATCAATTATCCAGTGCACTTTACACTTTTACGGACACAACAGCGACTGTGTCACGAGGTTGCATGTTATAAACCATTGTCATCTAATTCAACAAATTGCATATTATCGTACAGATAAGTTTGCTTGCCAACTCAATGCTACAAGGATAAGTGCCATGTTTTCATTTGGGAAATTGATACGAAAGAATCCGTATTTTGCCAAATAAAGCATTCAAGTCACATCTATTGTAGTTCATGTGATGCTGCATGCAGCATTTTTTATGGCTACAGTTATTTTGAGCATTCCTATCATCACTATTTTATCGGTACAACGTACTCATCTCAATCTCACTCAAACAACATAACTAACACACCTTTTCTGCGCATATCAAGTAATATTTGTAGTGTTGCTGTTATCAGTAAGTAAACTGTCCCGTATATGATGTCCTTTTTATAAGGGGAAAATGGGAGAAAATGCTTGCCAGATTGCTTCTGATTTTATTATTACCAACCGCATGACAATTCTGTATGCAAGATGTGTGGAGACATATCACAATTACATGTCATGCTCCAAAACATCCGTGTAAATATAATTAAATTGTCTATTGTAATTAAGCTGATCACAAATTATTTTAGATTATTTGATTATCTTAATGATTGTAGTGATTTGTTGACAGCTGTGATGTTCAAATGGAATGATGGTAAGAATGAGGAACGACAAATGAACAAATGGGGGTGGCCTAGTTCTTTTGGTGTTTAATGCTTCTGCGTTAATTTACTTTTGTATCTTCCATTCCATATTTATGGTTTGCCATAACTCAACCTCAACAACTCAATTGAGATTGTTTATTAAAGAAAAGCAAGAGCCTAAAAATTAGGTTTATGGAAATATGATTCAATGTGCAGTACATAAGCTTTTGTGCACAACGATATTTAATATGTACTCTGTGCATAACCACATAACATTTGTTTATATAAAAATAATCTAAATGTGGAATATGATATATACATCTATTACCACTTATTTTTTAAACCAAACGGTTCACAGGCAGTAAAATTCGAATACAGTGAGTGAACACCACTGCTGGGAAGATATACTCAATTATCTTGTTGGTTGTGTTTTTACTGTTCTTACACTGCACATTCACATAAACTTTGGTGTGTGTCTATGGGTAGGTATTAAATATATGTATTACGATTTTGACACTCGATTCTCCAACAGAATGAATGATTTCTAAACAAGTGTGATGTGTGTCCACAACTAAATGAAAACTGCCTATCGGTGGCGATTATATGAATGATGGCAATGAAGTGGTCAAAAATAACTTATCGCTGAACAAATGGAAGATTGTTATTCATCACAAGACTTTTGCCGGTATCCGCTTCTGGAAACAAACATGCAATGTTACTCGCTTTATCTTTTATGGCAAATAAAAAGTTCCTTCATTGTCATTTCAAATTTTTCTTAACGATAAAAATGATCTGCTTCTATGATTTCTGCTTTTGCTAGTAATACAAGTGCTGGAATAAGTGACTTTTTGCTTCGCAGACTTTTAGCAAAACGTTTGAACAAGCAAAAAGTTTACTTACAACTACAACGTGTTCTTAACCCACATATACATACCTGCCATTTCATATTTCACAGATTTTGTTGAGCTTGCAAGCATGTTTTTTTCAAACAAGAATTCAAAATCCTTGGGTGGTTAGGATGTTGCTGACAGACCACGTTTTTCGATTAGATAATATAGATAGTGCTATGTGATTGCGATTATGCAAAGCAAATCAGTAAGAGAACTGAAAGTATTGCGACAATGAAATGCGGAATCATAAAAATGGTTATTAATATATAATATGTACATATGAACTTATGTGCTTATCTCTCATAATGAATATGAATAGAACTTACTGACACTGTTTCATGTTCTTGGTTGCTTTCTGGAATTCACTGTAAGTTGTACTGACAATGAGTGAGAGGATAATTACCAAACTTCCAAGTCATTCGTACTCGATGATATTGACCATGACTATGACTTGACAGATTTAATCATGGTCGATACCGATAGTATTGCACTGTACTGGCGTCAAGAAATTCTGACTCATTGCATCATGAAATTATAAACACCAATCACTCCACTAAATCAACAAGCATATTTCAATTCTGCTGAAATGATCTTAATAGATTACAAACGATTTTCATGACGCTTGCCGTTTGAAATTTAAAACGAACAAGTATACTGAGCAGCCTACTTTCATTACGTCTGCCTAATAATACACGCAATTGAAAGTCACTGGGCTAGTGACCAGAAAATAATAGTAAAAAACGAAAATGCTGCGTCTGCATTCACGTACATGGGATTTGAGCTTTTGAAAGGTATGAGGAGCAGAATCCACAGGTGATCAGAGTTAATGATATGTTTGTCGTTTGTACGTTTGGTTCCACCATCATATCATGAGAATCATGGACAATGGCCCGCATATCAGCAACGTGTAGCATTTGCCGGCAGCTAAATACACGTTTGTTAAGAAGCAAGTATTAAAAAACAAAACATGGCATACCTACTTACTATCTATCTATCGTCTGCTATAACCTTCACCTGAAGATAGAAGGCATACACATTTTTATGAGAGACAGTGGAAGGGATTGGATTTTGATTATATAGTAGTAACGTAACGTACAAGTAAAATGACCGTATCGAACTATTGTAATGGTTACATTGCAAACTACATTTATTTTTATATGACTCATAAAAAAGACCGAGTAACAGTTACAGAAACATAAATCTATAGTTTATTGTATATGCATCCGCAACTATACGAAAACCTTGACTTGCGAAGAGGGGGCTGAGCTTTAGTTCGATTGAGCATTAAAATATATCATGAGGAATCACCGGAACGTTTCAAAAAGACAAGGTTATAAAGACATAATATCAATAAGCCAACATTACACCAAAGGCAAGTGAGAAATGTACAGATAATTTCACTTCCTGT
The DNA here is from genome assembly GCA_004115045.4 of Sinella curviseta. Taxonomy (NCBI): domain Eukaryota; kingdom Metazoa; phylum Arthropoda; class Collembola; order Entomobryomorpha; family Entomobryidae; genus Sinella; species Sinella curviseta. Next base: position 63,772,042 of record CM023199.3, on the reverse strand, counting down.
CAACCCAACAAATCAAGTAGTCTTTTACCAGTCAAACACATAAACTACCTATGTACATTTACTTACACACAGTCAAGCAGACATAATTGGCCATGCACTGGAGAATTAGTACATCTACCTCCTCTAAAAGACTAGCAGTAGTTATAAGTAGGTATGTACTTCTAAAATTTTAACTCTGGACTGTTCAACTTTCCAATGGAAAAACTATCGTAGATTCAGTATAATTTTATTTAATCATAATGTGCTTTAAAAAGATGTGCATGAAAGATAAGCTACAGTTTTAAAAGTATACTTTCAATGGCTAAAAGGAACAACTTAATATACCTGATTAAGTTTGAATTCTGCAAATTCTTACCATTGCAAATAATTTGCAAAATTACAGTGCAAATTCATCATTTGCTCATGATTCTGGCAAATTAGCTGTCCCATATTGCCCCAAAATGACATAAACCCGAACCATTCACATACTACGCATAATGCAACATAATAGCAGATTGTCTAGTTTGGATTATCTAGTATCCTAAAGGTACAGTAGTGGTACCTGTTTAACTGAATTGCGAAGTTAAATTCGATTCAAAATACAAATACAACAGAATTTGGGAATGGCAAAATGGCATTATATTGCAAATTCGGCAAAGTGGTAGATTACCACATATTCATAGTATGAATTTCATACTAACCAAACAAGAAAGCTTAGGCAATATATACACCAAATGTCATAATACCCATTCAAGAAGCGGTAGAGCTAATGTTTCAACAAAAGTCGACAGAGTTTGTACACAAATACATGTGTGTAGTATGTAAAAACCTTACAAAAATGCAAGTGCATTAAAAGCGTAGTCCACGGCTAACTTCAATTTATTTGAAACATAGAACGTGGCTAGGTTGTAATGAAAGGATTAAGTTTTCACAACTATTTTTTATTGAACAGTTGGTAATGGTGCATTCATGTGAGCTTAAAAATATGTCAGGCCGGAAAGAAGTCGTAGAAGACAAAGTTGACTGTGCTGAAGCTGGAGGAAGTGACAATGTCATTCTGGGTGATAAAGTGATAAAATCGTCCGTGCCTTCTTCTCCTGGCAAAGAAAAGAAGAAAATGGGGGTCACCTTTGCGGCAGGGACCACTGGAAATGCCAGCAAACTGAGATCTCAGCAAGGACAGCAGAGAAAGTTGCCACAACAGAAGAGTAAATCAGTTAGTACAAACAACATTAAAAAGGAGAACTTGGCCCAGTTAATTGAAAAGAAGAAGGAGTGCGAACGGAAGGCTCATGAGATAGTTTTGCGTTTGATTGAGACTGAAGTGGAGAAAGAATACCTTTTAGATAACGTAAGGGAAAGTGTGGAAAAGATATACATATACATTCATTCAGTTTATGATTGTGGTGTTATCTTTGTGTGAGGAAGGTTTTTCTAATGAGGTGTTTACTTAATTTCAGGCAATCAGAATATCAAAGCAACACTTGGAAGATGTTATAGAAGAACGAAAGTTATCCCAGTTATGTGGCTGGGTCCTTTGTGATAATCCTATCGACCCTAATAATGTTCCCAAGCAGACGTACAGCATACGGGGTCACAAGGTTTATGACATCACAGAGAGAAAGGTATGCCATGTAATTTTATTAGTAGAATCTTAAATGTAGCAATGAGTCAACTTTGCTCTAAGGATAAGAATCACAAAACTTAATTCATGATCTGTAATAATATTTCAGGCATTTTGCAGCGGTAAATGTTACGCCAAATCTGTCCATTTTAAGGCTCAACTCTTGACGTCACCTCTGTGGCTACGTGATATGGAAGAAGATATTCATTTTGAAATTATGGAAGATGGCGAGACTACCGAGTTACATGGATTAAATGTCGCATTGACATCTGTTCATTTAAGTGACGATTCCGAAGAAGAAAATGATGTGGAAGGGGTAGAAGGATGTAGTCCTCCCAAATAACGATGTTTTGTACATTTTGAATTATTCATAAAATAAGATTTATTTCGCAAATAATGTATTAAGAAATTTTGTAATAAGAAAAAATTAAATTCTACCGCTATATATTTTTTGTATTAATGCTGCCGTTTTTATTTGCACGCCAGCAATGTTTGTGGCATTTTTTGTACTAGCTTCTGCATAGTAGACACCATTCTCGTTTTCCTTCCATTGACGAATTTCAAAGTAGGTTTGAGGAATTAAATTAAATGATGTGTCTATTAGACTCAAACCTGGTTCAGCGACTCCTTCACTATCGTATTCTATCTTTAGCGGTTGCATTCTTATGGTTAAATTTTCAAATTTTGGATAGTTAGAACTGTTTGTGGTTGAATCCATGATTTCAGTGCATGACGCCAGCGTTTCATTAAGACAATGTACCACTGCGCACACTTGCCATTCAAACCAGTCCCTTTTTGCAGCTACGGTCCGTTTTCCATCAAACGCTATTAACCTCATTTCTCCTAACGTATCAGTGGTTGATACTAATTTGTATTCTACATCACAGCAAAATATACCCTCATAACACACTGATTCTCTATTTGCATCTAAATCAATCGCTTTATGTGAGCAATTGGACAAATCTTCCCGCAACCAAAAGTGATTGGTGTCATTAGCGCTGTAAACTTTTTTCGGAATCTGTGATTTGCTCCATCGTGACCTGTCCACATTCACATTGGGGAAAATTGGAACCGAACTAATAATCAGCGCTGTCCCAGAATTACGGTCAAAGATATAATCTAACGCTCCATCATAAGCGGTATAAATTCCAGATCCCATGCTTCCTCTGTCTGGTTGGTGGTACCCTGATGCAAGCAAATTTGCTTTGTTACTCTGCGCCCACATGGACTGTGCTTGAATAGCCATGAGGAAAGGGAGCTCATCCACCCATGCCGTTGGAAAGGCAAAATTTCGAATTCCTTTTGACGCTATCATTTCCACCCCAGGGTTAGCAAAAATTATATCAAAGCAAGTGAACAACCCAAATTCCACTCCAAAGTCAGTTTGGAACGTGGAATACTCCAGTTGTGGATAGTCAAATTGGGGTTCAAAATACAGATGAAATTTTCGGTACCTGCGTAAATTATATCTTTTAAAAATCTGCAGGCTAAGTTTGGTGCTGAGTTTGCATTCATTCATAACATATGTATGTATACCTAGAAATAATAGTTCCGTTTCTATCAAAGACAACATTGGTATTGTAATGATATGCACCGTCGGCTGGACAGTTTGCATCAGCATCTTCACAAGGGTCTACCTCTCCCAGGTTTACAACAACATACATGTTGTTCCTTTGTGCAGCACAAGAGAGCTCATATAAATTCTGAAAAGTGATTCATAAGGTTCCGGACTGACTTGAGAGAAAGGTATGCAAACTTACAGTAATATTTATGAAAGAACAATTTAGTAGCCACTAACCCTTGTATTGTTTGATACATGATGACTTTCTTTGCAAGGTGTAGTGCCTATTTTAACGTTAACAAAATAATCTCGGGCTTTTTCCCGTTGCGGAGGTAGTGCGATTGTGGTTATTCCATACTCTGGGAAAACTATTATGTCCGCGTTCTGTAAAAACCAAAATTTAGATGCTCTCGTACTACTAATATTTCGTCGACATATTATGTGATTCATTAACCTTCCTCTTAAAATTATGCTATGAAGGACTTAACTTACATGATGACCTGCATCTTCTATTAATTTAATGTACTCATTAACATTGTTGAGTATAGCTTCCGCAGGGGTCTGATTCCCAATTGGTATCGGTTTGTATTCCACAACCGCAGCAATATATTCTGTTCGATCCTGTTTTCCATTCTGAGACATATTTCAAGAACGAAGAGAATTGCGATGAGTTCATTTTGACGGATTCGAAATTTAGTTAGCGCTTTAGTGTATTTACCTGATAACACTGTGTGTTGGAAGGCGCACAAGTTTGCCTGCTGAGGATTGAATGTACCCCAATGGCAAATCCCAAGCCGGTAACAATTGCAAGTACAGTGATGTACAGTTTATACATCTTTTGTTTATACCGATTTTATACCCACCTGTGTGGACGTGATAATAAGCTAGATATGATATGAATTTTCAGATGATAATAAGACGAAAAGTTGCCCAAAGTTGTAAATTCGCAAATATAAAACACGTTTATGATGTATGCACTGCTATGCACACTGCACACCAGCAGAATCATAACCACACAAAGCCCACCGAATGTACCGATACGCTGGCTCTGTGACTCCGTGTCTACCTGCTATCAAGGGAATTTACTATCCCTCCCTACTCCATGTAACATTTAATAATGAAATGATTAAGTTTATGACCCTTAAACTCAGATATGATTAACCATCGAGTGGATTACGTAGTAAAAGACTGTACGTGCATAATATGATTGACATAAAAACTTTAATTGAGCAAGGTTGAATGGGGATGAATTTTCAAGATACCTATGTATGTGCAAAGGATTTCCAGTTGATCTCTTCATCAACTCCAACTGCATGCATAATTGAATTCGGCAAATTATAGCTATAACGAGTTTGTCTGGCTTTTTCTACTTTCGGCTCAGAGAAATAATTATGAATTTTACATAACACGCAAACTAATCGTGAACTAGTAACTTGCTGATGAAAAGCAAGCGTGACCGAGTTGCAAGTGGAATCGTTTGATGATTACTATCTTCAGATAAGATGCCGATCCGACATTTCATGCAAGTTTAACAAACTTATGTGCAATGCATGTCTGTGTAATGTAATGTATGACTTATCAGTTTATTTTACTCAAGTGTTGTAACATATATTTGTAGTAATAAATTAAAATTTTAATGGAAGACATTTACTACATCAAACAATGTAATCATGATAAGCATTTGATGAATGAAGTGTGAACATGCACATTAGACTGAAAAAACGGGAAAATTTAAAGTACAGATTGCAAAACTCACCGGTACAGCAGCACGTTTAAGTATCACTTATACAAGAAGACCATACAAATGCATGAGTTGGTAAGGTAAATGAATATGAGATAAAAGTCTACGTACATAAAGAACAGCATCCTTTCTCGGATAAAGGGTTACATTTTAAAAATAAAGCTACGAATGCAGTCAACTCAAAATTTGTGATTTGTTAAGCTGACATGGACCTAATGTTGGGATCCAATGACCAAGAGGAGGATTGCACCAGCAGCTCCCATAAGTAAATGATTGGCACGGAAGGTGACGCCAGAGTTGCAGTCATCCGTGGTGCAACTGCACACCTGTTGTCTTCCACCAAAGCCTCCACGGTAGTAGCAGTCGTTGTCATATTTGGACTCAATGTAGCCGCACTTCCGGACAACCCGCTCGGTTGCAGTGTCTTTTTAAAGGAAAGGGTTAAAAATAGATTCAAATTGGAATTCATTACAGGCCATAATCATTAATAGACATCAATATTTATGCATGTATGTACGGTCACGTAATTCAATACGTACTGTTGTTCACGTCAAAGTCAATCCATGTGACAATTTTTCTGCAAGTTTTGTATTCGATTCCATGTTGACCATCTTCTTGGGCTTGGGTGCTACAGTCCTTTATATGATGTTTCTCTACATCGGTACCGTGGCCACACCCCTTGCCGTCAGTAAAACTGTTGCAAATGTAGCATTTCAAGGAGAGCACTGAAAAAATCCAATGAACCACATATTTCATGAAAACAAAGTATGTGGAAAGTTACGCTATATGATTAAAATAGGACTGGACAGAAGCGGAATTGACTCTTTTCCTAGTTAGTTAGAAATTGATTTTCTATGCAAAACGTGTGCGTTTTATGAAGGATGAGACCATTATAATTAACATACATTAAAATTGTAATTAATCTTTGAACGTCAAACTAAGTTGGTTTTGTCTCTGTGTGTGATTCGTATTAAAAAACGAAATACCACATGAAATTACATCTAAACTCAAGGTTTGATATAGGCAGTTATGTTATAACCATCAGCGGCAGTGCGATATAGGTTACTAAACATTCAATACTGCTTTTCAATAAGTAATCTATATTTTGCGATTCATTTTAGGTACGATGTATTAGACCTCATGCCTCATACTTATTTTCTCTCATGATTCTCTACGATCATTTTTGTTTCATGAAGTATGAGAATAAACACACCAACTTGCTTGGATATTTACGTGATGTCACCTCCACTATCATATGTACTTGTCTACTGAACCGTTCATAATTTTCATTTGTTTTGAGTGGGTAAAGCGTGAGTTAATGTACATGTGGCTGGAACATGAAAAAGATTGAACATCAAAAATAGTATGAACCATCACAAAGAACTCCAGTGGAGAAGATCGCAGAAATTAAGAAAACTCGCTCGTCTCAAACATCGTCTTGTGAGGAGCGAACAAACTTTCAAGACAAAAAATTTAACCTCTACTGATGACATTTGACACTTACTTTGATGAATGTGATGGATGATTGATCAAAAGCAAAAACAAGATTATAACCTTCTTTCAAACTTTACTTACCTAACCATCTTACCTCCTCTGATTACTTAAAATGAAATAACAAAGCGCATTATATTTTGTGGCTCTCCTGAATGAAATGACAGGAGAAGCCGTTGTTTTTAAATATTTGATTTGATTTAATTGAATGATCACTCATGACTATGGAACTTTAATTTAGACTTGAAAATTAAGTTTTAAGTTGCAAGTCTTATGAAATGTGTATTTAACGTTTTGTTAGATCTAGCCAAATGGAAAATCAAACTCAAATCAAGAAAATTCAGGATCCTAATCACTGCGATTCATTTGATAATTGCTTGAGCAAATTTTTGAGCACAATTTATATGTTTAGTTAGGTATTACCATTCCATCAAACGGCTCCTCATGACGTCCTGATAACCACTTCCTTATCATGACAACTTTATAGAGTCCGAGCTTCATTAAAAGTTAGTTTGAACTTTCTTTGTACAGCACTATGTGATATAATCACGTACATTGTACAGATCACTTCAATCATCCCTAATTTCAATTTACAGTTTCGCTGTGTATGTATGTATTCCAAACATTAAAATCCCTAGGATTTTTTCAGACCTACAGCTTTGAATTTTACACACATTCACCAAAACTGTTTTCAACTTGACAACCCGTTAGCCACATAATTCAGCGTGGAGAACTGTTTTTGTGTTCCTGATTTATTCAGGTAATCAAAAACCATAAAAATTCTTACTTTGTACAAATATTTTGCATTATACATCCCCAAATAACTAAGCAAACCGTAAACCTGATATAGAGACTGGTATATTTAGGCAATACCTACTAGGTATGCGATATTGTTAGATTGCATATTATATATAACCAAATTTTCACAGATATATATAATCATGTTCAGATAAGTAAAAATTTCATTCTGTTGCTTACCTGTTGGAATAACACAAATGGCGACGATTGCACAGGCAACGATGAGCTTCTGAGAGGTCCTCATGATTAAATATTGAATGTAGCTTGGGTTTTCAAAAGAGATCCTTATGAATGAAAATTTCCAGCTGCTGTTACACAAACAACAAGTAATGATTAGCTAAAAAAGTCTGGAATGAACACAAAAGTTGCAATTTTTTCACAGGAACTACTGCATATGAATCAGCAACTCCACGGAAGATATTACTAAAATAATAATAGTATATATGTTATATGTATAGCAATTTTACAGAATGTCCTGATGATGACGTTGACGGCAATGGTCTCATAAGTTTGTACCACTTCCAACAACAACGAGCGACCACAACACAATGACTGACTACTACAACCGCAACTGGCAAAGGCGACAGCAGATAAAGTTGGAAAAGATTTCAGAGGAGAGTTGGACAAGGCTCAACAACTGCGGAGGACGCAGAGCGCAACGGTGGTGGTAGTGGTGACGATGCATGCAGTCAATTTAAGTTACATGTTACATTTTGCCATTTGCTCTATCAGGAAGGAATATCATATTCCATAACTGCTACTTATAATATGACATATCACCATCTACTTATCATTATTATACCTCCATAATATTCCATAACATAACATACTTTTGGATATCCTTCATCGGTGCTCGAATTTGGAATCAGCACTTTATCTTCATGCGCATGGCTCATCTTCACATTGCAAAGCCGCCATTATTCCTCAGACTGATCCAGTAGTGTAAAGTATAAATTATACTTCATGGGACAAGCATATTTATATCATAACCAGTTATCACAAGCACATATACATCTTTAATAAAATCATAAAGTACAGTTCATATGTAATATACCTAAGAGGTATATACATTTTACGACTTGATCATCGTCTTAAACAGTTTGGTAAACTCTGGAAGATTTTCTTGGATACAATTATGCCGTCCTGATTTATTCTTCTAGTTCGATGATGAATGCAAAGGATTATAGTATCTATTCACTTTTGGATGATTAATAGTACAAAAGGACAGAAGTAACATGTCATCCGAACCAGCACAAGGTGTGCTCATCTTATAAAGTACTACAACCTAACAAATATTTGCATCATACATTTTTACCTGTACTTTGCTACCAGATTTATATATGACATTTCAGCCACTCACTCCAGTCGGGTGTAAACCAGTAGACAATTGTGAACTTAGTAATTCACATCACATACCTAGCGTATTTAAGCTTGCGATGAAATTGAACTAGACAAATGAGCATTATAATGATTTCAATGTTGGCAGGTATTTCACGTGAGTTAACTCCATGTTACAATTAAATTATTATACAACATGCTATTTTATCGATGCTCATTCATTAGTTGCTCACCCAGAATGTTTAATACCTACTTTAGACGCTACGTTATTAGTATGCTATGCACATATAATATAGAGATGGAAATATAGACAAACAAATCACTAAATTGGTTTAGAAGCATTCAGGAACACTATACTCTCTAAAAAACATTCATCATTGGTAATTTAGGAAGGACTGTCCGTCCAACTTCAACAAATGATGCAAACGCAGTCATGAATATGGAATAATTCGTTTTTAAAGACTATCATGTTTAAATCGCCAATTGTCTATGCAAGCATTTCATCTATTGCGTTTTTACGTCGCCACTTTAGCCACCAGCACGCGACACTAAATTCAAGTTTATACACTACAGTGGACAATTATGGACGTTTCAAATACTTAATATGTACCTATGCTAGAAGTATTAGTCAAATTGCAGTAAATATTAAGCTCAGTACTCATACGTAATGTAGTTTGATTTATTACATCTTTCTAAATTCGAGACAACTTAATAAGAAATATCACAAAGTTTTTTGGCTTACGGGTCTTACCCCTAAAATATGTCATTGCATTCAATTTAAGTACAAAACTGCATAGTAGATTTTTATTACAGTTCAAATTTTCCACCAGTATTTCCTTCTCCGTCGCCGTAAAAATATCCTTCTGAAGAAACGGATCCCCGAAGTAGTCGCCTTTGGTCAGCCTTTCTCCTCCTAAACAGAATATTGTCTTTTATGCCGTTTCTGATTGGGCTCGGTGAAATATAATTTTAAACCGGATGAAATTTAACGATCTAGGTACCTTATGAGCTCTCCCCTGATGAAATACAAAATGGTAAAAATGGCCGCAAAAGATATCAGAACGGACACGACGACCACACTCCACGTTGTAAATCCAGAAGTTGCAGAGCCACTGCCATTCATCTCAGGTATAGACGTTGTTGTTAGATTACCACCCAAATCCTGTGTACTTATAGGCAATGGGGGCACTTTCTCCGTGGAAGTAATGTTGCCGTTGCCTGTAGTGGACGTACTTGACGACTCTCCTTCAGATGCTGACGAGGACATCAATGTACTGCTACTATGGATTCCTTCTGTTGAGGGTGACGTTTGTGGGGACGGGGATTGACTTTCATTTCCTCCAGGTGCAGTTGATCCTGACGATGATGATTGGGTGGATGATGGAATGGATTCCGCTGGGGTCGAGCTCGTGTTGTTTTCAGCAGAGCCTTGTTCTACAAGTGTGCCGTTATTGATTGAATCTGCGGAAGATGAATTACTCGAATCTGTTGCATTAAGTGTCCCGTCGACGGGTTGTGAAGGTACGATTTCACTGTCATCGATTGAGTCGTTTGAGTGATCTAATAAGCGAATTTTAATGTAGTATTTTGTTTAATTGGATTTTGTAAATCAAATATTAATCAGAAAGATGCACCATACCTGTACCGTTTGCATTGTCGTCACTCGTATAATCATCATTGTTGTTCCACTCGTAATCATCCGATGACCCATTTCGTCTAGTCGAATTAATCCCTCCTTCCAGGTTCTGAGTATCATTGTTTGAAGTACTAGGGGATTGTGGATTTTGATCTCCTTCTGAAAATAAGGAAAATTCAAATGCATTTCGTGGAGTTCAAATGCACAAATAAAACACAAGCGAGGCAGAAAGGTTAAAGTTTATTAACAGTAAGGCTAACCCTGTCCATTTGTGAAGGTCAAGACCACCAAGAAGAGAAGTGTAATTGTTGACAGGAGTTGTTTTTTAGAGAAAACCATTTTGGCGACTAATTCCGAGAAACTTTACTTACAGCAGTAAACACTGGGAGTGTCTGAAGAAGTTGGTTATTATTAAAAAATATTTACATTTCAGTTGTGTGCCTCTCATCGATTTCAATGAAAGAAAGGCTGATCAGATTCGATTACGTGACTTTTCTTTGTGGTTATCTCTAGTTCTATTGTAATGTATACTACAATGGCGTAGTAGCCTGATAAGCTCTTCATCAAAATCTCATAAATCAGCATTGTAGCTATCCTATGTGTAAAATATTGTTACATTGTTTAAATAAGATAGCGAATCCAATATCAACGTAGGTACAATGTACATTATCGCATCATCATATACACGAATGATGAAACAACGAACTCTTTGCATGCATATATTTTTAATGATGTGCTTGTCATAATAAGGTTAGAATTAGAATAATATTCTTATGAATTTTATCCACCATTTGTGTGATGTGTTGATGCCGAGGAAAGGTAAAGAGCAGAATAGGCAGGTAATCATGAGATTAATCATGAGAGATGATGATTTTACTGTGATTACCTCAACCCTTTATATACATTTTCAAGTAGAGAGATATGGTAGTTTTAATATTAAATGTGTACTCACGTACGCAGTCAGCGACAGCTCAACAGTGTAAAATCATTTGTAACAGTTTATTTTATGTCATTTCAACTGAAACGGATTCGTATGAAAAAGCATTAGTAATTGATATCCATTGGTGTACAATACTAGTTTCAACAGAGTTTATACAGTCAAATTGAACAAAGGAACAAGATGAACATTAGCTACGCATGCACTCTCCAGACAGTTTGCATTTTCGTAACGATGTGTTCATTCGAAAATAATTTAATTGCCACGATGTTTCAAAATGTCAATTATGCTTCAATCGGTATATAATTAAATGTAATCGTCATGTTTTAGTAATGTCACCTGCATAGTTTCTCAGGATGTACAATATGTATGCCTGGATTTTTTAACACCTGGTGCCTTGACCTTGCGTGTGCTTATCAGTATGAATATTACCCCGTGTATCAATGTTACCAAATTGAATGCATACAACTTTTAATTAATTGGGACAAGTATTTTTTTATTTCTGCCATATTAATTTAGAAATACTGAATGACGTATACAAATGATGATGAACATTTTTGATAGACATATTCTGTTTGTGACTTTTCCGTTTCTTTCTCTTTGTAAATTACAAATCATGTTATATTTGGACATTAATATAATTTTGATTATTCAAGCAAAAATATCACTGGTTTGTGTATACTGAAGTAATACAAAAGGAGGGTGGTGTGTGCGTTCACATATCTGGCCAAATGTATGTATGGGGGTTAAACATTTAAGCATCAAGTGCTGCCAAAGAACCCTTGTACCACTGACCAAACATGTCAGCACCCGGCTGGTTGACTTCATCCCAGCCTTTCATGGTGCTTTTGCATTTCTCCAAATATGCACTGACTTTGGGAAATTTTGACAGGTCGACCCCAGAAGCTTCGAAAGTGCTAAGAGAAGCTGCAAGAGAGAAATCCGCAATGGTTAACTCACTGCCAGCAATGAAGCCGTCCTTGAGGAACACCTCGGCATAGCCAAGAGCTTCATCAAGCTTGGCCATTTTCTCTGGGTCTGGTTTTTGTTTTTGGAACATGGTGGGGTACTAAATACAAAATATGAAAAGAAGTGCAAATTGTGTTAAAACAAGGATTGATATAATAAGGCATTGTTGAAGTCAATATACAACTTACGTGTGCTTCTCCAAATCGAACGTACAGGGTGGAAATATCAAAGAAAAGCCTCATGTCAACCAAAGCTCGTTTCTGAGGATCCTTGGGGTAAAGAGATTCGTCCTTTCCGTACTTGTTTTGAAGGTACATAAGGATGGCTCGACTTTCCGTGAGGACGAAACCATTGTCCACCATTGTTGGAACGGCATGTTGTGGATTTATCTGAAATTTGATCACATACATTCAATTGAACGATGCTAAATATTTTGAGAAGAATAGAAAATTTGCGAAATATCTTTACCGCAACAAACTCCGGCTTGAGATGCTCCTGTTTTGACAGATCAAGATTTTTCACATCCACAGGGACATCCAAGTGCTTAGCGAGAAGTAGGACCATGCGTGCGGGTGCACTTGGTGGGGCGGAGTAAAGATCAATGCCCATTTTAGAGAATTAACCTAAAAATGATGTTTCAAAGTATTAAAGTTAACTTTTGGATTGATGGCACGGACTGTGCTGACGTGTCGTCCCTTTTGCTATCTGTCAATGTGCCAACTATTTTATAGACAAATAATAGCCAATGCTCTAGCCACTTTTAAACATGAAAACATGTATTCATGAAATCTATAATTTTAAGGCAGGCAAAACTTCGTGTTGAGTTCAACCGTACTATCGGTCGAGCATTACATGAGCTCACCAGACAATGTATCATTTATTCTGGTAATTGCTAGAGTATTCCTTGATTTATCGATATTCGTGAACATGCTAATCTATTATATTTCCTGGAATCGATTTTTCAAACCCTATGTAATTGTTTTAAAACATATTATTTCAGCAAGCATATACGAAAACCAATAGCTTTCACGTTATTTTTTCTATTACCAATTCCACGAATTACTATTCTATGATTTTTAATGGTCTGCACGACGAAAGAAAAACTAATCATACGCACATTTAACACTAAAATAAAATATTTTTCAGATACTGCTAACAACGACTTTTTAATAGTGTTTGTATCTTATCGCTTTTCTATTCTTATGCAATGCCAATGATGAATGGATATACAGTACAACCTGCAGCCACTTTAAAAAATATACGGGAGAAAGAAAACTGGCTACAGAAATATACTCCAAGGAAAAACGTGCTTGAAATATATTTGTTGAATGCATCTCAAATATGCATGCCATTATGCCTTATAATCTCTGACTAGCCAAATAAATGTGAATGATATATAGTTTGACATTAAACTTACTTTTGCTTGGATTGGATTGCTAATTTATTTGTTGATTCCCTCCTTTTGAGTGTCCACGTTTTCGAAAGGATCTGGTATAGAGTTAGCCAATTGATGACCTTTATGGGAAATAACAAATTAATCAAAATGTAATCGAGTAAAATAAATGATCTCGGCACCATTATAGATGGTGATGATTGATTGTATGATTGTATGATTGTATGACTTTGTATGATTTATTTGTTGTTTGTGTAACCAAAATCTATATTTTTCTATACTATAACTGAAGGATGCTCTAGCGCCATACCTGTTTTCCCTTTAGAAATGAAATCGCAATATATGATTCCAACGTACGCTGCAAGAGTCAGAATAAGCACACAACGGAGACAAGACGAGAGAAGCACTAAAGAAGAAACTTGACAAGTGGTCGGGATATTATATCCTGCGGACGAGTAGACCGAATGGTATGGAGGGCTTGTTGCTCATCCGCTGGCATTTCTTTCCTAGCCACTAGGCGCAGACATAAAGCTAACACAATTCAGTCAGTAAAACCAGTCGTTTTTTTGTCTGCCACTTAAGCAAATCATTATGGAAAACAGCAATGCTGAACATGTTGGCATGCTGTTATAATGCCGGCAATCATATTGTTACTATTCCCTACATTTCATTCCAACACTCTGTTCAGCGAAACATGTCCCAGCTATGGAAGTAGTGGACAGGGATATTATGTGTTTGTTAGCAGCATCACTATTCCTTGTATCGCGTGAGAGTTTGTATTTTGTATTAAACGTTTTACTCTAGTACAAATGGTCACTGATAGAATGGTTGTTTCATACTTTCTTGGTTTAAATTATTGTACATAATCCTACAATCTCCTTGTACACAAATACAAACTAGTTTTCCAGTGTCTGACACTCTTTCATTTCAAGCCTTACCCAGGTAAACCTCACACAAACAGCAATGTGGTTTGGCACGAATCCGACAATCGTTACATCATCATCAAATACGTCAGATATAATGTGCTCTCTATAATTGTCTCTTGGCAAAATCCTGACAGTATTGCAATGTTCACAATCGCTTTCGCTTAACGTTATCAATAGTCCCTGCATTCCAATCTTGAATGCTGTAATAAGTCAAATTACTAAAAACCTTCATGAAAATAAAGAATAAAGCTAACATTTTGTGCCTTGTGCAAACTAACATGACATGCAACTATAATGTTTGCAATTGAGACATTTAATAATTTGTCCTAGAGTTGATATCGGTCTTTATTTACTCATAATTGTCAAAATTTGTCGTGATTAAATGCAGTTGTATGTCAGCCAACTAATTTGACGTTTAATCCCTGTAGGTGAAACAATTTTCTCATCTCACACATTTCCTCACACGCAGTCAAAACTATTATTACATTACATTGTCAAAATAAAAGCATATATCGACAGGCAGATAGTTTTAAACCATTAAGCTTAATAGGTATATTGAACCACGAAAATTGAACAATCTGCTGTAATGGTCATGAGTGTGATTTTTTACATACATGTTTACACAGTAGAACTTTCCAGAAGAGTGCCTTCTCAAAATTCAGTTTGGAGTTTGAGAGAAAACGTCGACCAAGGACAGAGGACGCGATGTAAAAAATGCTGGGCATGCATAATATTATTATTAACCAAGCGGAGAAGTAAATAAAAATGGCATATAATATTGAAAGCCAAGAGTATTCATATCGTGGCTACATGACCAGATTAAAGGAATGGAAATTTGGTTGGATAGCAGAGGCATGACCTTGAACATGAAAAGCTTAAAAATATTTCAGACGTAAGCCTGCAGAAGCTTTATATACCTACAAACCTACATACATACATACATGGACAATGTGAAGTAAAAACTAGCTCTTCTGGTACTTTTGTAGAGGTACAAACTGATTCTATCATATTCTGATGTGAAATGAGTAAGGTATTATTCCAAGCGCTTCGATCTCGTAAATACTGTTGCAACTACTTTTCATTTTTTGAGGATGATTCACTTTTTAGTCCAGTCCTTGTTTGCATTTTACATGAGCATGTAAAGAATGAAACTGATGAAGTAGTGTCCAGAAAAACCAAGAGCATTTGAATGACATTATTTTTGTCCATCGAATTTGTAGAAAACTTGACACTGCCGGTACTGCCATGAATACAATGGACTCCACTTGTCTGAGAGTATTAAAATGTTCTCATTGACTTTGTAAACTTTTTCTGTGCATCCTATATTCATTCAGATAATTACCGGTTGGTTGCACATTGCACGCCATTATATATAGTGCTAGATGATTCAAAAATCATTCTTGCGAAGTCGAATTTGTCATCCACATATGCTGCTGCATTGATAAATTTGTTTAAAGCAGTGGTACTTTAGTCTGTATTCTTCAGTAACCTTTCATTTTTTGAGCTTCAATAGGACAATCTTTTTGTACCAGATGAAGCAAGTGTAAGTATATTTTACACCCATTTCATTATATGCATGTAGGTATGTAGATTCAAAATACTCATGACAATTTTTTTAATATAGGTAATAACCACAATAGGTCCGAATTATTGTACGTACGTTTTTAATTTCTTTAATTTCAGTTACTAAAAAAGCTGAAAAAATAAATCTTGGTTCTGTCACTTCAACAATGAACACCATAGATAGACTGCCAATGTGTGAACCGAAACAAAAGCATAAAATTTCAAACCGCACTAAACATTTCTTCAATTTCAACTTTGATGGTCGAAAATAAAATTTAATTGTTAAGAAAGCAAAACAATACACTAGTTTATTCAACTTTTGTCCTTACGTATCAGTAATCAGTCTTTATTAGAGTGGAATGAACTGAATACATTCAAGCCGATAAAGTGTAGACTACTAGTAGTAATTACTTCACCTCGGTCCCTAAATTCCAAATAAAAATTAACCGGGGTGGCCAGAGCTTCCCTGAAATTTTTCTTGAAAAATGAACCTTACATACTCAAACTACCTAACATGGAGAACATTATTACAATCTCATACTTAACTACTTGTACACATTACCGCTTTTTCAATAATAGAGAAATCATTTTATCGCGTGTTGTTGAAATTAAAAGCTTCATTCAAATGAAAGTTGCACTGGCGTAAGGCAATATGCCAAAGTGTAATATATAACTATAATCATTACATAAGCTCATATATTCCTTTCCGTAAAGATATATTTTACCGGATTTAATTGAGGACCACCTTTCATTTAGATGGCTATATTTAAGAAATGGAAAAATTCAATGAAAATGTAAATGACGCTGATGGGATCTGAAAATCTGTGGTGTAACGTTTACTTGTGTGGGAAGTAATTCCTGTAGCAGAGGAGGAGCGGTGACTATGAGAGCCCGAGCGTATAGGTATAGCTTTTTCTGTCACAAAAAAAGTCAAATTAATCAAACCAACATGAACATTCCTTTACTACCACACACTTATATTTCGAGAGGTAGTAGTCCTTTCGAAAATTGCTATTAACTTTCACATGGTGTCCAAGATGATGAATGTATCTTTTGGAACATTCACCGTGCAGTAACCATTAATCAATTCAAACCATTTCTCATGTATATTTTAGCATCATTCACTGCTGCCGTTATGTTATTGATGTAACTCTTGAAGAAAAGGTCTTTTGTGTATTGTAAATGTGAAGGTCAGTTCATTACTAGAGGAGTTCCCTGTTGTTATCGAATAGTTATCGTTGGACCACATCGTAATGTGTCAAATTGCCTCTGGGTCTACAAAAGGAAATGGTGGAAATAAAATTCAGTCTAGCCCCTACAAAGAAATTTGCTAATAATATCTCGAACAAAGGAATAATGTCACGAGCTATATAGTGTCATTAATTGTATACCCAGACCAGCATATTACATACATTCCATTTCCAATGTGGTTGGTCGATATTTCTCTTGTCACCGCTTCTGATGGACAATGCAACTGCTCATTAACAATATGAACAGTGTTTTGATTGAGCTCTATAGCCCAATTCGGGCTTTATGAAACTGCAGTAAGTAATCCTTTTACTGCTTTTGGGAGGGAGTTAACTTTAACTTAAGGTGCTTTCATAACGCTTCATCTTATAAACTGAATTCATTACGGATTATACTTTTGAGGTAAAGTTAACGTACACTCATAAGTATTTAATTTCAGACCATAAAAAGTAGGGAGCTGTGAAAGTATAAAATCGGGCACGGAAGGCCGTCATATCAAACCTCACTTTGGCAAGAAAGGTTAAAACAGCATGTTTTGTAAGGAACAGAAATAGCTCTAGGAGCAAAAATATTATGTTGGTGCGTAGCTGTTTATCCACTTCCACAGCTAAACTGGTCACAAAGTGTTGTGGTGGTAAACTAATCTCTAGATGTGTACAGCGAAATAGCACCTTCGACATAAATTGCTTGCGTGTTCGTAAAATAAACAATAGTACGTAACGTATTGGCCATTGACTTTCTCTAAAAGCACGCTATCACAAAGCAATCTTATAGTAAAAGCAGAAAGCACTAAATGGGCTCCATACAAGTAAACTTAACACAATCCGTTTCCTCATTAAGGCTGTGTTCAATAGCCGTGTTAAATCTCTGGTTATTTGCAGGTAGTACGGACGGATAATGACTAACTACCATAAAATACAAAAAAATACAAGTATTCTTTCGAGTTTTAACCCAAAAAATACAGCTCACGTTAGGTTGAAATTCTTGGAGAGACCACAGGGTCAGGGTGAGTCAATGAGAAAATTATAGTTTTTATAATTGCACCATGTTTGCAGTCTGATCATTTATGCAACCGTATGGGTGCAAAATAGACGTATAGCTTTCTTGATTGCATTGATATTGCTGAAATTCATTTAGTTAAAAATTACCTTAGGGTTACGACTCAAAAGGTGGCGAACAAGATTTACTTACCACCGCTTTTTCGTACTACATGCAGTCATGCAGTGGAGACATTTTTTATAGCCACATTCGTTCAGTTCAAAGCAACTTCCGGGAAATGAATCGGGCACTTGTACTGGACTCGCGTATAATGGACAAGCAATGTCGTAGGGTACTGGTCACACATGCAAGAAATAACAGTAAGCTGGTTTTCTTGTATAGGTGACGGAGTATATGTAGGTACTTTTTATATGATTCAAAACAAGTAATTACTCTCAACTCTCCAAACTCTAACCTTTTCGAAGTTGTGACGATGAAGTCGGAGCAGTTGCACATTTGTGGCCGTGAAACATGCTCGTGGATTTGGAGGTCAGTAACGAAGAATTGATTTCTGTGAGGAGGAAAGTGTGCTGAAAACTTTGCGACTCATCTGTGGAAAGTAAATAGCTAAAGCTGGTTTTACTTCAACATTTCCCATTTCATTAAACGTGGCAACGTTTTTGGAAGCAGTCTTGTTTTGAGCGTTTTCATTCTTTAAGTTCTGATATGACTTGTAAACTCGGAACCGTGAAATCCCATTTGAATGATGTATTTGTGTACAATGTGACCAACTAATTTATACACAACTCACCTACAAACTCGGCCAATACCGTAACAAGGTGGTTTAAAAGTAAGTGGACAATTTTTGTTTAAGTTATTTCTTGGAAACTTGATGGAAATAGAAAATTGAAGGCGTTAATAAATTTCCGCATTTTAGAATTCAGCTATTGACTTAGGTATATTCATAGATATTCGTAATATTTTTATTCTAATTGGTGAAATAAACACATTTGGTACTCATTCCAAGAAAGATCTACAGCACGCTTCTATCTAGATTCAGACTCACAGTAGAGTTTTTTGTTTGTTTTCTGTTTTGATCAATTAGATGTAAAGTTAGGCGGAGAGATGTGAGAGTTATGTAAAATTGAAGTCCTCATTACCTTCTAATGCGCATGCATTATCTTTCCCAAGTAGACTTTTTAAAATGCATGATTTGTTCTGCGTTCTACAAGATACCTATTTAAATCAGCATAGGTATAGTCAGCAATTTGAAATCAACCTACACACAATTGAAATGTTTAGCAATACCAGCACCTTAAATGAAAGTGAAGGAAAACAAGTTTTTTTGTTTGTTTTTATTCTTCCAACTTCACTTTAGTGTTTGCGCTTAGAATCTTCCCATAGCTTTGTCCTTTGTATATATCCTTTCAGCATGTATTATCGTGTAAGTTAATCTATCTATCTTCACTCCCCACCATGATTGGTGAGTTTTCAAGGCGTGTTATGAATTTAAAAAAGAAACAAGTTAACCCCACTCACAATCACGCCGGTGGTACATCCCACAATTTATTTCATGCATCTTTTTTTGCGTGCTAGCGTCATTCCTATTGTTAAAACATAATGTACTGCATATAAAAAATGTTTCAAATCTAAAATATGCCATGTACAAGTATAAAACATTTACAAGAAATTGTGCATCTCTCAAAGTATGCATTTGCATTATGACTGCATTGCATGTCCCATTTTCAATTGACGACACTACAATAGAATAGTGCATATGAAAAACTTAAGAGGACTGACTAGTGGAGTAAGAAAGTAGGTATTCTGTTCTGTAATATGAACTATGTGAATTTTTGAAATATGAAGAGTGGATATGCACATGCACAGGAGTCTTAACGAACAATTCATACAATGTCATCTTGACACAGACATGTCTGCACTTACATATAAACGATGGCATGAAACACAGCATAGATAACCGTCAGCAGCAATATACAACATTGAAGAAGATACAATGCGAAATTTCGAAATGAGCAACTAAAGTATATTTTATGTTGCCTTCCGTCTTCTTGTCACACTCCACTTGACCACATAACACTTTTGTCCTTCCTTGCACAAAAAACATATTGTGTCCTTTCACGCGAATTAATAGTTTCGCTGCCAGACAGACTGTAATTTCTCAATTATTGTCTACCCAATTGGAAGAGGAGATACATTGTATTAATCATATATTATCTGCCAACATTTGCTCAGTGGGTTCCTGTCTTTCTCACCAACTCGACACTGCAAAGACCTGGAACTATCCAGGAAAAGAATTTTATAATTCACATCGCGGAAAAATCGACGCCGTTTCTAACGCTGTCTTCAAAGATCCATCAGCAGCGAGTGGCTTGGTTTCACCTACAAGTCTTAAAAATCCTACCAGTGCTACCACAACAGCGTCCAACAGCAGTAAACTATCTGGCAAAAGTAAGAGGAAGCACAAAGTGAGTCAACTATCAAAGTTGACGAACTTTGGAGGAAAAACATTTTATAAAATTTAGTATTTCCTACTAAAAGGAAAATTAAAAGTGGTGAACAAGCATAAATGTCTTTCAGTCACATTTCTGACTTTTAAAATATTGTCTTTACTTCCAGGTGGCAAGCGAGTTGGAATCGTGATGGGTCTCAAATTATACCATTTATCGGATAGTCCACCATGCTTGATGGTGCGAATGGGGTTGAAATATCTGGGTCTGGAGTATGACCTTATCGATGTGGACTTCATGAAAGGGGAGCAATTCTCGGAAGAGTACCTCCAGAAAAATCCTCAGGGCGAAGTTCCTTTGCTGGATGACAATGGATTTCTCCTAAGCGAGAGGTACGTACGGACCACTTCCGACTATTGTCACACTAATTAATAATTATTTGTCAGCGTTCCTGACCTTTTTCTTTTCTGCGTACTAGCGTGGCTATTCTGCAGTACTTGGCCGATAAGTACAAAGTGGATGAGACATTTTATCCTGGAGACGCCCAACAGCGCGCTCTTGTCAACCATCGGTTGGCTTTTCATATGAGTACCTACTACAGGGCTATTGTTGACTACATGGTACGCATACAAAGCATTTTCTAGTCTTTATATAATTACAGGTGACAATGTAATATGAAACGTGACAAGAAACGATTTATATGAGTCGAGTCGATCAATTTGCATAATATTATATTGCAAACATAAAGTTCGTTAAAGTGCATTTCCTTGTCACGCGATCTTTTTTTAATGAAAAACATGTTCTTTTCACTAGATCCTACCAGCATGTTATGCCTACCCTAAAACGGAAGCTAACTTGAAAAAGTTGGAACATGCTGTGAATGTTTTCAACACATATCTGACCAGACAAGGAGGCAGTTATGTCACTGGAAGTATGTTGAGTTTGCAGTTCAATATCTGCACGTCTTATATTGAGAATCTCGTCTGTGAGTAATCGTTTATGTCGTTTACAATTCTAGGTAATCTTACAATTGGTGACCTCCCACTCATACTTGGAACTGTTTGTCTGGAAATCATTTCCTTTGATCTTTCAAAATATGAAAAGGTTCAAGATTGGTACCAAAATTTTAAAACCACTCATCCTGAATTGTGGGAATATGGAAAAATTTGTCTGAACGAGTTGGGGGAATTTGTGAAAAATCCTCCGGATTTCAGTCACTTGAAACATCCAGTACATCCTACTGACCGTTCAACCGTGGGTAGCGAATCTGCATAAGGAGATTCTCCAGTGCTGAATTGAGTTGGAGTGACATTGATTCACCATGCATTGATGTGCTACTGCAAAGTGCAAAATCATATAATGGCATTATCTACTTATTCAGACTCCCTATACTTTTGGTTCCATTTTAATAAATGTAATACTCCTTTGTCTACTACTTAGGTTTGATTTCCTGTAGTGAAGATGCTAGTAGGTATGCTATTATTGAGTAAAAACTAGTAGTTGTTGAAGTTGGCTTTTAAAATTTACTTTTATTAACATTCGGTCTTAAAATTAATTAATAATGGTAAATATATTTAATTAAGTACCTTGTGTGGCTTTAAATATCAAAATAAATAACTTTTATGTAAAAAAATATTTCATTTAAAAATTTAATGTTTTTCAAAAGCTTTGAAACTTTACCGGGAAATACAAACTGTAAAAGGTTTTTTTATAATAAACTTTCCAATGTGTCCTAAATATCAGCATAGTATTTACGAAATGCTACTAAAATTAAACCCATAAAGGAGCACGTCACGCCATATGGCGATATCACATCATTTAGAATAATATATTAAATTAAAAAGATTTATCATTAAATTATCTAGTTATCAGCTCAATGTTTCTACATCCTCTAGAAAGAAGTTTAAAAAATATGTACACTGATCACTTCGCAATTTGAAATGATTCAATTACGCGGCAGCTTCTACACTTGACGACTGGACGAAACTTGTGTATTGGGGGTCATTTGCCCCTCCCCCCTTTTCGTCGCTTTCTTCCTACACATTTGCCAGTTTTCTTAACCTTGCTCCACTTTCCGTTAAGTACGCATTCAAAAGACGGTATGGCTGAAGTCTTGCTTTTATTATTCGTAAGCTGCCGCGATTTTCTCTCCCGGAGTATTCTCGAAGAGGGTAATGATACAACAGCGTTAGTTGATAGCTCTTGCAACGCGTTGATATTCATATTCTTGCTCGAATTCCTGGTGGCTCTCACAAAGTTGGAAGTCGGCCTGACCCGAGCGGATGCTTTGGATCTATACTTCTTTTTGCTACCACTAGCACCGCCTTTCCCTTCGTCATGCTGTCCCACATTTTCATCTTGCGACAATAAAGTATTATATCTGGAAGTAATAAATATACAGATATTTTGTATAAATAGTTTTCACAATACAATAAAACCAAATCAAGCAGAATTAAAAATTACGCAGAAGGAATTTTACTTACTTAAGAGTGAAATTGTTTGCAAAATTAAGCCGGAGTTGATCCCTGCCGTTGAAACTTTTTTGGATCATATCTCGAGCCCAGGAACGAAGATTCAACATATTCGTTTGAAGCTTCACCATTTTGTTATAACAGACTCGGGCTTCCTCGCGCTTTTCAAATCTGTGTAAATTATTTTGATTGGGGGACTGCTGAGGGGGAGGCTTCTTCACTTTGTAGGCGTAAATCATGTAAGGATCGGTTGGCATGTATCCTGTAGGTAATCTGACATCCCTTCTCGTCGAATCGCTATGCCGAAAGTTTGACCTGGAGCTAGATTTGTTCTGCTATCGGTGTACATATAATCAAATACTTTGAAAACATGAACCACAAACATGAAGCAACAAATTCGCATTCCATAAAACATACATGACGAAGGCGTTTCTGCTTCCAGTACGGGAATACATGGTGAAAGTCTGCACGGACCGTGGCAGGTAAGGCACCAATGGCTTTTTCAGCGACGTGCGTATTGCGTTTATTTAGCTTAGCAAAGATGAATTCAAGCTGCAAAATAATACATGACAAAACAATAAGATTAATTCTAATATTGAGAAAATTAAAGAATGCTTCATCATAATTTATATCATATTCATCTTACACGACTAGGGGTAATACCAAATTCCTGCTTGTCTTGTAACCATGCTTCGTCGTCCGAGTCGATGTCGTAGTCGGAGTCGTGGCTTGTGGCATCAGAATCAAATGAATTGTCTAAGAGTATTTTCAAGGGTCAGTATTAAGCATTATTTTATATCGTAATCGCCAAAATATTTCAGAACAGCAAATGGCACTCAATAAATTACGATTTCGTATTACCTGGACAGGAGGTCGCCGGGAATTGAGGAAACGGTACCTCCTCATCATCAGGGACGTCGTAAAGCCCTTCGTAAACGTCGTCAGGAACTAAACTAAACTCGGGCTTTGGCAAAAGCAACTCGTTAGGTGTGTCATCAGCCCTGCTACCCGATGCTTTCGTGCGATCCTGTAACATAAAATTGTACGAAACATGAACGAAATGAATGTCACACTACTAACAATGCATTACATGCAACTAATATCTTTTTAACGGACTTATAGACTTATAGAAATTGTTAGTTATGTACAAGGAAACTTGACTACTTTTCTCACCGATAATTCAGGCTTGGGTTTGCGTCCCTTGCATTTATCTTTGCCGGTACTCACATCATCACGCCCATTCTGATACTCATCATCCACCGTCTCTTCCGCTTTCAGTCTTTGCGCCATGTCAAGCATAACCTCCAACTCTTTTGCTGGCACTTCGTCATGCTTGTAGATGTCTATAGGGTACTTAAATTTACGGAAAGCCCCCGATCTAGGTGTGTATGGCATTTTTGCAGCACAAATTTTAGTTACGGCGACAAGTGGTTTGAAGGACAAACTCTCACACTGTGGCTGTGTATTATTACGCCGGAGAAATGGCTGCTTCCTCTTCTTTTACAAACACAACGCCGCTAACTTTGTTCACTTGCTCTCGCGTCGCGTCGTTCAGGTAGCTGCACTGTTCTTGTAACTTGTATTTAGCTTGCTTTCCCCCAATACGCATTTCATTCACAAGATTCGCAGTGAAAGTCTACAAAGTATTTTGTTCAAAAGGTGACCCCAAGTAAAACTTTATGAGATGGCTGTTGACCTATGACCTCTTGTACTCCGTGTTCATGTAGTTTTTGATGTAGTTGTAAAGATGACGTTAGGGAAACTTGATACTGGTGGTGTACACTTGCACAGCACCTTCCCTCACTCGAATCGCAACGCATCACGCAACGAACGAACAAAGAAGGAGGCTCACAAAAAAATGTTCGCGTTTCTGTCTAACAACTATACACCAAACTGCAATGAATCTTTCACAGAACTTTCTGCTTTCTTTCGTCACTGTTTCCCTAGTAGGCACAGAACTGTAAGTCTGGAACTTGAAATGCTTAAAAACTGCTAAAGACGTTGTGCGTAAACCAAAGCAATCGAAAAGTGACGTTGACGTATAAAAATACTAGAGAGTGGTGGAAATAAAAAAAGTCAACGATCGTGATCATTGACGACTATTTACTACTATTATGAGGTGTGTCAAAGCAAACGTCAAACTAGCTGAAAACTGAACTGACGAAAATAAAAAGTTAACTGTATGTTAATGAGCAGCAAATACGAGACTTTCTTTTGTTGATAGCATGATTCAACCACAGAAAATCTTAGTGAGTGTGCACGTGTATTGACTTTACGCATGGAACGCAATGAAGTGTGCGTGAGAAGCAAAGTCGAACCAGAAAACAATGGAATTGTCAGCTCTCCTTTCCTTTCGACTTTTGGTCCACCACGAGCGCAATTTCCATGCTTATTACTAACTTTTATAACACGTTAAAATGCAACCCTTTTTTAGACCGCCGGCTTTGACTAAAAAGCAATTGCAAAAATGCAGTATGCAATAGTGTGCAATTGCGCATAATATGCAGTCATGTGGGTGGGCGCAAATAAATTGACATGAAAGCCATCGCAATAGGTCAAGCTGCAAGGAATAGTTATTTTTAGCATGCCTTTTTTTCTTTGCCTTCTTTCCACGACCGACTGGACTTGAACAAACGTTCTATCTAGGGGATCGTACATATAGTACGTCACGCTAAAAAACCGATTTTTCATAATCCCCCCTCTCCCCATGTCACGCCATTTTAACATTACAGGATACCCCGCTTAACAAAGGGTGTCGCGGTCCGCTCTGGACCCCCCCCCCCTGAGCGTGACGTACTAAATGCACGATCCCTTTGCAAGGCAAATTGCCGTCGGTAAGAAGCCAATCCAAGAGCGAGAATCTTTTTTAAGTAACTTTGCATTGGGTGCTTCGGTGGTGCATGCAGAAATATGTATTGAATTTTACATGAGAAATTTTGAGCGGCAAGCAATCTACTGAGTTGCCTCACACACCTCCGCATTCAAGCTCACCGATTCGAAAAGAAATTTTGCTAATTTCTGGAAAGTTTGTACATTGGTTTGCACTTCATGGAAAGGAAATTTCTCATCATCCAATCACAATTTCAAGGCGTGATACATGCTTACTCAGTTACGTTACACTCAAGTGTAAAAATGACCGTCACACAAATAATGGCTTGTATTTAAGTTTATTTTTATGATTGATGATGATGAGTGTATAGATGAGTACGGGTGGAGTCCTTCAATTTCAATACCGATCTCAATCAAATTAATGTCAGGTATGTTAATGATGATGTTCAAAACGAAAAAGTAGCTTTATTAATGATGGTCACGATATCAAAAAGCAGCCATCTTGTTGCAATTCCTATAAAAAATGAAGGATAAATGACAACTGTAGACAGGAGCTTATCAAATAAAAATAATAATTAGTACAACCAATGCAATGGCTTGCCACCTAATCAAGTGGCAGGATCTTATCAAGTGGCCATACACGTTTCCAGTTTTGTGTGAATAAGCCCACGGCAATAAATTAAATGATGATGATTGATGAAATGATAAGGATTTAAGGATTTACTACTTGTTTTTTAATTGTCACAGAATTCTTTCAAAGGAGTTGTTTTTAAGCGATTTACCAGTGGTTAAACATGATCACGAGCATATAAATCTCGTGTTATATATAAAACAGTTTGCAAAAAGTTTCCAAACAGTAGTGGCTGCAGTGCCAACAAGACAAACTCTTGAGTCTGGATAAATTTTTACGGTTTACGCACACGACACAATGCGAGTCTTTCTAATAACAGTTTTGGCACTGCTTTCAGCAGTATGCTATGCTGGTAATTAACTATTGAGGAAAAGTGAATCATAAATTTCTGGAAATTAAATTTTTAATATATACCTAATATTGTGCATTTATCTGATCCATAGAACGTCCAAATTTCATTACTGATGAGGAATTTGCGGCAATCCGTGGCAAATCCATTCAGATTAACAATACGACCGCCTTACCATTGCCAAAATATGGGGAAGGGGTAATATGATAATACCCTTATTCCTAAAACTTATCGATAAATACAATCTGCTGATTTTCTATTTGGAATTAGGTCACAGTAGGTGATATATGATTTTGTACTTTGTAATAGAACGTTCCACATCCACGACCCGGTTTTGGACCACGTCTCTGGACTAACGCCCAAGTTCCCTACACCTTAGACCCCACCTTCGACGACAATCAGCGTGTCCAGGTAGCGTTGGCCATCCAAGCTTACCACGAAGCCACATGTATTCGGTTTGTTCCAAAGGAAGGCCACCACACTTCATGGGTCGACATTCTACATGATCCAAACACCTGTGGCGTTGCCCATGTTTGCATGAACTCTGGTGCTCAATTTGCCAAGTTTGGAGGTAGTTGTGTGAATGCTGGGACTATGGTACACGAATTGGGTCATACGTTGTGCATGGGACACGAGCAAACTCGTTTGGATAGGGACCAATGGATTAGTTTTAATACCGCCATCTGCCAACCGCACGGACTTGATGGGCCTGATTTCGACAGGTACTTATTAAGTACTACTTAGTAATTTATTACAGGTGCTGATGCTTAATTGTAATGTTTATATGTATTATAACTTTTTTCGCTTTAATTATAGAGGCCTCCATAAGCTGTATGACTACGTAAGTATTGAACATTACGAAGGAGAATGCTACAATGGATGTTTCCAACCAAAACAGCCAGGCGTCACTAAATGTGGATCTGGAGGCCCCCTAGCTGTAACCGACATTGAAGTTCTGAATGAAATGTACGGGTGCAACTCTGGATGTCTTGGCTATCGCTACGTTAATAGCAACAATCAGTTGAACAACCCAGTTCCCGTTGGAAATGAAGCAAATGGTGACACCCTTTACAGTTGTAGGGCTTATCATAACGGCGACATCATTCCAGGAAAGTATCATGCTGGACGTCGTGAATGTCACGTGGCATGGAACGGAGGTGAACATTCCAAAACTGGTGACCACATTGAGGTCCTCACCAACCCCAACGGAGCCAACTTCCAATGGACACGCAGTGGATCTCTACCTGGAAATGCTGTTCGTGGTGGAAGGACCAATGAAAGAGAGACATTGTATGTCATTAGATGTGAACTGCTCGTTAGTGGACAAAGTATTTGGATGCCAGGCAAATATCAGCCATCCACAGGACCATACACAAGCTTTGGGGGTCAGGAGTACCAATGCGGTAACTTTGATTTCCTTGTCTGTGCTTAAATAGCTAATCAACAAAATGGACAAAACAACAAATAAATATATATTTTTTAATGAAATGTGACAACTGTCAAGATTATGCCATGAGAATGATTTTATGTACTTCAACAAAGAGTAAATAAAGTTCTCAAACCACGCAAAGCCAATCATTTTTAATTATGGCGAAATTAATAGTTTGATATAGCCATTATTCATGTTTTAAACCCTGTCTGAGCATGGGTCATATTTTTATTGTTTACTATATCAATTTGAAATGAGTAACGAGCAATTACGCATCAAAGGCAATTTCCAATCATTTTTATCCACCACGTGAAGTGGCATTTTTCAGGAGACCAAAAAATACAATCAGTAGAATTCCTGTAACAATCACTTTAGACGCTGCCGAAGACCTGCGTGACCGTAAGTTAGCCAGTTGAGTCTCATCGGTATCGCCTTCAATAGCGGTTGTGGATTTCGAGTGATTCCGTACATTTCTCACAACATCATCAACAACTGCCGTTGATTTTGTCAAGACAGAGTCGCTCCTGGTTTGCTGCTGGTCAAGTTCAAGTACTTCTCTTGGATTATCCGGCAGTATAGGATTTTCGTTTGAATCTGTACTCCGAACCATGCCTTGTTCCAGTTTCTGGATAAACTCTTCCTTGGACATTGATGGATTCATGATGACATGGCAGCTGCCTGAAGTGACGCTACTTGGAGCTTGAGGTTGAGGGTTTTCATCCTGTGCAAAATCGGTTTTAATTCCTTGGACCAACGAATCGCATATCTTGAAAAAGGCTAATTTAGCACGGTGGATGCTATTCAATTTTGCATTTCTTTGTGGAACCTTGGAGTTGACGGACCTTCCAGACTGGGATCGAGATATTCTTGGTGACGAATGGGCCGCAGTCTGTTCTCCGCTAAAAGAGTCTTCTTTCAAAGCGGGAAATGATTGATGCAGGCTCTTTGCCAAGTGTACAGGCAGATCCGTACATGAATTCAAATAAAATCGCTGCACAAAAAGAATATAATATCATACAAGTTTAATTAATGAACATGACCATTATTTCTGTTGTTTAAACATGTATGTTTTCTATTCCATACACATTCCTATACACCTAAACTAGTGTATAGTGCAAACAGACTGCACAAGCAAACAGTTTTATTACCTCAATTTTTTCTACATCCCGGAGTCCCATCGATGACATTTTGAAAAGGCGAGGCTGCTTGAATATGACTGTGTTAACTTGATTCGTCTGGGTTTATTTAAAATCGTTCAGTGTAAAGGGAAGGTCATATCTTTCGAATGGTTATCTATCGGTTTCTACTGGCGGTTTTGTAAATGGCAAAGCAGTTTTAGGCAAAATAACTTAGCTAAGTCAATGGCTGACACAACAAATTTAGTCATCCTCCCTGCAATTGGTACATTCTGTAATAATTAAACCTCCTTGATTTGTGCACCACCGCAGGTATTTGTGTATATATATTTTTAATTGAACTAGGTACGATAAAGAATAAACTTGCAATAAGTTTATGAATATGAGTGACAAGACTTCAGTAGAAAACATGGTAACTTTTAGACTTTGAGACCGTTGTTGGATGGTTGACAAAACATTGTGGTAGTAGTAATGGATGACCTTTCCACAGAAATGCCAAGTTGTTGGTGAGTTTTGTACACGATTATGTAATATATGTGCATTGTATGAAATCTGAAAAATGTAATGTGTTTCTCAATTTCTGTTTTTTATTGTCAATGTATTATAATATTTAAAGACCCAATAACCGTATATTTTCTTATTTTTGTTTCATGTTCATTTGCATGCTTAAATGGGATATTTTTAATCAGCAAAACGATTGTCACAATAATATTGTATGTGTCATGTATGATAAATGAATTTATCATTAATATACATGTGTGAACGTAGCTTGTTAAAGCAATTATCAAAGTAAATTTTATACAATTTTGAAAGTGCATCAATTTACGACCTATGAGTATAAGAATACATTCGAGTTCAGATTGGCACATCTTCAATAGTTACATAGTACTTATGCTACTCGAATTAGAAGTTTCAGTTGTAAGTTCTACAACCTCTGCAGAATTTGCGATGGCATCTCGCATTGAAGTTGCTTGCGTCAAAATTTCTGGAAGTACAGTCGCCGTCATCGTATCTGTTAGCTTTTCATTAGGTTCGATGTAACATTTTCTGCTAAATGTACTTATATAATTGTTCATACAAAGACAAAGACCAATGCCTTGGGCTTTATTTCTGTAACTTTCGCACATTGCCCCATCAGTACAAAAGTACTCACTACCACTTTCCGTGGAACAAACGGCCCCCTCCAGTCCGCGACATAGTCTCATTTTATCATCATAATATTCCAACGAGTTGCATTGGCAGGTTCCTTCAATGCACTGGAGTGGAGCAATGGAGTCACACTGGCTATTAGCATGTACAGATGGCCCACACTTTTCCCCGTATTCTATCTCACAACTTCGGTTAACCTCAATGAAACCCTTCTTACATTGACACTGTTTGGGAAGTACCGGCATTATAACATCAGTGTTGTTTAACTTATCTGTTCCAAGACACTCGGCATGGTCAACGCAATTTCCACCTGTTTCAGAGCAAGGTCCACCAACCAGCGAAGCGCATGATGACGAGGAACTGTTGTAGATTTGCAGTTTGTGATATTTACAACTGCATTTTCCTTCACGGCAAATCATTCCTGGAAGACAGCGTTTTGAGGCGTCATGATAATCGCATGATCCCCCATAAGATACTAAGCAGTTTCCATCGGTGTTGGTAAAGCCAGGCTTGCAACCACACGTTTCTGTGGAATAGTCGACTTCTTCCTCTACATCATAAAAGGAATAGGAGTTACGACGTCTTTGAGTGGTAATTCTTCTCTTGGGAGGACATACAGCATTCGTAACGCACAGAGGATATTGTTTGCAGAGTGACCCCACTCTTCCGACACACTTCCCCCTTACCAAGTCATAAAATGTTAATCCATTGCAGTCACAGGTTCCATTTGCGTTGCAAATCAAA
This sequence comes from Sinella curviseta, assembly GCA_004115045.4. NCBI lineage: Eukaryota > Metazoa > Arthropoda > Collembola > Entomobryomorpha > Entomobryidae > Sinella > Sinella curviseta. Next base: position 63,740,654 of record CM023199.3, on the reverse strand, counting down.
TGTAAGTCTCCCTTGCAATGACTATCCATCTCACAACTTTCTCCATGGGGGTGTTTTTCTTCACATGTACCATTGTAGTTTTCAAAGTAACCGTCCATGCAAGCGCAGTATCCATCTGATGAACAGGATGCTCTTGAGACACAATCCAGTTCCTCTCGCCATCTCTTCGTTTCACCTTCCGAAGTATCGTCCGACATCTCTACGGCAGTGTATACGCATTTTTCTCCAGCCATTGTTACGCACTTCCCTTTGTCAATATCGAAAACCATTTTTTCAGGCATGACACACTGACAAATGTTATCTTCGCAGGTTAAGGACGCTTTGGAATCACATCGTAATAGTCTATTGCACGTTTCTCCAAATGAAACTCGCTGGCTTTGTGTGACTTGTTGAGCTAGTGCCAACGTTAATGCAAATATTAAGGCTTTTGGCAGCGCCATTGTTGGTGACTTGTTCAGAAGATTTGCTAAACTTTAATATTCTATTTCAATGCGTTCAGTCTATATTTATTGCCTTCTAAAGTCTTTCATCTTTGGTCAGGCCCAATTGTACATCATGTAATCAATCCGAAAGATTTAATAATAAAATACGTTTTTTCGTGAAGGTCAATGTTCCAGATTGATTAAAAACGTTTTTCATCAATTACGTACATGGTAATAGTACAGACTGAAACTTAGGGTGGGTTATCAAGGGTTATCATTCAATGACATTTATATTTAATCGTTCATCTTCCGTTAAATGTAATAAACATGAGTAAATTATGAATCCCAGGCCTCTTTTTCATATGCAATTATAATATCTTACATTTTAGTTTTATATGAATGAATGCATGTCGGTAAATGAATCGTATCTCAAGCATATTTTCCGTGTATTGCACAAACTATTTTGTGTTATTATTATTATTAATACTTATCTTGTTATTTGTGAACATGAATTAAATTTATCTTTGAGATGCTACTTCACATAATTTCTACAAAATGCGATACACATAATCTTAATTTATTCCGAACCATATTATTTGTGTAATGCGGTTTCCAACATAGGTATGTAGTTTTCGCAATTAGTTTGCAAACTAAAAGAAAACTCTAATATAAACTTCTTACTCTCATGATTTTTCCCCAACAGCCATTTTCCATGCAGCCGTACAATTTTCTGCAGTACATATTATGCATGGTACGGGTCTTTGAAATGGTTTCAAAAGCAGTATTCCCGTTATTAAAACGTGCTTGTATAAGATGAATAATTCCTAATATGAACTACCTATCAAATCAGAAGTGTGGCTGAATTTACCACAAAATTCCAGCTGCAATGCTTTCTCTTCTAAATTGCTCCATTTCCACATCACTTTTCTTCACAACAATAAAGTTGGTGTCTCTAACTTGATACTTGTTGTTGTTTCCTGCCAAATATTCTTCTGTAACTTTCCAGCAATAGGGAATAAGAACTTCCACCATTACCATTATCCCAACAGCAATGCATGCTCCGCAGCACAGAACCCAATATGCGGCATACACGTCATAAAACCGAATTTGCTGTACCTTGACCCACTTGGTTCGCAAACATTTGGGTTGGAACTCACTTTCAAAGCGGAGAACGTGACGATGGCCTAGTCCTCTGGCCAATATGTCCAGTATCCTCCTGTTGAAATGCTCCTTCATCCCTTCAGAGCCATTAAGGGGAATGGTGGTGCCTTGCCGAGCACGTTTGGCTATATACATGGATAAAAGGCGAGGATGCTCTGAACGCTTCGTGGGTTCCAACTTGGAAATGTCACAGATTTCCTTTGTAGTATAATTGTTCTGGAGAGCAAGGTAGTAAAAGTCGGACTTCAAGACAAACCATGCAACACCGGCTCCCGAGCTGTTATCGTCATCGTCGTTTGCCGTTTCAGAAATGCTAACGTTTTTATCGTTGGGAAAGAACAATCTTTGGAGAGAATCTTTCTCGCTGATGAAATTATGCTTTGCTATCGCTGCATACTTGCCTCCTTGGACGGGATCCTTCAGAAACACGTTAGTAAAATCTGGCAGAGATCGCTGGGCCAAGAGTTCATATTCGAAATCAATCAAATGTTGGAACCTTCTTACCGGTGGAGCTGGCCTTCTAAGCGAGCTCACAATGAATGCCGAATAAATTGAATACATGGTCAGGCCAAATAAGGACGAAATGAAAACTACTGTATGCAAAGAATTGGAGGATCGGCGAAAGTTGTCTGCCCAGTTGACGCTTCTCGCCAGCATTGTACCAGCGATTGGTAGCAGGATAGTGTGTACATCACGCCTCCGGTAAATAAGTGCAGTTGAGAGGAAAATGGCGAGGAAGGACTGCAGGGCGCCTTTCCACACCCCATCCTTAAAGGGTTTCGCCAGGATGTTCCGATACATTTGAATTTCTGGCTGCCGAAACATAATGGCCACTCGATCCTGCTTAATGGCGTGCAGAAACATGAGATGTTTAGCTCGATAGACCACTGGTTTAGAAAGATCTAGTCCAATGTCTGCCTGTCCAAAGTGAACTTGAGCGCCAACACCAGTTAAAGCACCATTTACGCCTTCGGAGATCCAGCCAACACTGGGGACGATTTGGATTCTGAAATATTGATTTCTCGTTTCGTTTGTCGAATTAATTAAAAATATTCATTGGCATGTATTTACCTAAATTGGAAAATCTCCTGCAAGTCCAGTAAAAAGGCATATGCCACATTTGAGCTTCCATAAATGTTAGCCACGCTACCGTTTGGAAAGCGCGCTTGGAACAAGGAGTCCATTGTTGTAAACTAGTTTTGCCAAATTGGGTACACAGACAAAGTAAAGGAAACATATTTGTCAATATTAATGGTTATTTTTCATCCTATTAACAAAGAGAAATATTTTATCGTTTCACTAACCATAACGGCAACTTTCAAAGTGTGATTTATCATCATTTTCTCAAATGAACCATCAGTGACTGCCCTAATTAAATCATGGCCAGTGGAATTATAAGAGCTGTTAGTATCTTCCGTTTGCAAAAGTAGAAAATCGCAATTTGACCCTTTATAACTGTAAGTGATGGTACTTGCATCGCAGGAATAGTTTAAACTGGGAAAAGACACTGTTGCTCCATATTGAAGCAGGGCCATATTGAACAGAAAAACAGTGCTACACCACCGTAAAACCGTACTACTCAAAGAAATAGCAACCAACAACAGTTTAAAGTTCAGCATGATTACAAATGAAACAAAGTGACAAGAATTGTCTATGCCTTCTGTGACTAAGTACAACTGTTATTACTGACCAATAAATAACTGATTTTCGTTCTATTAAGAAAACCACGAGTGTATCCAGCAATCTTCTCGGCCTACTGCCAACCTACATATACCTTAAAGAACTTCAAAATAGTTTCAGTGTTAGCCTTCGGAAGTAGTTTGATATATTTGCATTACGACTGCAATATTACTATTTACATTCAAATTACTATACTGTAATTTGTATCCACTACAGTTATAATAGGTATATACATCAATGCAGAATTTGCAACTTAAAAAGTCCCTAGCAAAAGGTACTGTCAGTCAATGAGCCAACCGTTGTTTACCCAGAGATGCTAATAATAATCTTGTATGGAAATGACAACCACAAATGGTATTCGAACCAAGTAAGCAGACCAACGCCTAGTTCCAAAAAATGATTAGTAGTATATTTTTAGGCCTTATACGTTAAACAGCGATGAATTTATTTGACGCGAAAATTATATACCAACTGTACAAACAAAACACGGGTTCAATGATGACATACTCAATACATCAAAGTACTTAACGTTCCAATATTTAAAAAAAAATTAACTCCGTAAAAGTTTCCAATCAAATGACTCAGCTCGGCGAATTGAACTATGTATGTACGCGATATAAGGTAACTGATAAAAAACTACTTACAAATTAAATATCATGCAAAATCAAGTAATTATTTGTTCGCATTTATATTAAGAAATTGGTTTATAATTGAAACATCACAAAAAATTATTTTTAAGTAGATTAGCGGTAGTTTCTTCTATTTCTTCCGAGATTCACAAGGGGAGCAAATCTACTAGACTAATTTTGGGCTGAGTCATATGTTCCGGGAAATAGCGAGCTAATTTATCGAATAATTGACTTCTGCGTAAAATCAAGTCATCTTCATCAGTGCGCTCCAAAGGGTGAAACTCTTTAGACGATGAAGCAACAACTGCAGCGGTAACGTTTCGCCGACTTTCTTCCTCCTCTTTAGCAAACAGTAATAGCGTCAGTCTCTGGAACTGAAAGTTAAAAACACATTCAAAATTTACTTTAGTTTTTTCCGCATTCCTATGAACGTAACGTTGCTGTGTATGGCAATGAATGTCATATTACCTCCTTTGTTTGGTGCGGATCAGAATGATCGATTAACTCACTGAGGCATGTTTGTAGGTACACCAGCCCATTGAGGGGATCCAGTACTGCTAATTCTTCGAAACGTTGTCGTCGGAGAAGAAGTTTGCACTGTCTCAGTAGATCTTCTTGTGACGGTCTCATAAGCTTTAACCGCCAAAAGTCATTCAATCTCAGCTTTGGATCTTTGGGTCTTCCTGGATTACCACCGAATAAGTAATGAAGCTGTAAGTTGACAAATTAAATAAACATGTGCATTTTGTTTACAAAAAAAATGCATTGTATAGCAATTACATTAACTAGTGTATCTTACCTTGTTGACATGATCGTAGACTAGCTGGTGGGCAAATCGAGGGCAGGGTTCCGCCTGCTGCCCGCTCCAACTACCGCCATCCCCACCCAAGTCATTTTTGTATATACATGACCATGACTTTCGAAGAATATCAAAAACCCAGAAAGAATTTTGGACGTTTTCATGTCGGTTCTCTTTGTCCTTGCTCAAACCCTATAAAATTATTTTTTTAAATGTTACTCCATTAGGTGATCAATTTGATGTTATTTATTTGTTGATGTATTTATAATGCAAAGCTAGAAAATAAACTTACAGAAAAAATGTAAATCTCGTTTAGTTCTGGATCAATTGTAGCCCTCTGTGTAAACCCTGCTGTCGGCGTGTACGAATTGCTGGTAACTTTTTGCTTCTGACCATCCGATATCACTTCAACTTCATCAGTATCCACATTATAAGCAAAAAAGTCATTAAGATATTCCTTTGAACGTTGACCACCAAATACAAATAGTTTCCGAAGTGCAGGGTGAAGTAACATTGAGTGGCCAACGCGAGAACGAATTGATGGGCGTGTAGGCTTAGGGGATGCGACGTCACAGCGAAGAAGGCTCCAAGTGTTCGTTGGGATATGGAAGGCCTAGTAATCGATAAATGTGCGTCCCAATGAATTCAGCATTATCTATTACGAATGGAATGACTTTGTGAACTTTTGTAAGACACTTACGTAAAGGCCTGAATAAAGAAGCTCCGAATTTGCTGAAGAGGGCGAAGTTTGGCCACCACCACTATTTACACCTTCTATTCTGCCTCTGCCTGTGTTGCCACCATTGTTTCCACCATTTCCGGCTGCTGGAGGAGCAGCCGCTGCAGCTTGTGCTTCCAAAGCATCGCCAACAATAACTTGCATTCCAACATCCCTTACATGTGCAAGGAACTGATGCTGAAAATTCTGATTGTCACTTGCACCACCACGATTCAACTGCACTAATTCTTCACCTCCACCTTCTCCTCCATTACCATTGTTGTTCACAACAAAGGCAAACAAGCTGGAGTTTAAAGAGTCCGAGCTGCAAAATAAAATAAATAAATGTTAACAACGTTAGCTTTGGAAAAGGTTAGGCACAAGCACAGAGAAACTTGTTAGCTTGGTTAAGGCATACTTACTTGGTTCCAGTTAATATTCTACCGCCGAACACATAAATGGTTCTCTTATCAGTGTCAATGCACATTTGGTGATCAAACACTAGTTGAGGGCCTCCCATCGACCCTGTGTCTTCAGTTATTAGCGTCCATTTATTCGTTTCAATGTCATACACGTAAAAATCACTTTTTAGAAGGTTTCTATTAGGTCTACAGTGGCTATCTATGTAGCGCCCTAGTGTAAAAATCTGTCGACGATCAGAATCCAAACATATTTTATGACACGACCGCGGACTTGGGCCACCTTCATTTTCTGTATTAGCACTTATCAAAGTCCATTGAGAGGTTGGAATATGGAAGGACCAAAAATCAGCAAGATCTTGATGGCCATCCCACCCACCAAACAAATAAATTGTTTCCGTGTAGGGATCTATACACATTTGGTGACCACCTCTCATTCCAGGTCTCAGGGTTGTATTTACATCGTCAGGACACAGAAGATTCCAAGATGCCTTGTAGTCCTGCCTCGTAAAGTAATCTTGAAAAAGGTTCTGACTTGCAGACTGCTCCAAAAATCGTTCGGCTGCTGCATAATCTCCCTTTTCTACTAAAGTTTTGTATAATTCAGTCATGAGGGGATGTTCTAGTTGCACACGAGTTTTCTTTTGAAGAGATTCAAACGCGTCCAGGTAATTGTGCTCCCGTAAGTGCTTTAGGCAAACCCGAATAGCTTCCCTTTCTCGATACTAGAAAAAATGCACAATTTAACCCATGGTCAGAATGTACTTTTATTTTTTATCGCCATATATTTACTGTCGTATATTAATGGATTACTTACAGCGCTGAGTCTGGTGATGGCTGGTTGAACGATCTCATGTTCATCGATTCCAGTCAATTCTACATACCATATGGAAAAATTAAAAGAAGGACCCCACGACTGCAGAGGAACGATTTTTAAGTAACGACAGGGAAATGAATATCCTTCGATTTCGTGCTTTAAATCAAATGTTTCTGGATTGCTGTCATTTTTCAAGCCACTATAAATAAATACAAATGCGAATTAGATTTTCTTCGTCATACATACATTACATAAGTATGAGTGGTAATGTCCATTTAAATACTTGAATCCTTACCCTTCCAACAATTCGACCAAATTTTCTTCCGACAATCCCCCGTATACTTTAAATTTTTTCAAGTTACAAACATGAGTCTTTTCAAACTTTCCAAACGTAATTCTCTCAGCTATTGACACTCGATGTAATTTCAGAATAAGGTACTGAAACAATTTACACAAGAATATTAAAACTGCATCCATCGTCCTTATCCTTTACACCTACTTATAACCATGTATTTATATCAAATCACTCCAAGTACCTGTGGAGGTGTATTGGAATCCGACGACCATCTGGACGTTTGATCCTGCGGTCTATCCTCTAAAATGTTTCTATAAAACCATGTCACATAAAAAATCAAAATCAGTCTCTTGCTATTTCATGCAAAATCATTCAAATACATAGTGATATAAATTACGTAAAAGTTAAAAATCTTACTCGGGAAAGTAGGTGGAAGAATAGCTGGAACACTTATGAATCGAATATTGAAGCTTCGTCGACTGTATGACACGGTTATGCTGGTATTGCTCTGGCTGATGAAAGAAGGGATTTGTATTCACTAAATTGGCGGTGCCACTACCCGCAGCGGCCGTTACAGACGACGAGAGTCCAGGAGGAATCATTTTATTCACCAGTTCTTCTCCACTACTGCATGATGCCATGTTTTATCCTAAATACATCCTAAAAACACACGAACACATCACACAATGAGCCATTAAAACCAAATTTATCCACAGTTTACATTAATTACAACTATAAATCCCACTAGTATGGACACATTGTTAATAACCCACTTGGTTAAAACAACACCTCAATAAAATAACAAATCAGTTTGCTTTGGTAGCCCTCGACAATCCCACCCCAGCTCAGAGCTGTCATAAAATAATAATTAACTTTAATTACAACAATTACTTACCGAAATTCTGTCCGAATCCCAGGATTTTTCCCGTACGTAAAAAGTCTCTTAAAATGTTTAAAATCACGATTAGCAGATTAAAACTACACAACTGGTTTATGCGTTAACTTCTTGAGGAAATGAACCAATTGTGAAATTCTTGATCCATCTATACTATAATTAGTGCTGTGATTACGCTACATGTAAGTTTCACGTCTCTACTATTATGAATTACGAATGACAAGTGAGTTTAATGTGCATGCATGTGAATAATGAATGAAATGTTATGTGTTGATGATGTTCATTATTACTACAAAGTCATTCAATATCAAAGTCAGATCAGAAGACTAGACATCCATCCCAAGTCAGATGCACTGCACCAACAACGAATAGTGCACAATAATTCATCTGTGTAGTAGGCAGGTAGACAGATAGATAGAGAAACTCTGAACACAAAAAAAATAGAAAATGTTTCACAAGGAGCGCTTTTTGGTGGAGTGTTTGCGCATTGCCCACGCGCTTTCAATGCACCTAACGCTCTCAACTCTTCCCAACCAACCCATAAGTTTATAGGCTTTTACAACCGTTTCTATTATTGTGCCTTTGTTCTTCTTGTCGTAAAGTCTTAAATGTGTGGGTGGGGAGCGGGGGGGGGGAGGATTATCCTTCGGATTTTTTTTGGGTGGGATATAACTGATAGTATGGACATCAGAGCTGTGACTTGTGACTATTATGATTACGTCTTATATAATATAAGTTATAGTCCTTAACAGAGTTATCTAGTGTCATCATTGTTTCCAAGAACGTCACTCATATCCGCAAGTATTCTGACGACAATATGGGCAATGACTAGGGATCACATAAATGAAGGAAAGTGTAAATTTTTTCTGGTATCTGGTTCATGAATACACGTGGACTTGGACTATTACTTGACCAGTGAAGCCAGTTATCGAATTATGTATGCAAGAAGTTTGGCGTGAAAAAAAAACTTTCAGTTTACGAATTATTTTGCTCTCGATAGTTAAAGGGACGACTTTTTCTTGCTGTATATCTACATAGTTATATAGGACAGTTTAGATGCGTATTAGGATATTAGGTGTAATAATACTTTTGAATGCCAAAGAAGACATTTAATCAGTAATGGATTAGTAAGAATAATCACAAGACGGCAGTAGATACGAAAGATATTGATTGATTTTTAAATTAGGTTGGCTGTTGGCTTTGCATTTTGATTCCACTTTGTATCGTTAAACGCATTGACAAGCCTGAATTGTGCATTCATCGTATAGCGTGCAATTTTGGCTGACTGAATAACTAAATAAACACAATCGCTTCTCCAGCCAGTCTTATTAGAGAACTCCATGAGTTTATTATGGGTGATTGAATAATAGGATTTATTCCCGTCGAAGCAAGATACACATATGTCCATAATAAAACACTTTTTATGGAAACGTATATAGTTATGATGATTTATTAAGACAGTGATTGTGTTCACATAGCTTTTAAAGTTTAATTGAAGCGTGTCTGGTTTGTTGGAACAACGGTTGCAACTGTGTAAGAAAAAATTCACTAGTTTGAATTTTTATTTTATACCTTACATACCTTATAGCAACTTTATATCATCAAATTAGGTAGTTGTACTTACAACTATGTCTCCGTAACGGTTACGGGCTAACCTCTCCCCAACTTCAAAATGAACAAACAGGAAGAGAAAGCAATATTGTAGCGTGCAAAACCGAAAAATGTAGCAATAGTCGAGAAAATGTAAACCTTTCTCTGACTTTCATTTGACATGACACGGGCAAGTTTGTTAATATTTAAATAGGAGGATGGTTGGATTGGAGTGGATCTGGGTACGTATATGTTAGCGGAAGCATAACGCTTTCCTTCGCCCTTATTACGTTACACGCTGGCTTTTCAGCCAGTCAACTAGATATATGCATAACCAACGTGCAAGTCGTCGTCAGTTCTGACAAGAATAACGGCAAAGCCGCACCTGAGACATATTTCTCTCCTCATCACTTCACGCAAAAGTAGCACAGGAAAAGTCTATCAGTTTTTCACGCTGTTGTCTTCGAATTAAAAAAGAAGAAAAGATGTCTATTGAATTATACCAATTTACTCCTAGTATGCCGTGTCGAATGGTTCGGCTATTGGCAAAGTACCTTGGAATTGAAGTAGAGTTGAAGGATGTGGACATGACGAAAGGTGAACACTTGGAGGCTGACTTTGTCCAGGTGGCCAGAAAAATCTTACATAATCGCGTACGGGAACTTTTAATCGTGTTCTCATTAGTTTTAATTAAATTAGAATTTTTATTTCTCTTCAAAGTTGAACCCGCAGCATACGGTTCCAACATTGGTTGACGATGGAATTGTTCTGACGGAAAGCCGAGCTATTTTAATGTATCTTGCAAACAAGTACGGGGAATCCGATAACTCGTTATACCCTAGCGATCCCGACAAACGAGTCGTGGTGGATATGCGCCTTTGCTTTGACTTGGGAACTCTCTACATTCGAGTTGCAGAAGCATACGTAAGTCAAATTAATGATGAAATCAATATAAATCAATAACCAAATAAATAGGTGGTTTGCTGATCGTTTCGTTTGGAATGGAATTGAAACTTTCATCGCCCTGTCGTTATCTTACTTTACCCAGTATCCCGTGGTGTTCCAAAAAGTACCACTGGATTCGGCCAAGTTAGAAAAGCTGGACGAAGCTTTGGGGCACGTTGATAATTTTCTCAAGGATGGCTTCATTGCAGGAACCGACTTGACAATTGCAGATTTTTCAATGTCCGTGATTCTCAGTACACTTGTCGAATTTGGACATGATCTGTCCAATTTCACTGAAATCCCCACATATCTAGAAAACTGTGCTGGTCTCTTGACAGGATGGGAGGAGGTAAATATGGTTGGGGCGAAAATGTTTGGCCAGTGGTACAAAGCAATGCTTGCTGAGGTAATGAGTGAGCCGACGAAACCCTAATGCCCTTGCAAATGTTGACTACATATTTATAACTAACACTATTACTTGTAATTGAATTTTATTGATTCATAGGATAAAATCAAAATGTATACGCACTTCAAAATAAAACGCTTATATAATTCACTAAAATTTATTAAGCTGCTAGCATTTGTCATTTTTTGTTACATCAAAAATTTCGAGCTGTAAAAAGGGCACCTTATTTTATAGAAACTATCTCATTGGGGCATTCAGTGACCAAAAGTGCACGACATTGATTAGAGAACTCCGTCAGAGTAAACGATCAGGCCTGCAACATTGCCTTTGGTCCATGTTGTTTCCGAACACTTTCCATACATGCCACACATTCTTTTCCGAGTATCGGGGTCGCTGTGTGATAATTCAAATCATGTATAAATTAAATGTCTGGCCTGACTGGAGGTTACATTCATTTAGATGAAACCTAAAAACCTTTTAGTGTTTGTTTGGAAACGTGTTTTGTTAATTCAGTCTACCTACCTGTCGAACTCTTTCATAAGATGGAATGAATGGCTTGTAACTGATTTTGGGAAGGTCAGCGCAACATAAACCTCCATAGCATGGGTCCCCAACGAGTGAGTAAAAATAGTTGCAGCTATCTCGAATCGCTCTGCTGCCACCACAGCCGGATCCACCACAGCAATTTGACATGATTAAATGATGATGTACGCTAGCTAAGTACTCATTGCCAATTTAATTTTATATCCTAAACCCAATTTCGTCCGTCCACGTCCACCGCACCACCTAGTGGAGTGGGGGGAGACGGGGAAGGCATTCGTGCAATGTCTATTTAGGTTCCCTTGCCAAACTACGCACAAGAAGTCACAATACTGCATAATAATTGGTCGTTCTGTTAGGTTTGCGCCACAAACTTTGTGGAATAGCGTAAAATGCACTCTTTCGTTTTCGGCAAAATGGAACTCCCTGTTTGGAGAATGACCGACTGACGACAATATTTTTTCGTAAAATGTTATGCTACGGACGGAATGTTAAATGCGACTCCTATTATACTGATATGGACAAATATTCTGACAACCTTATAAAAACTTGCAATAAAAATACTTATGGCTCAAAAGTTTCTGTGAAGGTTGGCTACTATTTTGTAATGCGACCCATTTACTAAATTTTATAGCTTACTACTAAAATACTGTAAAGATTATCGAATTATATTATAAACTAAAATATAGTAAATAAAATCGCCACAAGTCAGTTTCAAAAATCTATACTGGACATCTAATCACTTTATTGCAAATTGCAAAAAAAAATTAGATCATGAAAAAACGAAAGTAATAAGGACAATTTTAAGGCAAATGCCATTAATGATTAAAAAATGGACATCCAATTTTAGAATTTTGAGCAAAGTTCTTTCCATCCGTCACTGTTCGTCGGCCTGTCTTGGTCTTGTTCATCCGTTCATTCCTCCTTGTCATGCCCATGACGCCCGGGAAACACCTCCACAAGTCTGCAGAAGTCCGTCCGTCTTGTTAACAGCAAGAGCCACCTCCACATTGTCCGTATACCTTGCACATCCAGACGTTGCGCTCACAAAACCACCTACGCTGATAGTCGAAACCCAAAAGTTTTCCCATTTTCACCTGCAACAAACACAGTCAAAAGAAAACGGTGGCATTAGTTTATTGTATTGCATCTCTCCCAATTACAGCTACATGCGCGTTAATTATGAATAGCTGTTTCCTCAAAAAATGAATCTTGATGATCTTTCGTTAAGTTTACTCACCTCTTCATCACATCGCTCGTAGGACGGGATAAATGGCTTGTAGCAGACCTTCTTCCTCTGATTGCAGCAAAGCTTTTGGTAGCAGGGATCCGTGATGAGCTTCTGAAGACAGCAGCATTGAGATGAGGATCCACCTCGGCCACCACCTCCACAACCTCCACACATTTTGATGGATTTTGAGGGGACGATTACGAAGGTAAAGGGGTGAAGTAGTGACTGTTCCGGTGGGAGCAGAGGAGCAAGGAGATTTTCACACTTTCGAACAGTTCGGGAAGAAAATCCTTTAACTTTCACTGAGAATTTTGAAAAATGGATCACGGAAGATTTTGAAAACGAAAAGAGAAAACTGAAACTGATTGCTCTGATTTCCGACGACGATGACCTGCAGCCATTTTGGGTGCATTTGACATAACGATTTTGACAAATTAACAACATGCAAATATCTTTCCATAGCAACCTTTAGAACCTGCGTGTGATATGTTGCGTTGGCGTGCCATACCACCGATACGACAGCACATGACCCATGACCCTTGACAATTTTCCCCTTGCCAAGGTGCGGGAAGAAAGTGCATTTACTAATTTGTCAGTTTGATCATGGTTCAGTACAATAATAACTTCATTACATACATGAGTCAAGTCCAGGTAAAATGTATCTTAGCCCGACAAGGCGACAATGCGGATAGATAGCCAGCAGCAGCATGCAAAATATTTAACTACGAAGATTATTGCCATCCAATGAAATAGTAACATAAACATAAATATAATATGTGAATATAAATACAGAGCTTTGCCTAATAGGTTTATGGATTGACCTTTTGCTTGCAATTTTTACACACTTACCCCTTTTGCTTAAACTACTTAATTATTGATACACAGAAAACCTCGTCGTTTCAGTAAGATTTCACAATGTCAGCCTTCAACAATTAAACCTAAAACGATGGCAAATAGATGCTGTTACTGTTGCAATTTGCAATGTTGAAACACGTTAATGACACGAGTCACACCACCATATAATTGAAATTGTCTGCAACATCTGAATGATTAGTAATCGTTTAGTGAAAAATATACGTACCTACAATCTGTATTTCTCTGATTTCCATGCAATATGTACAGTACATAATGCACGCATAAATGACTAGCAGGTTTATCTGAAACAGAACTATTTTAGTAACTCATTGTCAGCACGATTCAATAAATTAGTTCTATTGACGCCACAACAAATGGAGAGTCAAGGACAAATGAGCGTGCAATATTGTTTTTGTTGAATGAAATCTATTTGCCATTTATATGCTAATAATATGCTATTGATATGGCTCATAACATAATTCATAACGGCTTGCACGTAGGTTATGATTTGCAATCAAACAAAGTCTATAAATAACACTTGTTCTCGCGTTCCAAAAAGCTGCGAGACATGCAAAAGATCGCCGAATGTTTTTGTTTGAATCTTCCAGAGAAAAAAGTGCGAATAACTGAATAGGGTCGAATAAATTTCGAATAGAATGCCTAACCCAATAAATTCAGCGTTGTGACCAGCTTTGGATACAGACTTGTATTGGGATCGGTTATCAAAGGATCAAGGCAAATTGAGGTTACACTCATCTGGAAACATGAAGCCACTCGTCAGGTTTCCAGATATTCTTCTTGGATCGGTGCTGATTGGGCTTGTGGTAATTCTGAGAGTCTCTTTAGTGCACTCCTGTCCAGACCACGAGCACGAACGTTAGCAATTCTTTCTTTAATTAATAATAATCACTGTCTATTGAGAAACAGTTTAGATTGATGTGGATAAACACGTAATAATCATTAAGCGCGTAACATTTTAATCTTTAGATGGGAACGACACAGAAATAATCCTCAGCGATGAGGAACTGGAACGGCAAATTCTTGACATGCACAAATTTCTGATTGCCCAAATGGAAGCGCCTGGGGCGTGGAATAATACGGATGCCAGTACCAAAGTTAACGCTTCCACGTACGGAATTCCAGACATGTCTGTGTTCCGTCAGATTTTTACCGGATTCGGTGAAAATGTGAAGAGGGACTCTGTGTGTGCTGCTTGCCAAGTATACACGGGAGTACTAATGCATCAGGCAAGTATTGAGGAACCAATCATAAACTTATTAGTGTATGAAAAATTATAAGTACAAACCATTACTAATGCCGTCTTTTAATAGATTAACCGACAAAATTCAAGTCGTGAAAATTTGGAGCTGTTTACACTGTTCACGTGTCGCTTTTTCCGACTGGCCCATCCTGAAGTTTGCGAAGGGGTAATCCAACGTCTCGGGCCAACGTTCTATTGGATTGTAAAACAAAGAAAAAGCGAGTTGAGTCCTAATGAATTCTGCGGAGTCACATTGCAATCTCTTGGATGTCGCATTTCCCGCAAACGTTCCGCAAATTCTGAGTTTAATTGGGAGGTGGAACCTATCCATCAATACGTGACATTACCTCCACTCACACACGACAAAGACACTGGCCCTGACCCCGCGGACTATGTAGACATTGTTACTCCTCTCACAGTTAAGAGAAAAGAAAGTCCACCCAAGAAAATCTTGCATTTGGCTGATCTGCACATTGATCTGGAGTACAAAACGGGAACCGACGCAGACTGCGAAAATGAGGTTCTCTGCTGTCAGGAGCGATTTGGATATCCAAATGCGACTGAAATCGGTGCGGGATATTACGGGGACAACAGGATATGTGATGCGCCCATGAAAATGTTGCATTTGACCTTAGGCCATATTCAGCGTCAGCATCCAGACATTGATCTAGTTTACATGACAGGTGACCTCGTTCCTCATAACATTTGGTACACAGACGAAGAGGAAAATAAGCACATTATCACTCTAGTATCCAGAGTACTTTATGATTACTTTCCCAACACGAGGATTGTCCCCTGTCTAGGAAATCATGAGGCGCATCCAGTCAATCTGTACAGCCCCAGTAGCCGTACCTTCTCTCCTCCTGAATCTAATCCCATTCCTCAAGACTTGAGGCAAGATTGGGTATACGAAACCTCCTACGAAGCTTGGAAGCAGTGGATTCCGGACGCAGAAAGAGAAAATTTCCTTAGAGCCGGCCACTACGTGGTTGAGATCAATGACAAGATGCGAGCCATAGTGGTGAACACGAATGTCTGCTACGGTTTCAACTTGTGGCAAACATACTCCCCCAAAGATCCCGGTGATATGCTCAACTGGCTTCAGAACGAATTATATGTAACTCAAAAGCAAAATAAGACTGCACACATCATCGGCCACGTTCCCCCAGGTCATGAAGATTGTTCCAAAACGTGGTCCCGAGAATTCTACAAAATAGTTGCAAGGTACAAGAACACTATCACTGGACAGTTTTATGGACATACCCACTACGACGAGTTTAGGATACTTCATGATCCGAACAACAAGTCAATGCCAATCAACACGATGTGGATAGGGCCAAGTCTTACTCCATACCGGATATTCAATCCAGGTTACAGGATCTACCACATGGATGCAAATGATGACACTTACGGGAACATTGTCGACCATGAAACTTGGATTTACGACTTAGACCTGGCTAATGAAAAGTACAGGAATATGTACGATGTCAATGGCACTGTTGAAGCTAGTCCGGCAGAAGATGACATGTTCGTGCAGTGGTTCCAGTCTTACCAAGCCACCAAGGCTTATAACATTCCAGATGTGCTGCCAACATCATTAAGGAGCTTTGTGTCCAATATGGCAAAGGATGAAGATACATTTAAGTTATTTTACAAGTAAGGGTATTTAGAGTATAAATTTTACCCACATTTTCACACAAATGGTTCTAAAGTAATTAATGGGGTTCGTTTTCACAGACACTACTACAAAGCGATTGATGCCAGTTTCCAAGAAAGGGATCCCTGCGACACTGTTTGCCGTAAGCGCATCCTTTGTGGAATTGTGAGATCCTATTATGATGATGATGAAGGTCACGTGGAATGCAATAATGTTCAGAAGGAAGTTGATGGAATTGTGCTGCCACTAAGAACACTGGATAGGCGAAGAAGATATATTTGGCTGTAAACCTGTATCTACATTGCCGTTTTTGCCACTTTATATTTAAGTGTTGTTTGTGTAAAAAGTGACATTTTATTGTATATTTGCAACAATTAAACTATATAAAATGATTAACATTAATGTTTCGAAAATGCACTCAATAACTTGTGACAAAATGAGTGCATTATTCATATAAAAATATTGAGCATAAATTGAAGAAACAAGTAATTAAATAAAAAAAGTACATTGCATTTCCGTACGATTTTCTAGAATTAGCACGCTTAAGTAGTGTTTGAAATGGAATACATTATTTTACCCCATACGCTCTATATATAGCTACCTATCATAGGTCAAATTTGATAACATATTTTTGTTTTTAGTCAGTTTCAATCTTGCTTTGGGTCATGATTATTCAAAATAACGGTTATGCCTCTTTCCTCCTCAGTCACGTCCTTATCATCCCATCCCCAAGAGTTGGGAGCAATATGTCCATACTCGGCATTGTTGTTAGAATTTGCCCCGGTGTCATGTTTTGGATGTGACCCATCTCCCGTTCGGCGTACCCGTTGGAGAACAACTCGCTCTGGGACAGTCTTTAAATCGTATGCCCATCCAATCCATGCAAAAAAGTCGATAAAAGCAGTGGCCCAATTGTGGTTGTAGGTGGTCAGTTCAGCCGCTTTGTAGTCCCAGGGGAAAATGTGGTGGTAGTTGTGCCATCCTTCGCCGACAGCCATGCCAGACACAAACTTGTTCTCCACAGCGTGGATTTTACTGCAGATATAGAGGAAAAGTTAATTTGCATATATGTACTCTCGTTTTACGAACATTTTCTGCGAATTAGGTATAACGAAATTCTGGACTTGATGAAAGCTTACTCATCGTATGGTTTTGGTCCCCACATGTGAGCAGCGCTATTCACAAGCCAAGTGAAGTTCAAGGTTAGCATGTATCGAGTTACTACCATGTTCCATGCCTTCAATTTTTCCTCTCCTAGCCAAACCGGAAGCTGGTAAGGCATGTAGAAGCAACACAAGAGGGTCAACGGAATGAAATACCTGAATGTAAATAAGAAATTCAACATTTTCATACTGAATACTTCCATAATATGATTAACATGATAACGAAAATAAGAATATATTGTGGAGTGGAAGAATTTTAATTTACTTTTTCTGGAACATTACAACGGGATCCTTTTCCAGGTCTGACATGTCCACAAGTTTCCCTTTAGTCTTGACGTCGTCGTGTTTCTTAATTAGAAGCCAGCCTACGTGAGCGAAAAAGAAGCCTCGTTTCACGTTATGTGGATCGGCGTCCGTTTCAGTGAACTTGTGATGTACCCGGTGGTCACGACACCATTCGTATATGCTGTTCTGTAAATCAATTGACAGTCAAACAAAATTAATTATTGTTTGTGTTATTATCTACGAAAATCGATGCAAAACCTATTACTTGAAAGTATAGTTTTGTTTTTACCTGACAGCCGCATGTCTGCATGAAAGCCAGCAGGATTCTCAGTGGAAGCTTAGCCTTGTAGCATTTGTGAGCCCATAGTCTATGGGCGCCAGCCGTAACGCCAAATGAAGTTGTATAGCCAAAAGTGAAACCTGGAATGTAATTACCCGGTAAAATGACTTAAGTATGACCCCAATTGTTTTCATGTCCACTTACCTGTATTGAAATATCTGATGTTGTTAAATGAAGTTTTATAAATATGATACACATTTTTACCTAAGATGATTGTTGTCCAACGAAGCTGACCAGAAAACCAAACATAGAAGCCGTACAGACCGACAACATGAATGTAGGTCATAATTATGACATTTCTCCACGCGATACCCATTTTCTGTATGTTTTCCCAGCTCCAATTATCTTCGTTTTGTACGGTAACTCCATTGGTTTTTGCAGAACCGTTAACAGCACTTGCACTGCCGTTAGTGCCCTGTGCTGATTTGTTGGGCACTGGGGGACTCCGCGATTTTCTTTTGGTAGTGCACATTTTTTGGAAAATTAGTTAAATAAATGTTTAATGCAAGTAAATTAAATAAAATGAACGCCTTAAATTTATGCAACTAAACTAAAATCAGAGGTTGAAAAGGAACTTTGTATAGAAAAGTGAATGGAAGGAGATGTGTCCTTCAACCGTATTCGAATTTGTAAATAAATAACAGAGAGCTGCCAGAACTCCCCGCAAGCTCGACGCTCTTTTAGAAAGTGATAATATCAAGTAGCGTCTCCATCGTCTAAAAGATTCTCCTCAGAATTTGGTGACTATATATATTTTGGCGTACGTGCAAAGTAAAAGCTAATCATGGTAATGTACTTAGGACCACTCAAAACCTGGTATTATACATGAAGCAATGCATTCTTGCAGAGCCAGAAGGAACATAGGACATTGTGCTATCATCCATCACAGGAAAGAACGATAAAAGAAGGAAAGCTTATATTATAGTTAAGTTTCAGGAAGGTGCTCCTGTCCTGTCGCAGTTACCTGTACCTTAACATACACCACGACATATATGTACCTTCATCGCTTATGTGTTTCAGATTCAAACCCTTTATCCAAAATTCATCGCTATTTCTGCCGACGAAGGGGTATCACTGCCATTAATGGTGTCCTTGTTAAAATAGGTATATACATCCATTTACAAAACTGTGCCTTTCATTCGGGTACCTTACCCACATATCAGCAAACATTTGGTCTTGTTGTGAAGAAGGTAGTCATACAAGAAGAATTTCGGCAGGGTTTAGGACTTGAGGTTCGAACATGCACACATGGATGGTGACTGGTGACGATACGTGGTTGACAATCAATGAATTGTGTAACCCTAAATTCCAAATAGCACGGTGGTTAACTTCAGTTTTACTGCTGAGGAAGTCAGGTTTATTACTATCGTTGACGTTTATGCTGTTTGCTAGGTTCTTAAAATACGATCTTTCAGAAGAAGGAACAGAGAAATACATCGTAATGTATTGGCATTTTTCTTCTCATATTATGCATTTGCAACTCTATGCAACTTGTACGAACACAACTCGGTGGACGCCTTGGCGTGTGTGTGTAAGAATCGATTGTTGTCGGTCTGACGGATGCTATTTTTGGATACTTGAGGATTTATGCATGTCATAGTTATATTATGTGAAAGACAGCATTTAAGATTCAGAAAAGATTGGTCAAGTTAAACCTTGCTTCACATTATGTGAATCACATACATACTAACTACCTCGGCATTACGCCTTTGTGTACTCAAGTTGTGTAGGTATTAGCAAAGCTAAGCAGTTATAGAGCTCATGTTTTTATATCCTCCCGATAAAGGAAGATTGCACTTGTGGACGGACAGATTCATATAGCAGGAAATAATATATAAAATACAACATCAGTTCTACTGATGGATGAATGCGGTGTTAGGACATAAGTACATTAATAGATACGTACATAGGATAGTTATTGCTACCATTTTTATATGTGATGCTAGAATTTTGAATTAATGAAATGACTCTCTGTAGAAGAAGGACATAGGTACGCGTATTTACAACGGGACAGAAGAGTACAAAACGGCTATTGCCATGTCCTCGCATATTCTATCAGTCAACACTCTGCTGAGGAACTCTTCTTGTTTAAAATCGATCTTATGCTCATTGTCGCAGCATAATGATTGAAAATTTGTGTGGCGGAGGACAAAATGTGTGTGGGGGGATGTGTTGAGGATCCCACAATGAACAAAATACACTGGTAATGTTTGGTACTTGTCTTACAACGTGTTATACTTTTTACGATCTATAATTACCCCGTTATTTTTGTATTGGGACTTGGGAGGCAGATAAATACATGCCTGTATATCCGCACTGTACAAAGATGCAGCATAAGGGACTTCATGGTTATAAGTAAAAAAAATGGTGTGGTGGAGATGCAACTGCATGATGGATTATTAATAGGAGGTAGGAGTATGTCGCTTATAAAAACGCATGACAGGATGACTGATTACTTTTAGGTGCATACATAGATTCATGAAGCAAGTGTTATAATCATATTGAAATAGCTACTGCATACATATTTAATATGACGATCATGCATATTCATCGCAAGCGCAAAGTTATTAGGTAGGTTATGTATGTACCCTAAATCCAACTCTAACTGGTATATAGTACAAATCATCAGTACAGTGCAGTGGACGTGCAGTCATGACGCATGAAAGAAGATGAACAAAAAAAATCACCCAGATCAGCTCCCAACCTAACAGTATTGCACGTATACAAGTGCCGAAACCAATTCTATTTTTCTATATTTCCTTTTCCTGTACTAAAGACACAGTGGTTACCGCTGCCATACCAGGAGCGAAATAAAACCATGCGACAGTCAAGACAATGAATTTCTTTCTTTGCATTTCGTCTCAAAATGATTAACTGAATTTTGAAAAAGTTTAAATTGACGGGTGGTCACTGTACACTGACAATGACTATTGGAATATGCGCGAACGAAGTGTATCATTTAGTAAAATGCGTGACAACGTAGTAATTTCATGTTTGCTAATACTAATTTATCAAATTATTTACAAATGTCCTCTCACATATTCTTGAAAATATTCTGATGTCTGTCTGTCTGGAACATTGCAATTTTTCATTTATTTTAACCAAATCAGAGCGTCCTACGGAATAAAATTCGCATTTATGAAAGGCATGCTTTAATTTTGCTAAAATGCATGCTTAGGTACCTCGCGTCATCAAACTCAAAAATATACCAAATCAGTCATTTATAGATCTTGACACCAAGTTTTCGTTGGGTCAAGGGAAGCAAGACTGAAAGGGTTAATTTACATCTGGGCAATGAGAAGGAAGCAAAGTCCCACCCATCATCTTTGAAGCGTGTTTCATGAGACTCTCATGGTTTGACCTATATACTTATGTGAGGACCTAGTTACATTTCTAGCGCATCTTTTTACTTGCACTCTGTGGTTTATTTTCCCCAAAACATATAATGCAAGCAATCTCCAACGATTTTTGAAGTTTAAGGGTACGAAAACGTTCGTTTTACTTTGTGCATGCATACATGCAAGCAATCTATTCGAGAATCTATATATATGTTTAATGACAATGACATT
Source organism: Sinella curviseta (assembly GCA_004115045.4). Taxonomy (NCBI): domain Eukaryota; kingdom Metazoa; phylum Arthropoda; class Collembola; order Entomobryomorpha; family Entomobryidae; genus Sinella; species Sinella curviseta. The sequence goes on along the minus strand of CM023199.3, from coordinate 63,718,977 downwards.
ATCCAAGATAGCAATGTATAAATGCTTGTGCATGTGTGACGAAACGGAATTAACGTTCTCGTGAAACGAGGAAAGTTATTATGCGTACCCTTCATTCATGAAGATGTGCATTAATAATAATAATTGATCAAAGTCTCAAGTCGTGTTCATGACTCATGAATAATTTTAAGAGGTATAAGAGAGTAACTACTAATATGCCTTGTCCGCCTGTTATCTTTTAATTGGTTTGCATAAATGTTTAAAACAGTTAGATGTAAAACAGTTAGTTGAAAAATGAATGATTCGTTTAACAGTTCGTCAAAGCCTGTGAAGTAGGTGGTGAATAAAAAATGGCTGGGAGCGATGAAAGACGATCTTACAAATTTTGTCGTTCTACAAACTTTGTACATAATTTGTTGTGCCTGAGAAATTAGAAATCTTAAACCATTTCTCTGTTTAACTAAATGCTGAAAATGTTGTGAAGAGTGTGCGTGGAAAGATAAAAATGAACGTTGGCACATTATTACTATCATTATATTATAAATCCTGTGACAATAATTGTTATTTAAGGTTTTACTAATAATCTACAAATCAGAATAGGTACATAGATGCATAAAACGCTGATGATGATGATAATACTTTCAATTAGATCCTTGTTTGCAGTCACTAACAAATTTTGAATGTGTTATGTAAGCAATTCATTAGCAGCTTATTATGGCTCACGTGCAAAAATACGATTTCCTCCCCTTTAAAATAAACATTACAGAAAGACATAAATAAATAAGTACATAACATCATTAGCTGTTGTAGCTGATTCGACTGTACTAGCCCAACACACATTTACCTACATGAAGGTAGATACCTAAGTAAGTCGTTTGAATACTCAAACATCAATTTACCATGAACTGCTTAATTTACTACGTTCAATGGTAAAGTGTGAAGTGGATGCGCGTAAGTGTAGTTCAATAGAACGGTTATAATGGATAGACAAACAAGTGCATTGACAATTTCAGATTAGCTTCTACACAGTTTCTTAATTATTTTGTTGTACTATAGTGCTGGAACTTTCCGAAAATAGTTTGATGCTGCTTTAAAGATATTTGTAATCTTTGCTGCATTCAAAATGAGTCATTTACATAATTGCAATCTTAAAAAAGCAACGACCTTTGTCCTTCTCTCTTAGTCAAAGTAAATCACTGTGTTATACATACGCGTGTACCTCTCTTGTTAATTATTATTGGTTTTTTTCTGATCCCTTGAGAGCTTTCATATTCATATTGGTAGCAATACGTTCCTGGACGTACATCATATATCAGAGAATTCAAAGAAGGTTTTTTTCTAATAGGAAATGGATATGTCAAACTACACTTAAACATCGTGCGTATTAATTAAAATATAAAAGAGATTATTTCAAGGAGGTCAATAGCAGCGAATACTTGGTTCTGTAGAGTGTAGACTCATAGAGTATAATGTGTTTCAATAATTTTAAGCTATGTATGTATCAACAAGTCTATAAAAACAAGTGAAACCCTCTGAAGTCATAGTATAAACAATTTTGGATTTTTGTTTCACACAGAAAAACTTCACAAAGTTAACGAGGCATAAATATGTGAGGATTACAAGAAAAATATGTTATTATTGCTCCAGGAATTATGTTCCATCTCCCCTACGCTTTTTGTAGAATGACACATGATGACTCAGGACCAGGACTCAGAAACGACATGGAACAAAAATATCATTTACAAATGTACAGATACCTACATGCATAAGGATATTATAGGTTTGTATAACATCTAATTGGAGTCCTTTCCTCTTCACGCAGCTGCGCAACATGTATGCTCACACTTTTCGAAAAATAAAATAATGCTATCGAGGCAGAGGATTAAAAATTTGTTATTCTACACTCTAAACAAATCAGAAAAGCATAGCATGTCATATTTGTACTTACGCATATTTAAGTCTCATTTGCGCTTGAAAAATATATTTCATATCACACTTTGTAATCTTTGTATTTTGATTTCAGCGCAGCTTCGACCGGGAGGAATAATAATTGATAAACCTTTGTAATGACCATGACTAATTTATCGTATCTTAAAAAACGACACTTAACAAAATGTCACGCTGCAGCCAAACATCTGCTCATTCATGCAACAACAAAAGCCCTGTGCATTTTTTAAATTCACTGTGCCACAGTACCACCAAGATCACTAAATAAATTATGTTGTGGGTATGCTCTGAAAGCTCATGTTACAGTTATGCACTATACACTATACAGTGACATCTTCGTATTTATTTAAAAAAAAACTAAAATCGTGCGCTTAAAAAATATCAGTGCTACTGATGATGTTATCACTTCAACAAAGATGTTTAATTAGGCGGAACACAGAAGCCTCTTTAACCAAAGTTTTCCTTGCCACAAACAGTGTAAAATATACTGAAACTCAGAAATATATAATATATTATGCTGTGTGTACATATATAATATGTTCTTTGGGTAAGTTCATATATTTATGTAGCACGCACTGTGGTTTGAATATTTCTGCAGCTTCATTCTACGCAAAGAGAACTGAAATGGTTCTACAATACCACAATAATGCCAGAAATTGAAAAATTCCGATTTCTAAAGAAAAAATAGAGGTGGTGGAGTAGATGCATGTATTATTATATGCATTGTTTTATTCTATAATGCGTGGGTCCGCTTATCGATTAAACGACCAGAGTATATTGCATGATTTCTTGTAGCAATGCGTGTAACGGGATAGTTGGTGTTAAACCCCTATACATACATTATGGTACTGGCACCTCCAAAGACGTTAAATCTGTCTCCTGTCAAATGTCACGCGTCGTTATTATAAATGATTTAGAAAATTATCAACCGAACACAGAGCATTATTAAGTTCCAGTCCCTAGATCTGGTCCAATGCGTTCAAAGTACAAAAAAACAAAGTCGATGAAAATGTTCAAAAGCTATGATTGTTAGAGGTGATGATAATGATAATATAACTGGAAGGACAGCGACTTAAAATTAAAATGTACCAGCTCAGTAGCAGTATTCATAAAATTGTGAGTCATTATTGCTACCGCTGATGATATGCGTATATTTTTATGCGTATAAAGGAAAAATAATAATATTTCAAATCGTACATAACAAACATGTCAAGCAAAGCCCTATTTACGAGTTTTTAAAATCAGTACCACAAAATGGACAGGCTGGAGTTTAAACGCATGTTGTTGACACGTAGGTCATATCTCACATTCCTCTCTTTCTCTCACTGCTAAATATTCCAACCATTTCTTCCTTGCTCCTAAGTATACTTCTTGGATAATAATGAAGAAAACGTTACGCAATGACAATATATAGATTACATATTAGTTACGGAAGAAACCCATGCATTATCATGTGAACATTTCCCGGCCGAACAAGTATAAAAGGCGGTCACAAATCCTCCATTATGTCATTCAAAATCTGGAGGAACTGAAAGGAGCAGCATCGCTAAGCCACCTGTAGACCTCAACTCCAGCGGATCTCCGGATATGGAGCCTTCTTCGCTTCGTAAATCCTTGCAATGTGTGATGTACATCTGGACCACTGTTTATTAAAGTAGTGGCCCACTTGTACTTTGCACATTAGTACGGGATATGTAACCATCTAAAATTGTACTACTAGACTTCTGGAGCAATCCATTTTGCTGGGCATCCCGGAAACTTGAAAGCCCTAACATTTCCAGAAAGCTGGCAATTCCGGGACATAAAAGGAGCCAATCTGGATGAGTTTAAAACTGCTCTATAAGGACAACAATAGAGTGTCTTATCGTGCAGTTTTAAAACTTAATCAGGTTGATCAAAGCAACTAACATTTTGTCCTGTCGAGAGCTGGAAAGTAGAAGGACTTTCGGAGAAAGCAATGGAGCTGCCACGACATTCCCAGAAGGCAAAGTTACAAAGGGAATTGTAGATAAAAATGATGAAGCATTTATAGAAAATTCGTAATACGAATTTCGTAAGTAAGCTGTCGCTGTAATCAGTTTTATTAAATTATGCTGTTAACCTTTGAAACTATGTATTTTTTAAATCACTGCTTTCAATTTGTATTTCTTGAAAAGACTTTTGCGCACTGATTAAAGTAGTTAACCTGCCAATGATGATTTATCATAACTTTTCTTGAAATATGTATAAGTGTAGAAGTAGTTTTCATAAAACATTAATAATTTCTGCCTTCCTGAATGCCCGTAAATACATATTACAAAGTTGTTGTAGCCAAATATCTTCATGAAATGATAATTCAATGCGTTGCAACGACTTCTTGGAAATCATGTCGCATGCACGAGAAGCATCTACGAGTTCATTTGATTGATGTTTGTATGTTTGTCCACATAACCTGAAAGCCTACATTGTCATATTGATTATCCAGGAGAATCCTATGAAAAATTGCCAAAAGCATGACTGACAACAATCAATTTTAATACATAAATGATTCAATCTTCAATATTCAAGTTATGTACTCATACATGAACTTTGAGCAGGAAAATGAAATTGAATGAAAAGAATCTGATAAAGAAACCATTCCTTTACCACTTTTACCACAAATGTTTTGCCAAAATAAACAAACAGGGAATCAAGGCATCTATTCCATTTTCCGATTCCAACCACACCTTAGTCTCCTTTATGAACGGCTTGCAATACGTTACTCTGATTTATTTTTCCCATTAACTTTTAAAATGAATTTAGAAAAGTCAATTTTTACCGTTCGTGTATTAGCCTCGCTGGCTATTCTTGTCCTCTTTCATTTCAATTCCAGTTTCTGTGTTGAATTTGACCGGATAAATACCGGTGTCGGATTTTCAGCGTATGCAAAACGAATGGAAAATGGAGAAATACCGTGGTGGAAAACGTACTCTTTACACGATATTAAAACGATGTTGGAGGTGATTTCAGAAAAGTTTTCCAGAGTCGCAACGTTTGGCGCTGGAGCTGATAACGGTAGTACAGAAGTAGAATGAGAAAATTAATAATATACATGCATACCTACCTAGTTTACAAAATTATAAAGGCAAGAAATGTATTGATTGTGTCATTAGTCGAATATGAGTGGAACACTACCTACTACGATAGCAATAGACAAGCCTATGCCGCTGAAGCAGCAGCCTTGATAAACAAAGAAAGAAATCGGATGTCCCTGACTATTCTCATTGGAATATGGCAAGCTGACATTCCCCAGCAAATGGACACGGAAATAAGAGTGGCACTTGAATCCGCCCAGAAATCAAATGCCATTTATCCGGGGACGGCACAGGGTTTAATTTTTAGCCAGGGTGACATCGGCACCAGCGTCAAGAGAGCACGTCAAACACTGCATAAGATGCGAGCGTTTAAGGCTGATGCCACCCGTTTGGGTTTGAAACTGGGTAGTCGTCAGAAGTGTCATGGCATAACTAGTGACATTGATGACACTGAGGATTCAGAAGCAGACCGATTAGCTCTAACTCGCAGAAGCATTGTGAATGAATCTGATTTTATCATTTGTGAGCTTGACCCTGCTAGCCATAACCTTCCCTCCGGAGCAGAATCCGGATTTTTTACCGTTAAAAATGACCTCATAGGATTTCGAAATGAATTTCGAAAAATTAACCCTCGCATTGAAGTAATGGGACAGACTGGATGGCCGAGTAAGGGCTCTGAACCGTGGGAAAATATTGATAATTTGAAGACATACTGGGAAGTCGTTAACAAGTGGGCATCAGAGACCAAGTTTACAATGTGGCTTTTCGAGGCATTTGATAATCCATGGAAAAATTGGGATGCCAAGTCAGCACACTTTGGTTGGTGGAAATTGAGGGAAAACTCTTTAGTAGGCACGAGGGAAGGATTCGCGGAGAAAATTTTTGGTTTGAATATTTTAGCAGCTATAACCATTTAGTTTTAAAATATTACTTACGTACGGAAAGCTGTAGATTTTTTGTTTGATATTTTTTCTGAAAATGTTTTGGTATCATTTCCTAAATTGGTTTTAATTTTTTTTTCAACAGCCAGTTGGGCAGTTTTTCTTCATGTAAATATACCTGAATTTGTTTATCTTGTAAAATTGCTGTTGATTCATATTTGATATTTGATTCGCCACACTAGAACCACCAGAAGAGGAAGAAACACCAACAACGGAAGAGACTTCTACCACAACGAGTCCATGGGTTTATGTTGGAATTGCAATTGGAGTACTCATAATGCTTTTTGTTTTAACCCTCATCACCCTCTTATTTTTACGCGTAAACAAGCTACAGGATGCTCTAACCAAAGACGACGTTCGAGAATTCATGTATGGCATTTCAGACGATGCTGCAGCACAGCAAGGTGGAGAGGCAGTGGTGGAATCGGCACTAAAATTTCCATACGACAAATCGTATGAAATTTCGAAAGACATGTTGAAAATAAGTAAATTATGACAGAATTTTCAAAACTATAAATAGTTTAGCGCTAAAAAATGAACACCATGTACAATCAACAATGTATGTATGTGTAGAAAGAGATACTTTACTTGGAACGGGTCAGTTTGGTTGCGTTTACAAGGCTCTGATTGAAAATGACGAGAAGACTGAAGTGGCTCTAAAAATGGCAAAGAATGATTGTCCGAAGAGTGCTCTGAAGGGACTACTTTCTGAAATTAAAATCTTGACTTATTTGGGAAAGCATCCCAATATTGTGTCAATACATGGTGCTTATACGGCTGAAATTCTCAACGGGGTTGTGTATGTTGCTACTGAACTTTGCACGTTGGGATCATTGGAGGGGTACTTAAGGAACAATCAGAATAGTTTAACAGGAGATCGATATGCAAATGCTCCGGTGTAAGAACTGACAACTTGTTATAAACTCCTTAATATTGATTTTAATCATCCTACTCGTATTTATATTTCTCAAAATCGGCCTTATTATTACTCGTTGTAGATTTGTCGTTAATGAAAATGGAATGAAGGAAACTGAACTCAGAGCGGACATTACTTTTCTGGATATGGTAAGGTGGTCTCATGAGATTGCTTGTGGAATGGAATATCTTGGGACCAAGCATGTCGTTCATGCTGATCTATCCACAAGAAATGTACTTTTGGCTTCGGATAAAACTGCAAAAATCACAGATTTTGGGCTATCACGCCGATTATACGACTATACCAACTACGTAAAGAAAAATCAAGAACCACTTCCCTGGCGTTGGATGGCAATTGAATCATTGAAGCGATTAGAATTTTCATCCAAATCTGACGTTTGGAGCTACGGTGTAACTTTGTGGGAGATTTTTGCAATGGGTAAAAGTTCATAACACCCCAGAAGCAACAATTACATATCTAACAAATCAACACTAGAATTTATACCTACCTACATGTATTTAGTAATCATGTACAGTAAGATAGGTATTTTATAAAGATCTCATGTTAAAATGATTGTAGGTGACATACCATATCCTGGACTCTCTTGGAATTTGGACTTTGTCGATAGTCTTGTTAACGGCCTAAGAATGAAAAGTCCACCCCATGCCACTCCTGAAATGTACATGTCTAGACTAGATAATCTTTAGATGAATGCTCCATGCATAATCATTTTTAGTAAATAGTTTAATGTTTGAATTCATCAATTATTTTTAATTTGTTTGCAGGTACAAAGTAATGGTTGACTGCTGGTTCATGGAACCAAATGAAAGGCCAACTTTTACTGACTTGAAGCTTTCCACATCCCACATTATAGAAACTAGTGCCAGTGCTGGACGGCAAGAAAATCCTATTGCCGTTTAATTTGTAATAATTGTTGTCTAAACTTTTTAAATATGAATTCATGGTTGTACGCTTCTGGAATTTACATGTTTATTTGATTAAATCAACTGATATTCGAAAAAGGTGAACGTAATCTAGTAAACTTATGTGACGAGGTGTGTGTGTCAAGCTCAAGTTATTATCACCAACTATGCGACTTGACATCTCTGAACCATCTATACCTATGTATGTAGATCTATCTACGATATTTAAAAAAAGACAAATTTGGTGATGATTTTACCAGTACCATTAACCAAGATAAATAATTCAATGTTGAAAGAATTAATTAAGAAATGGCACCATATTCTCATATTATTTTACTTGGTATTTTGATCACCATCTTGTCCGTCTCATTCTGTGAGAATAGCTTCTATTTCCATTGGATTATAAAAATAGTATTGCGCTTTACTTGGAACTTATTATTCAGACCATCACTCATTTATGACCATAAAGACAGTTCTTCAAATAAATAGGACTATTTAACTTTCTCTGCACGAAGCAACTAGAGTGTAGAATAGCACACTACCAGAATGACAATTTGGAAGTGTTTCTTATCTTATAACTGGAAATGGTCACCGTATTTTCTGTGAGAACATTTTTGATCTTACTAAAACCACAGCTCTGTCACCACAACACAAAATGCAAAACCGAGAACAAAAAAGCATTTCCCCAATTTTCCGAATAAATAAATAATATTTATATAGGTATTATATTATCACCGTGAAGCAATTAAAATTAATACTATAATTCTGCGTTTCTGACAAGAATTATGTAGTAACAGTAACATTATTCAACATGCGTTTTCTTGTGATTATTTTTGGGCAATGCCTAGAGATCAACTAATTTTCATGCAAGCCATGTTTATGAACTTTTCAAAACAAACGTTACAATACATCATCATACAGTCATTAGTCATACATCATTAATCTGCCAAAGACTTCAAAATAAATCTTACTTAACTGCATAGATTTTTTTTGAATTCTATATAAATTTTAGCTACATACATAATTCCTAATCATATTTGCTCGATGTGATTACAAATTATAAGCGATTTAAAATGATATTTTCGGTGCTGTCAATATCACCAAAACTAATGACATTGATAAATATACTGGCAATAATTATCGAGCTGCCGGTAAAGGTTACCACTTCGGATATCGGTGTCGTGTTTTCTCCACTTATTCGAAAGAGTGATCGCCATAATACGCAAGCGTATACCAGAGATATAATTAAGGTTATGCTTAATGTCGTGCTGGATGCTGGTTACACATCCGTTACGACTTATGGCGTTGGAAGCCCGAATAGTAAGTTCATATATTAACCATTATAAATTCATGCCGATTTATTTAGATTTTCAGTAAACTGGCAATTCTCAGCTTATGATGCACGCATTTTTGAACAACATTTAATTTGCTTTCCAACAGGGCCTTACGATAACCAGTCGATTTCTGATTGCTCCAGTTTCATTCATACAGCAATGGCTGCTGCAGAAATAAATAAAGGTAGAAATGACTTGGCTTTGATGGTATACCAGGGCCTGTACAATTCCAGTTATGAAAATCAGGTCAACTGTGAAATTGAAGTTGGGTTGGAAATAGCACGACAAGCCAATCTCTTATTCAAGGGCACCGTTCCAGCCATAGTTTACCCTAGCACTGTGGACTTTAATGTTTTAATAGACAATGCCTATATTAATAGCAAGATGAAGAGTGTGTCCGCCAGAACTCGCGCTTTAAATTTAAAGTATGGAGTGAGGGTTCCAAATTGTCAGGACGTTCCCACGCGAGATTGGGGAAAAGTCAAAGATGTGGTGGCATACTGTGACTTTATCATTTGCCTTTTAAATCCAGATGAAACCAAGTTTAAATTTGGACATGACAATTTTAAAAATACTGCTACATTAATTGCTCTCCAAGCTAAAGATTATATTATGGGAAATAGTACGAAAATCAATAGTAAAAGTGTAGAATTAATTTTGGAAACCGGATGGCCAGGAGATCCAGTCTTGAAATCGCCCAATTCTGTGCAAGACTTGATTGAGTACTGGAGAGATATTACAAATTGGGCGATGGAAAACGGGTGGCGATTATTTCTTCATGAGGCGTTTGACACTCCATGGAAGGATGAGCATCCCGCGTGGCCATTGGCAGCTCATTTTGGACGATGGGAGTACAACAATAAAGAACCCAACTTGCTATCGAAGAATGCTTACATTTTGAAGCGGGATCCTGGTATGAAAGATTCTGGAACTACTTGTTATTGGCCGAATTATAACCACTTATGATTAGTTAATAGGATGTGCTGATACGTATTTATGCTCCTTGTAATCGTATTTAGAATGGTCTTTCTTTGGCAACTTTGGTTTGTCCCATATCGGAGTGTTGATTGGAATAGTGGTATTTCTAGCTCTAATAACAATGATGACCTTACTCTACAAGCGTATCAGACGTATCGAAGTAGCCACTGATATTCTGAATGAACAAGATGTTAAAATGTTTTTTGATGGAATTTCCGAGGACGGCGGAGAGTATATAGGGGACTTTTGGGACAAATCTCCGTACGATAATAATTTTGAGCTTCATAAAAATCAAATTAAAATAGGTACCTAACTAAAATTACTTCAAAGTTATAAATGTATGAAAATCAAGGCTCTGAGAATTAATTGTATGAATTATTTGCAGATACTACCGAAACTGGTCTGCTAGGAAAAGGACAGTTTGGTATTGTAGTAAAGTTGTTAATTACATTTTAAAATACGAGATAGTTTTTGCTTCAAGTTACATGACCGTTGTACTGATAAAATGCACATACTTACAAACATTATATATTTTTATGGTGTATTCAGGTTGTGTGTACAAAGGCGAACTCCTTTTATCCGATTCCCATCAAGATGTGGCAGTCAAAATGACTCGTTCTCATTGTTCACAATCGGAAGTCAAGTGTATTTTGTCAGAAATAAAAATGCTGACATATGTGGGTGTACATTCGCACATATGTAGCATTTTGGGGGCTTACACAAAAGAGATTGCACAAGGTAGCACTAATTTTAAAAGTAAATATAAATGAGAACGCATCATAATTAATTCAGCTCGCGATTTTTTGTTTTGAAGGAATTGTCTATTTTGCATTGGAATTATGCACATTGGGAAATTTGGAGGGCTATTTACAGAAGCACAAGTCAATATTTGAGGACGATTTGAAGAATAAAAGTGACCCAGCTTATGTGACATACTCCAAGTAAATCACATAGGCAATACATTTGTATTTTTAGGATATTTTTGGAATATATATTGCCAAACCGTATCTGTACAATTTCTGCAGGAATGATACATTTACTTTGTCCTACGTGCACTTGGTTCGATGGTCGTACGAAATTGCTTCCGCAATGAATTTCATCAGTTCCAAAAATGTAAGCCAAGAAATGCATTGGTATTACAACTGTAAAAATGGCGTAGATTTCTTTTCTGGAAACTTTATAAATTCTAAAGGTCATACATTCGGATCTCGCTGCAAGGAACGTGCTACTTTCGTCCGAGTACACAACAAAAGTAACCGATTTTGGACTTTCCAGGCGCATTCTGGACGAAGACCCAAACTATGCCAAATCTGGGAATGAACCTCTCCCGTGGAAATGGCTAGCTCCGGAATCACTCGAATTCAAAAGGTTTTCCACAAAGAGTGATTGTTGGGCTTATGGTGTAACTTTGTGGGAAATGTTCTCTTTGGGTATTATGAATAACAACCATAAATAATTTTGATTTATAATGATTTATAATTTGATTAAAAGATCACAAATATACATTTTAACAGGTTCATCTCCTAAGTACAATTTAGTGCGAGCCTGGAATGATTTGCTACAGCATTTGAAAACCGGAAGCCGATTGGCACAACCCGAACATGCTACTGAATCAATGTAAACATGTACATATCTGTTTTTCGAACTTCAATGTTTTCATATAATCTTAAAACTAGCATTTCTTTCCCCGATTATTTAGGTATACAATCATGAAGGAATGCTGGAAGTTGGAACCTGCCGACAGGCCCTCCTTTACAGAAATTATGGAGTTATTGGTTCTGCTTATTGATAGTAATTATCAGGATTTAACAGAATAAGAATATAATATGATACCTGCCATTATTATAATTATATTACTGCATCTGTGTTTCACTGTCAAATTCGATTTATGCACCCGTTGGCCAGTTCTCATAAACACCTTCACTTTTTATTTCTATATACCTAATTCACAATGGTGTCCATAAAATTTTCATTTGTGAGATAGCATTAAAAGTTAATATTTAAGCTATATACCAATAAAATTAATACCAATTCATATCAGTCTTTATAATTGACTGTTGTAGTGTTGTACATTTCACCAATTCCGAGAAATCGCTCGAATCATTTCATTATTTTGAATAATGCGATTCTGCTCAATTACAGTCCATTCTGACACAATACAATAATTTGTACTTATTGCATGCATTGTTTTCGGGGTAGAAACAGAAAGCACTGCCTTTCGGACAATAATGCGAGCACTATAATATTTTATTTCAATTTATTTCACATATATTTCAGCTAATTATTATTTGTATCTTTTCTTCAATATATTTAGCTGAATATAGTTACTATAATTTTTTCGGAGACTGGGAAAATCTCAAAACATGCTTCAAGTCAGTAAAAAGTGCCGTGGCCTATTGGTAGTATTACTCTGCCAATTATTTTGCGAGGAATGCCAGAGTTTACGACTTATACCTCAGTTGATAAAACGAATCACTCAAGATGCAGCAATTTATCCTGGTTTAAAAAAGACCGGTTTAAAACTAGTTTATTCTGAATTGGGAAGTTTTGATGATCTGGTGGAAGCTACCAAAATGGAAGGATTTTTGAAGATAGGGCTCTTCTGTGTTAAACGTGGAGCGTAAGATTATAAATTACTCAAATTTGTTTCCATTTCTCAAACTTGGTAGATCAATATGTGTAAAAGTAATCCATAAAACATGCTCCTATTTTTTTCGTATCAGTTTCATTTTATACAACAAGCCGAGCTTCAATATAGACAATGCCGAAGACTTCAAAGTTGCTTCTGGAGAAAATCGCTGCTTTACTCCAAGCGGAGTAAGTAATTATAAATGCTACAATATCTAAACTCTTCATATTCCTATTTAAATTTTTATAACCCAAAGTAATAACATTCTATATCCTAGATCGAGTCTGCCCAACCGATCGGACCGCTAGCTCTTCCCAAGAGAGATTCCATCACTTTCTACACCAGAAAAAATTTCGCCTCCATTGGTCATCCCACAGCCCTACCAGTCACACGCAGTTTCTTTGCCTCAATAAAATCCTCAATCAAGTCACTAATTATAATTGGTAAAAAATCGTGGACTCTGATTACGGCAAAAGGGGGAAAATACTGTGCAAAACCAACAGATTATGATGGCGGGGAGAAGCATCCCATTTGCATGCTTTCCGATCTCTCTGCGACAAAGATCAAGCTTGCTGGAATAAACATTCATCGGGTTATCAAGGGATGCCCCGACGCAGTCAATGCAACCATTGAAGTTAATTTTTGTACATATTGGGGAGAAGTTCCAGATGGTATTTGTGATAGATGATTATTTAAAAAATCATGTAATGAAATGTTTTCTTTACGTTTACTAATAATATAATTGCAGCTATCGATGGCTCAAAAACGATGGTGGAAGACGACACCAGTTTGACAGGACGCAGTGGTGGAGGTGTTTGTAGTGGGACAGGCGACCAAGATCGTTTACTAAAGGATACGCTTTACTTTTTCAAGGCTCTGATTACAGGCACCTTTGATAAGAATGTTGTACTGGATTTCAATGGCGCTACTAATCTCAAATGGAAATTGGAAATGCTTGACTTCATCTGGGACATTGCGAAAAAGGCCAGTCCTGAGAGTCTAGTTTCAGACAGTTACATGAACAAAATTCGAGAATTTTTTGTCTCTGAATTGGCAAATGCATGGAGAAGACGCCAACCGAGTGGTGGAGCTCCTGAAAATAATGGAGCAACCGAACAATTAGTAACCGGTCTTCTGACGGAATATGATTACCGTGGCATGTTATACCAGACGAATCAGTGCTCAGAGTTGATTAGTGATGACCAGGCTAAAAGTAACTGGGCAGCTTGGCAGGGTATTACTAATCCAAATAGCACTGAGGAACTAGTATGGGGAGGGCTTGCTCGAAAAAAAGATTACAACATTGTTATTGAGATGGCATGGGTCATCATGAACATGGTTGGAGGACTGTGTCATAAAATTTTTGGCTACACGCATAATTACTGGGCTTTGTATATTCATTTTGTGGTCAATATGTACTTGGCACCACTGGCAGATTTCGAATGGTAGGTCATTTTTAATGTCTTCTTGAATGTCCGTCAACATTGTACGCATTAAAAATATATTTCTAAATATCTATATGCATTTTTTACAGGATTCACCCAGCTCAATTGGGATACATGAACGTAATTTTAGGGGGAGAAATGTCCACTCAATACAATAAGCTGGCAATATTTGCAAGTTTAGCACTCTTCTCTGCAAACAGTCTCGAGCCTTTTCAGAGACCAATTCCAGAAACTCAGGCTGAAAGTACTGTACCTACCACCAGCTAATTACTATTTACAATGTGAAATAAATTTGCAATAAAGCTCATTAAAAATGTTGACCTTTGTCTGTTTTATTTTTTTATTTTATGAGTTTAAAAATTTCGTGATTTCATTTACCCTTCTTAAATATAAATGATTTACACTACACAATCGTAAATTGCGCACAGTACGTTTTATGCCTTAAGTATTAGTTTAATTATAAGTATTCGGCATGTTTTAAGAATATTTTCTTTGTTCTACAATTTACACGTCGAATATCCAGACTTAAAATTTATTGGAATTATGAGTGACTCATAACTGAAAAATCTTTTTTATATGAACTGTTATTACTTAACGAATAATTAGGGCCAAAAATGGTAAACCTCTTATTCAACTGAATTACTAATCTTAATGAAGAAATGATTAGAAGATACGTTGTAGAAACAAATATTTAGGATGATGATGATTTAAATGAAAATATTATCGTTGCTAGCATTGCCCATTTCTACTAGTCCACCAGCACATAATGGAGATATTCACTTTTGTGAATTTAGGATTGAAAATGGATAAGTTATTGAACAATTTCTGTGAAGTTAGATCATTAACTGACTTGACTCATTCATCGCATTGGGCATCCGTACCTACGTATGTGCCAATGTCATTATAACAGTGCAGTGCAGTCAATTATAATAGAGGCAGCAACCTTCGTGCACTCTTATAAAGATTTATTTATCATCGCGCATCACACTAACGCAGTAATCTACATGGGTAATGATACATTACATCCCATTCCAGGAGAACATTACATTTATTTACTGGGCACTTTACATTTTATTTCATCTCATGCTACCAACAGCAAACTACATGAAACTGCATTCCATTGGTTCCAAAAATGTTTTCTGACATCATCACGCGAGAATACATAAAGTTGAATTGATTTTAAAATGTAAACTGCTGCATATAATTGTACACTCTCACTAAATTTTTATTCCATAATTCTTGATTCAGTTGAGCTTTGCCTGTAACTAAAAGATAGCAATTTTTGTTTGTTTGTTTGCCATTATGAATACTTTCTAACATATAGTTGTGGTCATCTATAGTTAGTATAGCCGCATGTGTTAAATCCAAGGATGCTGCGGTGAGATTCAAGTTGTATTTCAGGGAAAATTATATTTCAGGGTAATCCCTAATCATTAGTGTAAACAATATTTTTTGTCATTTGTGTCATAAATATTCTAGATAGAAGAAATAGAGGTTTTATTTAAGATAAGGTATACAAGAAACCAGCCCTCAGGAGGGAAACGTCAAACGTGCATTTTTCGAAAACCTAACATCATGATTTTATACAGAGGATGCTTTTGGAATTTTTCTTTTTCGTTAATTATTTTCTGTACAAAATTGAAGCAAGTGAGTTTAATTTCACACCATTCAAATTGAAATAGTTGTATGCGAATGTGTAAAGTACATAAAAGAATGACATTTGATGGCATTCTAAATTAATTGCCGTAAACATTTCTATGAAATTAACTCTTGTATAGGCATGGGGCCAGGTTGGAATCGCTTATTCCCCTTTTGTAAGAGAAGGTGACACCGCAGGAACTACAAGCTATTCTATAGCCGATGTGAAAGTTATGTTGAAGTTAATGGAAGAGAAAGGGTATCATGAAATCACCACTTACGGTGTAGGGGCTCCCTCAGGTAAATATCCGATTCCCATGCAGCTCATTTTGAGGTGACAATAATAACCCGAAAAGAGCAATTGTACATGATAATATATCTGTATTGATCCAGGAACTTACCGCCAGGATGACACCTGGAAGCGGTCGTCCAGTATTGTCCTTACTGCACTCGCTGCGGCAGAAATCAACCGAGATAACCACAATCTTCTTCTTACCGTTTATCAGGGTCTTTTTGTGAATGAAGGCACGCCTGAAGCACAGATAACTTCCGAAATTAAAGTTGGGTTTGAAATTGCCAAGTTGGCCAATGATATTTACAGAGGAACGTTAAAGGGCATTGTATTCCCAAGTATTACCACTGTGGGAGCATTATTAAAACTTAAGACACAATTAACCTCGGTATACGATATGGCCAAGCGTGAAGGTATGCAGTTCGGAACTAGGATATCAGACTGTTCAACAGTTTTGGGAACTCAACAAAATCTGGAAGCGCTAAAATCAATGGATTTTGTGATCTGTCAAATTTTACCAAACGTAAATCAGTTGATAAGAGGTCCGGAAAGCTTTTTGAATTCAATCACGAGAGATTTTAAGGGTGTGAATGAAACAATGCAGAAGATTAAAGAATCAAATACTTCTCCACTCAAAATAATACTCGAAACTGGTTGGCCTGGTGGAGAAAATTTGGGACAACCCAATACCGACATTTGGACTATGTTAAAATTTTGGAATCTTGCCCAAAAATGGGCTAAAGAAAATGATAGGCAAATTTTCATGCACGAGGGGTTCAATAATCCATGGAAGGGAGAATATAATCAGAATGGGTTCCTATACGGTGAACACTTTGGTCGCTGGAAACATACCAGAGCCAATGACAATTCAAAGAGTGCCTATGAATTGAAAGCTGGAGTGGAACCTTCAAAGGGCGGTCCTTCCTGGGAATTGATTTTTGGAATTGTATTCGGGTTGGTATTGTTTTTTGCTCTAACAATCATGATTATCGTCGTGTATCGAAGGGTCAAGATTATGCAAGGTAGAAGTAAACTGACGGAGGAAGAAATCAGACAATTTTTGGAAGGAATTGTGACCAATGAAGTGGTGAAGGAAGAGGACAAGGACAGTGCATGGACGAGGATTCCGTACAACCAGGATTTTGAACTACCAAAAGATAAATTTTCCATTGGTACAAAAACCTATGTTTAAGAGTTTAAACTAAATTTTAAATTGCATTGAAAAATTATAAATGAAGGTCATTTTTGGTTCGTTAATTTAAGACAAGTCAACACTGTTGGGATCTGGCGCGTTTGGCTCCGTTTATAAAGGACGAATTGAAGGTCTTATCAGTGACGTTGCATTCAAAATGACTCGTCCCGATTGTCCTGTAACAGCATTGAGGGGATTGTTAAGTGAAATCAAAATATTAATGTATCTTGGAAAACATGAGAACGTTGTGAGTATTTGTGGAGCTTATACTACGGAGCTTCAAAACGGTACAATGGAAAGGCATTCCTTATGTGTTCGTATGCCTACTAGTTTATTGGGTTTTAATTTGATCAACCTTTGCCTTTTCCGTTGAATGAAGGGATTGTCTACGTTGCCACTGAACTTTGTTCCAATGGTTCGCTGGAGAAATTCTTGCGTTCAAATGCGTCAAACTACAAAACGTTAAATGAAATGAGATATGTCAATGTCCCTTCAAGGTACACAGCGTTAAAAATACTTTAATCACACTAGTTAAACTATTATTCTAGTTTATTTCATGCATTGTTTTGCGCATTTGCAGTTTGCATCCAAACGAAATCACCGAGTATCAGCTAATAAGATGGTCATTGGAAATAGCATCAGCAATGGAGTACATTGCTTCGAAAAATGTAAGTTTCATATATTAAACTGCATTTCATGACTCTACTCTAATTGTGCTAATACGTTACATGGTTTACGTACATGGCACTTTGCAAAATATATGTAGATTATTCATGCCGACTTAGCCGCAAGAAACGTGTTGCTGACACTGGATCTCACAGCAAAAGTAACAGACTTTGGTCTTTCCAGGCGCTTGTATGAATACACAGAATATGTAAAGAAACAACAAGAGCCACTTCCATGGAGGTGGATGGCAGTAGAGTCATTAAAGCGATTAGAATTTTCATCCAAATCTGACGTTTGGAGCTACGGTATCACCATGTGGGAAATATTTTCCTTGGGTATTCTTTCTGAATTAACCTGAAGATAATTTTACAAATACGGCGAACTACTTCCATAGTCCGTGTGCATTAATTTTCCATCTGGTTCTCTAATACTTGACATTACAAAAGGTGACATTCCATATCCTGGAATTACTTGGAACATCAATTTTGTGACTGAACTGGAAAATGGATTGCGACTGCAACCACCGTCACGAGCTTCTGGAAATAATTTGTAATGTGTATAAAAATACATTGTTGAAAATATGCCCGAAATAAAATGGTTTTAAATATCTGAAATTATGCTTTTTGCTAAATTGCAGGTACGAACTTATGACAAGTTGCTGGAACATTGAGCCGACAAATCGACCGTCTTTTCCAATATTGAAAGATGCTCTTCTCTCCCTCAGCACTCAGATGCAAAATAACGGAAGCAACGAATCAAAGGAAGATCTAAACTAAAATCAATATTATGCGCTCACATATTCGACGTAGGTACATGTTGACAGCATTCCAACAAAAAATGTTCACTTTCCATATCTCTAACATGCCGAGTAACCTAAATGTATTATTATCGTAATATTAAAGCCATTTTTACATTTCATATTTTCGACAACGAAAAGAAAGTGCAAAGAAAGCTATAAGTAAATATTTAATTTTAGCTCAACTTGACTAGGTAAAAACTGTCCACAAATACCTCCGTAATTTATCTTCGTGCCGCAGCTTGACAAGTTGTCAATTTCCTTCTTTGGCACTGCACTGCATGATTGTGTTACACGTAAAACCACGCAGCATAAGAAGCTCACCAAAACTGTTTATATTAGAGCCCATCGCAAAATACATCATTTACTACTATTTTTGCAGAAAGAAATGTGGAATTGTAGCTGTAGTACAACAGAAACGCGTAAAAATGTTGTAGTGGTTATTGACAGCAAACCAGGCATTTAGACGCAACATAAACAAGCATTCATTTTATGGAGGTCTGGTGCTGGATTTTATCGAACGAATGTTCTTTACTAAAGTAGGTCATGCGTACTGTATTCAGATTGGTTATGCTAGTATATACCAATACCTACTATATACATACATACGGATAACAACAATAAGACATCACACTCCGGATATCTATTGCATTTTGCATTTGTTACTTTTTTCCCGAATTTAACCTAATGCCGGTGTTCGTTCAGGAAATTCTCGATAGGGCTATTATTTACCATCAACTGCTGTTTATACTCTTATATCGTAATGAAATGCTACTGCCGGCCAGTAAACATTCTTAGTTCAGCAGACGGCTATAAAACACAATTTGACGATAATTTCGTAATAGTTTTTCGTCATAAGTACATCGGAGGTGTTTCGAAATAAGTTTTTCCCACATAGTATTACAACGATTTTATTTGTCTTTAGATCTCATACATTTACATGTGTTCATTGATATAGTATGACGTGTGCTTGGCTATTTACAATCTGTATCTGATAAATAGCACTGTTCCAGAGTTATTGCCAACATTTGGACAATTACGACAATAAAGTTGTACGCAGGCAGGCGTCTTACGACATGAACAATCCAATCTTATTTTGCTCGTCCACGACATTGCGTAGCAGTAGCAGAAAATATAATACCTGGTTGCATCGGCATCATCGTATGTATGCAAGTTGAGGTTTTGATAAAAACGGAGCTGACAATGCACTTGATTGTGATGCGAGTGTATGGTGTAAGAATTACCTAGTTTGTCTTTGAGTATATGGCTCAAGCATACATCATTTCATCCACTATCAATGCAATTGAAATATTTTATTAGTTGGTAGGTATTCCGAATGTCGTGCTTCATAAAAGTGCCACTTCAATTTCTCTCCAAAGAATTAGAACAAACGATCAATTATTTTTTTCAAAGAAAAAATGCATTGTTTAAATATGCCATTTATGAAATTCTTGGAATATTGACTTGAATGATTCACAGGTGTGGTGTGAGCCATGTTTGTGACTACGGAAGTTTTCTAAATTAAATATTCAGCTTACAGTATTCCTTTCTGAATTCTGTCATTCTTGTGTATAGGTTATATTTAACATACCTATCGTTTCGGGTACAGCACCGCATGAATTCAGTTTCCATTGCCGTAAAACATTTATGGCAGTCCAGTCAGTAAACGACAGCCAAGCAGTGATGTCAAACTTTGTACATTCGTAATTGTTGTGTTTTAACAAGTGAATATCGGTTGTAGTTACACCTTACCCAAGCGGGTGTCAGTCCTTATCAAAATATAAGATTGGTCTGTAGCTCATAAGATAATAGCAATTATGAGTTCCTTTCCGAACACAAGTTTTCATTTAAAAAACGAACAATATCGCCTTTCCCTTCTTGACTATGAAGAAGACTCTTCAAGTCAAGAGAACGTTAACCTCGCGAATGAATGTACACGCCCAGAGATTTGCAGCGATAAAGAAAAGGTTACTCACCATCATCGTAATGACATCATTGCGCCAATCTGGAAGCCCAAAATTCATCCACCGGCAAGTCATCCTTCGCGTGAACCGTGGCGTCCTTTTCATTACCTGTGCAACGTTTTGGTCTCCTCCGTTTTAACTTTGATGTTTTACTCGTGCCTTCCAATCTTCTCTGCGGTCTTCATGTTTCTGGGCCTCTTCCCAAGACTTCTTGTGAAATTAATCCTGCGTTTGAGCAATGGTGGGAAACTCCAGCTCATGCCAATTTCTCGTGTGTATGGCTCCGTGAATGGAAACAATCACAATGTCATGCTTGTCTGTCGTGGCCGCTGTGACATTGAAAAAATACGAGCTCACATGCTTTCCGTGATAAATGCAAAAGATGTCACCACAGGACTCGGAAGGTTCAGTAATTTACAAAAACGAGTTACCACTAAATTTGGCTACTTGTGTCTAGAAAACCGGGCTGCTAATTTTGATATTAAAAATCACGTAAGACACTTTGACATTCGGAGTAAAAATATGGATGTCGATGCTGATGAAATTATACCCTACTTGGAGTCCACGTATGTCCAGCCATTTGACAACTATTTGACAGCTCCTCAATGGGAAGTGCTGCTTGTACCTAAATACGTCATACGACAGAAAGAACAGAAATTGTTTTCTCAAAACCTCCATCAAAACAATGCAATGTATGCCTTGATTTTTCGCTTTCAAAATGGTATTATGGATTGGAACATGCTGCAAGAGTTGGTGGATGAATTTCTGGGGAAAAGTAGAGGTCGCGTGAGGTCCATTTTTTGTCCTACCACAAAAACTATCGGATTCTGGAAGAAACTTCAAATGAAAATAGCTTGTCCACTGGTTGGTCCTCAGGCACTTTTGTGGAATATTTTCAAAGGATGGAAGGCATTCGCAGGAATGAAATCGAATGAAGGGGGAAAAATTTCTTTTGCAGCAACAAAGTCAATTTCGTCTGAGGCGTTTGAAGACATAAAAGACAGATCACACATTGGGACTGGTTCTATCTTGGGATCTTGCTTGCGAATAGCTGTAAGAAATATGGCTTTGGGTCAAAACATGGATTTCCCAAATAGCTTGAGTGTCACTCGCGTTTTTAACTCGATGAACAACGAGCTACCCGGAATAGACTGGTTCACTGCAGGCTTTCATAGATACCGATGTTGTTTGGAAAGATTACATGCATCTTATCATGCCATTGATAAGGTGGAAGTGGGCCTCTGTGGACAAAGGACTTTCAACAAGATTATGATACAACTTGTCGGAGTATTTCCTTCAAAGGTACCGGCATGGTTGTACAGGACGTTGACGAAGGCTGATGTGGTTGCAGAAATTTGGCCTGGGACAGATGAGCCATGCAAACTTTTTGACGGGGATATCCTGGAAGACATTTATGGATGGTCAGGTATTTCCGGAAGCGATGCAAGTAAGTTTGCTTACAGATACCTATATCTATTTATGTTATGTATATTATAACAGTGTACCAGCGATATTTTGCATAGTACATCATTCAACTATTGATTTTTACAATTATAGATTTCAAGGTCACCATCACAAGTTATTGTGGACGTATACGTGCTAATATCATTGGAAAGCTAGGCAAACTTGCTGGTGGGCTGACTGACTCACAAACTATTGCTAATGAGTTTGAGGTGGAGTATGAGCACTTGGCTTCAACCGTTGGACTCTATCCTCAACAACTGTACTTGTCTCCTACAAATGCAAATTCAAGTGGAATGTACATTTCTTAGATAAAATTATGCACAACAATTCTTTTACCTTATTAATTTTCAACGACTGAATTTAATCTAACATAATGCTAGTAGCATTATTTTAAGGCGATTCCTAACTTTAATTTTCTCATGTTTCTTAGTTTATACTTATCATATGAAATGTTTTTGGTTTATGTTTATATACCGAAGAAATTACATTTACTTTTCTTTTCATAAAGTATCACGTGCAGCCCTGTGTATATCTATAATATTCTCATTTTATGTGAATTTATTTATACGATTATTTTAAATAAAATCTTGAAAATAGACAATAATGAAAATAGTTCATTCTATTCTGAAAATTTTGAACATATGCTATTATTTTTTGTGAAATATTTACCAATGTAATGAATCGAAAAATCTCATCGCGTATTCGTTTATAGTTAACCAGGTATTAAGAAACCAGGAAATCGAAAATATAATATGTGATTATGCAATCGCTACGCTCTGGTTAATTCTACCTTAAAGGATCCAAAATACAGTGTTGGGAATGGCGCTGCGGTAATATCTGCCCTTTCAAGGGGTGCACATCCAATTTCATTCAGCATATGAGTCTGTATGAGATGAACAAAGGTTCCAGTTGCAGTACGTATTACTTATAATAGGAAAGCATTTTATTATGTAGGTACAAAGTCAAAAGAATATGTTTATATAATACGGTGTGCTTTGGGCTATACCTGTAGCATATTGTGTATTTTTAAGTTGAACAGCTCGCCGTCTTATCTTTTGTCTTTAAAGACACCTTAAACACCTTTACACGGTTAAAGGGTTACATAAACCACAACAACTGACGCGGAAATTGAAAATGATTGACCACTTGTCCATCATATGATTAAGCTTCACTAAAAGATTCATAATTTTCTCGAAAGCTCCTCTTAACAAAATTATTCTTGTTAGCGCCTCACCTCTCCTCCGCTGAACCCTTGCTTGTGTGAAGATAATGTACCTTACACTCTCAAAAGTACAAAGCAGCTCCTCTTGTTAAAATTTAGCCGTCGCCGTATTTCAATGGCTTGTTAGCGAAGAGTACACAAGTAATAATGTAAAAAGGCCTTTTCCAAGTAAAGGGTTACGCTTTATAATTTGTAATGAAATGGATGACAAAAGGGCACAAACAAAACTCAATGAATTCCATTAATTTCGCTTGTGATACTGAAGAACAAATTACATGTTGAACAAAATCAGGCATCATGTTGTCTTGCGTCTGGCTGCGTCTGTCATTTTTTTTTCTTACGAGTGCCGATTCAACTCCTGTATCATTTATTATTATTTGTTCCTACTACTGTCTTTCATTTGAACTTTTTCCAGAGAAAAAAGGATGCACCGTCGCATTGTTTTAGTACATCTGTGTTTTCAATACTCATGTAAGTCAACTGGTAATGACACCTTTGAAAGGCTTTCCAGTTTTCCATTTACCTTCAGGAAAAGCTCCACGCAGCAGACACAAGCCATAACCTTCAATAATGCATGTAGGATCTGTCAAATCACTCCTGAAAAACAATTTGTTATCACATTGAAATAATAATGTTGATGATCAAGTAGAAACGGAGAGACATGTCCGCATGCCTATATAATTTTCGTAAACGCTTTTCATTTCATTTTGTATACAATTTTCTAAAATATTGTTTTGAAGCTTAAATCCGCCGTGTCCAATTGCAGGGAAATCATACAACCCTTAAATTAATATGTATGATGGTGGACTTATTGATGGGATATGGGTTATATTTTTATGAAGTTTAAACCTCCAAAACTTTTGACCCAGTATCCATCCACTGGCGACACAACCAGATCAAAACCTGAGACGTTTTCTTGTATGGAGGAACGGATGTATATGTAGAAATCGAATATAGAAAATTCAAATGCATTCAGTCATCAAAATGTAAGTGTAATTACTACAGAGTTTGATATATGCGCCAAGATCATGTTAGAGTTAGAACTGCAAATATGTCATTGTTATCCCGACAAATATGTATCTATTGTTGGCATATGGTAGGTGGGTGATGAGAGTGGACACCGGTATGACAATGATCTGATACAAACAATGAAAAATCCACAAAGCTACAATGAGAACTGCAGAGCAGAAGTCAAACCGAAGTTTTAAATGCTTTTGTGCATTGCATCCGTTGTTCCTGAGATGATCGCATTTTATGAATGCATCAGGCCCAAGTCAAATGATGGCTCACACAAAAGGTGTTGTTGGGGCGGTCGTCTAGTCACAAAAGGTGAGAATCTTTTGCGGCAGGATCGTCTCAGTCACGGTGCGGAATGACCACAACAAAGAACAAAAGCACAAGTCAACAAAAATCAAGTAAACAACGTGACTTGGCATTATATGTGCATTAGTAATCCACTGTCTTGTGCCCTCGAGTGCCTTTTCTGTTAAATGATACCATACGGCTTGCTTTTCAAGTAAAGAAGAGATAATCATTTGTAGTTCTGTTTTATTTTTGAAATGCAGATTCTGCGAAATACGTTTACACGAGTCATTCAAAAGATTTTGACAATAAACAAAGCCATCTTGCCTCTTTTATTTCATTGCTGACTTTCGTATTTCTGAAATTCCACGTTCACACTAGCCAGTGAGCTTTTATGTTTTTATGTCAATTTTTTGCGGTTGTATATAGGTACGCCGGCTTTTTAAAAATTCCGATCATTGTTATGAATTTTTTTGAAAAAATAAACTAGTTTAACCCGAGCGAGCAGTTGATTTAAGGAAGAACCACAGGTAACAAAACTGCATGAAAGTAGCATAAGTCATCAACAAGTCATTTCTGCAAGCGTACCAACAAGAAAATGAAAAACGAGATCTTTTTCAAGAAAAAATTTGACTTGTGCTCCAAAAATCCCACAGGAGTTGTCCGAGAGGAGTTGGGAAAGCCAAAAGGAGTAACAGCAGATCACCGAGAGGGAAACGACAAGAAAGGTAGGTGGTGAGGGTGAGTGTGTCTAAGGCACATTCCATCATTTTGCATTTTTTTCGTAATACAGGATAAATAGGTACCCTGGCTATAAAATACATATTCGCAGCTGCGAACTATCTCGCCAAAGGCATTTGTCTACGTAGGTAGAATAAGTGAACCAATTAAACTACCAGTTTTTAGATCTTTTATGCATTGCAATATTTTATACATACACACTCGTCATCAGACATTATTATAAAAAATCATAGCAGCTCCTGTTTTCCTACCTTTCCCTCTCTTAGGCTTGTTGATTGATGAAAACTGGATATGATTATCGTTATTTTAATAATAAAAAGGGTAATTATTATTTTTTGGGAATGTGCCTCAAAAGTAAAACCAGTTACGGGAACAGGGCAAAGGCACGTGAACCCCTTAATCTTCTCTCCACCAAAAATATAGACGACAGGTCAATCCAGTTTTTTTTCTTTGCGCCGTTGTTCGCCCGTCGTCGGACGGGAGCGAAGACAAAAAGTCCCTGCAAATATTTTAGTGCACGAATAAAAATGTATCAAATTGGTAGGCTGTGAATGAGAGTGGCCCAAAGTACAATGAACAGCTACAAGGTTAAATGCATTCAACTTACAACATTGTTACACTTACGGCTACCTAAAATTAAGGCAGAAATCCACGGGAGAGCATGTCAGTTATGAAGTATGTACGTATCTAATTCTATATTGATACTCTCACAACGATTACAAGTCAGTTTCTGCACTGGTAAAAGGCGTACCAATAAGAAAGCAGCTATCCAGTTATTTCCTCACTCACATTTTCTGTTTACCGTATGGTTAGCGCATCAATGATCCAATGCGAGGGATAGCAATGATAGTAGTATGTAAAATCTTGGTATTTATAATTACGTACAAGAGAAGAACATGAATATGAATATCCACTTTTTACCCTTTGGTCATCTTTATATTTAACTTGCAATTTTTATCGTTTTCATCATGTTTTTTCTACAGTTTGTAGTGTGGTAAAGAAGTTAGTTATTAGCTCCAGCAATGTAAATGCAAATTAAAATAACGCAAACTAGTAATTTTCTGTAAAAACGAACCGTTTAATTTACAGTTTAAATAGTTGTTTTATTTCATTGTTAGCAAATTAGAACGGAATTGGGATTCCATGATAATGATAACATTTTATACTTTAACCCGTGTAGATGATAGGTGGATGGGAGTAAAATATTTTCAAGGCAAAAGAATAAAAAATCTATTCAGGAGAAATGGAAAAGCAGCAGCATTATCTGCATCCAACACTTCTCAGCGACTTAAGACAATTTCAAAAAAATATTTATCTCAAATTCAGATCAGCAATACTAACTATGCGCACTATAATGATGAGCCAAAATCTGAAGACAATCTAAATAGCTTGTGGCAACATGCGGCATGCATCTTTTTTTATTCTTCGATTCCACCCGCCTCACACAAACTTTTACTGTAGCTTTTATACGGATTTTAATGTACCACCGCGAACCGAGGAGGAGAATTCTATTGAAGCCATTATCCATCTCCCCCACTTTTTCATGTTTTCCTTATTATAATAAATAGGTTAAAATCTACTGCATCGAATTTTGAAACTGTTACGAACACAGTTCAACAATGCAATAATAATTAAGCCAAATGCTCGCACGTCCTTCACCCTCCTCAACACATATTTCGTAGGCCTTCGATGAACTAAACAGTGTGGATCAGCTTCAACCATCCATTTTCCTCACCGTCCATGAAAAGCGATGCAGTAAACTGAGAAGTGGGCCAGAGTGCGCTCTTTTAATTATTATTACCAACAACACAAATTCAACTTCTTTATGACGATGATGACGGACAAAAAATTATTATTTAATTTTTCCTCCACTGCTTTTGCTTCCTACTTTTTCTCTTTTAAATTTTTCAGTTGTGTGATGTGAGTGAAAATGAATGACGCATTATAAACAAGAAGAGAAGGAGAGAGAGAGATGTGGTCCCATCTTCTTGTCTTAAACACAAATCATGCATTTACTTCAAACAATGAACTGAGTGATTCAATTGAAAATTATGTAGGATGCGTTGGTATAAGAGTAGGTATATAAGGTTTTTGAAAAATGCACTTCCCATTCTTCCCAGTAAAAGCAGCCATGGGCAAGAATAATAGGAAACTTTAAGGAGATGATGATCATGGGTATAAAAGAAATAACTTATAGGGAAGCGAAGGGTTTGTTGAGTAAGGTAGTAAGAAGATGCGTCCCATTTTTAAGTCCTTTTCATTGTTTCTGGTAAGAATGTGCCTTCTCTGAATGAATCGATTTAATCTGATGATAAAAGCACCTACCTACCTCAACTCAACAATAATTATTTTAAGGAGTGAAATGATGCTCAAATCGTATAATTGCCTTCATTGGCTCTTCAGAAAGAAATTTCCCCTCTGCATGATTAAAAAGTAGGATTGCATAATGTTAAAATGCATTTTGAAATGAAAGTGGAAGTACCAGATTTTGATGGTGATGCGGTTTGATGATGATGGGCTGTTAAAATCTGGAGTTTTCACTTCATGGCTTGCTTCCATATATATAAGAATTTAAAGAACCGAGATGGATACTTGTCCAAAGTCATGAATGATGAATGGAATCAGGTATTAAATAGTGAAACTGAGATTCACTTTTAATGAAGGAATGAGGAAGAAATTACTCAAACGTGTTATTATTTTACTATTACCTCCTTTGAAATTGTCTTCCAGTTTTTTTGATGTCTTGAACTGCAACTGATGAAAAAAACTGATATTTTGTTGAATGAATGGTTAAAGGACCTTGTAGGTTGAGGCGAATGTGTTTCAAGTTGAGACTAATGTGACAAAACTATTACGATGAAAGTTCTTTAATGCTTTTTAAATTTTATTACTTAAGTGCCTAGAGGTTAAAATGATGCAATTACACACTCAAATGTGTTTCAAGGATCAGCAAATTCAAGGTGGCAACTGGCAACCTTCTCTAAAATGCATTAATGTAAAACCTATGAAATATACATTGGGCATAAAATCTTGAGTACTTTGCACGGGAAGGTACTTTTGAGTTAACTATTTCACATTTTACTTAAAGTGTGAGGAATTTAAATGATCTTGATAGCCCCACTATAAAAATAGGCAAGAATACTTTTTAGAAATACTTGTTAAAATGCAAGAAACTAAAAAATATAAGCTGCACTGTGATCACCGATGAAATCGATAAATACTGCAATATGCCGAAGATTGAAGAATTAAAATTTCATACCACCTTATGTAGTAGCAAATTTAAGCATCCTCCTAAATTGTTATTGTATCATTTTAATCGGGACACGTGTACATTGTGTAACCATCAAAATTTTAGATTTTAATGCATGATATTTTTGTTTCCACATGTTTTCACTCCAGCACTTGGCGTGGTAAGAAATGCGTGTCTGTTTTTTTGTAAAAAGCTCTACAAAAATGAAAATTTGGTTAAGGAACTAAAGGGCTGATTGTTTCTAGCACATCATTAATTTTATATGGTGTGAATCCTGCTTAAGCTAATTGGTTAAATGACAGAACTAGCTTATTGGATATATGAACAAGAAAAGCCAGGAAAACTGAATTCTCACCTATCCCTTGCTCCTGTCAATTCATACTCGTTATCTGTCTAACATTCTAACGACGGAACAAGGGCGAAACGATGTTCATCTAAACCTTATCGTACTTTTCAACTCATATATTTCAATTTACACTGCTGCAGGGAACTAATCGTAATTTTTTCTTAACCGTAACTCATGTTCCACTAATAGAATTCTTACCAAATAAATATATATATATTTCTTATTCTAAAACTATGTATCCATATTATTTACTTCATCTAACTGCATGTAAAGCACTCTTTTATTTAAAAACGGAACTGTTCATTATTGTACAGTTTCCTTCCTCGACCACCCCCGATCGTAAATAGATACAGCCTTTGGCCTGTTTCTGTTTCCTTGCCCTGTTGGAAAACAAAATATAAGATCTCCCATCAGTAGCCGTAATGAAACGAAGCCTACGTGATCTGATTGATTAGAAATTCGTTATTGACGGTAATAACAGATCTGGGTTAGAGTTCCGATCAATTTAAACAGCAGATTATCATATTTCCCCACACAAAAGTATAGCACTTCCATTGAGACCATCATCACCTTAAGACATAACAGGGACGAGCATTTCAAGACAGTTCGATGATCTTATTCATCTTCGCATTCTCAATCATTATTGTCCGTTCATCCCAGTTGTTAATCAGGTAAGGAAGAGGCTCTTGCTGATTAGTTTAATACATACAGTTTCCAATCTAGAATCTCTCGTGTCGAGTAGTGGGTGGTCCACTCCTACATTGCGTACCGCATCCCATTTTTACCAATCCTTCTCCCAATTTGTGTAGCTGTTCATGTTACTACTACTGGACCATCACAAAGTCCATCATCATTATCTGTAGTAGCACAAACATCTCGATCAATCGAAATCTCTGCTCTCCTTTCTACTATGTATATTTGTCCTACTTGATAATCCCGAATACTTTAGCGATGACGATAATGATTGTATGTAAATTCGTGTTGGAGATAAGAAGAAAAGGAGAAAAAACACGCGTTCTTACAATTATGGACCTCACCGTTACTATTATTGTTGCCAGTAATAGGATAAAAATGTTCACAACACCACCACCGGAGATTATCAGAGACGACGGGAAAGAAAAAAAGGCTAGTTAATCTGCATAAAAGGAGATCACCATTATTCACCAGTGACGCTGTATTTGTTGTATAACAGACCGTGAAATTATATCACGTAAACTCTATGTGTGCAGTCTATCCCACCTCAGAGAAAAACGCCGATAATGATGATAGCAGTAAATATGTTTATAGCTGGTGATTCACGTACAAAATGGATAGCATTTCGATTTGGAATCGGATTTTCCTTATGCGTGCGTATTTTTAGGTCCATCAGCATTTCACTAACAATTTTTCATGCACGTATTATCGTCTTTACAAAGTATGAAAACACCGGCTTTTACATTTACAATCACTACCGCTAACAACTTGTAATTACACGCAAAGTAAAACTGATAATGTCTCCTCATCTCATCACTGATTGAATCCGAAAGGTGAACAGACCAATATCACGCTAATAATATTGAAAAATCACCGTCATTACTTATGCATGCATCCATTGAAATGAATAGTGTGTAGACTTAAAGGATTAACAGGATTATCATCGTATTACTTTCAAGAAAGGAACACAAAAGCCGGGGTGGTGTATTATGTATGGTGGTTAGAGATGATAATATGACGGTGGAGCCAATGGCTATGTACAATAGGCCGATGACAGGTAAAAACAGATCACCAATTTTCCCTTTTGTGTGCACATACACGCCATCATCATCATTAGCAACAACAATAGCCATGCATCTTGTGTGCAAGTATGTGTGCATATATTATTATTGCATGCTAATAGGAATACAAAAGGGTCTTTTAAAAGGATCACAATCCAATTAACAGGTCAATACGAGAATCTCATGGTCCAGTGGGTTTGCGTACCGATGATGTGGCCCGACATAATCATGTGTAGAGAAGGGGTTAAAACGAATATACGAAATGAGAAAAACAAGACTATTTACTCCTTCAATACATTGTCATTGTCACTCACTTTACCGTAGTTAAATGCTTCGTCAAATGACTAATGAACACTCGCATTCATCGTTTTTGACGTGGCCTACTCCGAGCCGCAATTGTGGTTTTCTTTTAATTAGTTTTCGGAAAGCAAAATGGAATGCACACCTTGTGTATTTTATTTCCTTTGATTCTGCGAATTCTCGAAGTACGAATACAATTATTGCCACTTTACAAATCTTAAAAGTTGAGGGTGTTCACTACACACACTTGATAATATATGACTCATTGACTTCATTTCATTGAGCTGTCCATAGCTGTGTTATGCAGTTGAGTAATCATATTAAATAATGCTTTATGCAACTAGGTGTATATGAGTTATAAGCACTGCTGTTTTATATTAAATAAATGCAATTGTTGTTATTATATAGCTGCAAGCAACGGAAGCGAGACGAGATACGAGGGAAAGATAGGAATGGTTACAGTACCAGTATAGGAATGTATGTGTAAGAAAAGAAAGATTTTTATTGTCCGTAATGATGATGCTCTACATCTTCCAACAACTTTTTCAGCAAACATGCTTGCTTATAAGAAAAGTTTTTCACCTACTTTCGAGACGGGGGAACTGAATGAAGTTGAAATGCTTTCCATAACATGACTTGAGGTCATTAAAACAAGAAGAGTGAGTCAGTTGGGACAAGATCGAGAATGGTACATGAAATATAAGGAGGTTTCCTTAAAATAAATGAGGTATTTGGTTGAACATATAAATAGTAGACTTTACTTGACTGGCCAGAGAATTTTACATGTATCATTTTCAAATTGTACATTTCATTCTCGAATTTTCCATGCAATGACGATCTTTTTATGAAAGAAACAATTAGAGTGCTCAGCAAGCATGCATTTTGAGCGCAAGTATTATCCATGCACATACACATATTATTTATTAAAATAGAAACAAAGGATTTTCTAATATTTTGTTTGTTGGACGGATTTTCCGCAGAAGACGCATAGTTTCAGTCTTAGTCATTGTACAAACCTGCAATCGCCCATATGATAATTAAGCATGGTATTGTTGAGTTTTCAACCTTTGTCAAAGAACATGCGACAACACATCTTATGTGTATCCAAAATTTATGTGAACTGTGGACTATAAAGTCTTTAAGTGAATAGGAAAAGAGCATGTTTAGGTATCATTACTATACATATATGTATGCATTTTATGGCAAGAAGTGTTTCCTGCTCATAATAATTTAAATGTGCCAAATCATATAACAAAACGTGGGCAAGTCTTGATTCGACTGACTGGAATATAATAAGAAAAAACAAGTTATTTTTTTCATGTAACAACATAAAAAACGACCGGATGTTGATACGAGAAGGAAAAACTAATCAGCCTTGATCACAATTCTTGCCCTGTACACAAATGATTTTGTTGATCAATTGTGTTCAACACTGTAATTTTCTACTCCATTTGCAATTTTGAATTTCAAATAAAGAAAAGTTATTGCAATGTACAAACAGACAAAAGAATAAGATCTCAAAAGTTAGCTTTGAAAAACTGTTATTGTGCACACACACTTTAAAAAGAGAATATAAGTAACAATAAAAAGCATCCTGTAGAGAGGAGTAGACCCTGCTTCAAATTCAAAGTTATAAGCGTTCTTCCTTAATTTTAAGGACTCACACAGGTGCCACAAACAACAAAAACAACAAGACTCGTTCTTTACGTATATTCGTTTGGTAGGATGACTGGCTATTGAAACTGTTGAATGTTGAATGAAGGAGAAAATTATACCTACTAGTATACATACATTTAGGCCCATAAAATATATAGATATACTTCCAAACGCACATGCATTTATAACTCCTATCTACAGATGTAACGATACATTTGTACACGAATGTACGTCTGTTTTGGCCGGAAATCGGATATGACGTCAGATCCCAAAAAACTGTACGACGAACAGACAACAGGCGGGCAATGAGGCAACAAGACAACCTTCTTCACGATCTTCTTTTTTCATTCTTCTTGAGAGACCTTATCATGGGAACCCTTTACAGTGCGCATAAGCACGTCATCATCATCATCATGATTTTAGTGAGGCGACTCTCTTTGTTGCACTTAACTGAAAAGGGAGTTGCGTTCATGCAATGAATGAATTAATAGGAGTTTCCTTCAGCAGCGTCGCAGTTATTTTTTACATTGAAAGTCTAACATAATATATATTTTATATTTCTATATTTCTACATGCTCAGTGTCATGCAGCATGCAAGCAAGCATGGACCCGTCATTCGTGTGATCTAATGATCATTTAAAGCGGAATGTAATTCAATTCATTGCAGTGTGCATTGCATGTTTGTTTTGATCTATGATGATGCATAGGCCACGATTTACCTAGTACTTTAAAATAAAACAATATTTAGATTCTAGATGAAGAATCTGAAAAAATACTTCGCAATTCTTGAGGCGTGTTTGTTATAAAAAATATTTCGAAGTTGTGCAAACATATAACGCACATTTCAAATGTACTATCAAAAGATAGAATAATTGGCCATCACTTTAATCCCGCGCTCATTACAATAGGTAAGATCCGAGCGCAGTTGGTCCTAAACTGGAAGCAGCTGCAAGGAGGTACATGATATAACTTTCATTTTTGCTTTCAAACACGTAGTAAGTAGTAACGTTATACATAATGTTCACATTAGAATGTTACACGACATTTTAAACATAATTGAGAACATGTGAGTCATGCGATGTAATGCGACGTACCGAAATTAATTTTTACAGCTAGGGAATCGATTTTAGTACCATGTTGGTGTTTCAGCGCCATATGTCAAGCTGCAATGAAATACGTATAGATTTTTTGCTTAACAAATTACTGAGGACAGGTGGATTTGCCCCAGTTTAAGCTTTCAAAAAGGCAATGAATATTGACGGAAGCTTACATTAGGTTAGCGACATAGGCTTCCATCAAACAATTTAATTTTTCTTATATTCATGTACCTACGCAGTGTACATTGGTTGTTGCATATAAATCTATTCCATTGCCTTATGCAGAAACTAAGGACGGATGAAAATACATATACATACCACGTTTCACCTGCTACTTTCA
This sequence comes from Sinella curviseta, assembly GCA_004115045.4. Classification (NCBI taxonomy): domain Eukaryota; kingdom Metazoa; phylum Arthropoda; class Collembola; order Entomobryomorpha; family Entomobryidae; genus Sinella; species Sinella curviseta. The sequence goes on along the minus strand of CM023199.3, from coordinate 63,684,812 downwards.
TATTTAATTAATGACAAACTGTGCAAAAAAAAGATCAGAATGACCTCACGATTCCTTCATGTAACAAAGAAAGTAGTTCAACTTTGAAACGGTACTAATTTGATGAATCACAGCAAAACAAAAGGAGCAATTTTTATTTTTGCACCTTGTGTATATTTTAAATTATAGTGGCAGGTAACAAAACAAGAGCAACGCTAACGTTTTGGAGCGGACCACCACACACCTGGAGTTGATTTTAAAATGTAACTCATTACGCTACTCTTTGTACAAACGTAACCTGGATCGTCACGGAATTTACCCGTGACCAGTCTCAAAACATAAAACCGAGCCGCGTCATCTCATCATCAGCGGCAATCCCGTTAATTACTACAGAACAAATGTCAAAATGGCCGGAAAAATCTTTTACCACTATCAACAACAACTGAAAAACGAACCGCCGCAGTGCGGTACACCACCAACCATGCAATCTAATCTACCATGCACGAACACACGAATCTTCTTTAGAATCATCCTAGAATCTCATAGGATAGCATCCAACAAGAGATCGGATATTGATTTTTTCCATTTCTTTCGCTTTCAGCCAATTTTAATCTATCTACGATTTTTTCACTTTTCAAAAAAATAAAAACTTTTTTTACCGCAAGCTGTCCAACAATAAATCCTTCATAATATCCGTTACTGACAGCCAAAAACAAGAATGAGTAACCACAAAAATAAAAAAATAGTGTTTTCTTTGAAAGATCATCATCGCATCACCATCAAATTACCGCAAGATAAAACTCGAGGGAAACATAAATACAGCATCATTACCTATGCACTTGGCCATATAGAATGGATCAAAATTGTACCGAAAAAGGAATGTAAAAAAATCAGTCAGTCTATTAGGGTTATAAACTTAGGCACACAAAATATTACTGCCCGTCAGAAAAATGATATAGAATGAGAAGCTGTTATGCTAGATACACAAAAGACTACAAGACCACTCAAGATCCGTTATTGAAGCAACTGATGGACTGACTGGAATGATTCGGCTTTTACCCATCCGATTCACCCTGGAAAACAAAGAGTACCGAAATGATACAGTTTCAGATTAGAACCTTCATATTAGTTGTGTAGCTACTGTTTTACACGCACAGCCAACTCAAAAGGATAACGGAAGTTTTTGAACAAACTGAAAGTGTGAACTTGAAATCAATCATATTTTTAAAAAAAGTTCAAAAGAAGCTGAATGATTTGGCGTTTCTTTTATTCTCATTTTCCAGATTTTTTAAGAAAAGTGATCATGTGCGTTTTCATTGAACTTGAACTTGGCTGGAATTTTGTTTGATGTTCGAAATAAAGTGGAAAAGAGTTACATATGTTGGTAGTAACTGTAACTCTTCCTGTGTAATCTAACGGTAAATATGAACATGAGCATATGATTTAGGACGAGGAAAAGGATCATCGGTATAATTATATTTTTTACCTATTATTATTTCATTCAATGATTCCATATAAGAACTTAAAGAGCCCCAAATGCATATCTGGAGCATGCGTACATCTAAGACGTAACAATTAATTTCGTCAGCATCAGTGCCACCAACGAACTAATTCAACAATAAAAGCGTGACCTCATAATTCATATAATTCTGGCTGAGAGGGTAAGCACACATGTTTTGCCTTCTAATTTGGAAACTAAAATAAAATACTTCTTTTGAATGAACTCTGGCGAATGACTTTTGTTTGACCCATTATGTTACTATTAAATATACAATTACATGTGAACTTGATAGGTGCTTGTGAGTATACAAATGCGGAACGATGTACAACATGTAGAAAGCGTAATGAACAAATCCTTTAAACTAGAACTTCGGTGTATTTTTATATTCAGTATTTACATTTATAATAATTAAAATGTATGATAGTACGACATTTCAATTCCATTTGCAGCTCATGAAAAAAGAAGAGCTATGTAAAGTTTATAAAATGACAGAGTGATAAAATGCTATAAAAGTGCAGCTACGTATTCAGTGCAATGGGAAAATCTTGTTTAAAGCAAGAGCACCAGAAATCTACAACTCCATGGTGGACCACCTATCTGGGAGCCACAAGGTAGCCCCACGGAGAGTGACGTGCGTACAAATTCAATCAGTGCTGTAATAGCTGCAATATAATAACATTATCCAATCGAACATTATGACTCAAGATTCATTTCTACTACCACCAAAGCACTGACTTGACTTGGAAAAAAGTATTGTTCTGCTGAAAAAACACTGCTTCTTTAAATTTACAGAACATAAATAGTTATCATCGGCATCTTGCCTATTGTCAGTAAGAAAAAAAGTTACAAAAGTATAGATACACTTTCAATTTTCCTGTAAAAAGTTGCTCTCAACATGTATTCTTTTGAATAAAACCCTATCTAGTACTGATTTTATGATATGAATGTGGATTATAGGTAGATAATGTCCTTACGTGTGAAGGAATCCATACCGAATGAAGAACGACAAAAATTTTTGTTGGCCAAACTAAATAATTTTTACATCATCGGTAGTCCCCATCATGAGATTACTTTTGATACCCTTGGTTTGCCCCTGACCCCTACCCTTCAGGGCCTGGGTCAAAAATGATGCTTTTCCTCGCGGACTAAATAGCTCCGTCGTTTCTCAACCGATTTTCGTTGTCATGGTGTCAATCGAAAGCCAAAGAGTTGCTCTTCTGACTGTTTCTTTGAATTTTTGAAATTCGAATTTTAATAAACGTTTTAGGCATTTAAATGTAAAAGAGTGTTTCAGGGTATTGTCAAGGGATACATGCGTTTACATTTAAATGCCTAAAACGTTTATTAAAATTCGAATTTCAAAAATTCAAAGAAACAGTCAGAAGAGCAACTCTTTGGCTTTCGATTGACACCATGACAACGAAAATCGGTTGAGAAATGACGGAGCTATTTAGTCCGCGAGGAAAAACATCATTTTTGACCCAGGCCCTGAAGGGTAGGGGTCAGGGGCAAACCAAGGGTATCAAAAGTAATCTCATGATGGGGACTACCGATGATGTAAAAATTATTTAGTTTGGCCAACAAAAATTTTTGTCGTTCTTCATTCGGTATGGATTCCTTCGTGTACAAGGTCATCTATCTATTTGCTCCTTTTCTTTACATGATTCGTGAGCATATTGAGTCGTGTCTTGCAGGGAAAAGAAACAATACCTGAATTTGCCTACAGACAAAACAGGGGATCCAATTCTGTAATGCTTCTGGTATCTCACGTGGATCAACGCAGGTAGGACGTCAGAAAAAAAGGAGTAGTCAGTCGTCCGTCATATACACGGATTTACTGACTGGACGATTGGATCTATACTGAATGCCCAACGCAGTTCATCACATTCATGTAGTATCGATATCGATCTCTGTGGGCATTGGAAGGTGATTGGCATCAATGGAAGCTACATGAGCGGCAGCAGTCGATGATATATATCTCCGGGTAAAGATTATTCTTGCGGCTTCTGTCCAATTAGTTGGCACCCCTGGGGGTCTATATGATGCTCCCATGTCATGATGATAGAAATAAGATACACGGACGAAGATTTGACACGTACAACGTACAACCAACTCGCAAGTTGCATAATTGCAACATTACCTATTACAGGGTTGAAAATGTAGTATTCATGTTTTATTTGTTTTTATTTTTCAAACTTAATATTTATAATGTACATGTTTGCAGGACCACGCACATAAATTCACTTGCACAAATAAAGTAGAATGGATAAATTCATATAAAGAGTAAAAAGATTTTTTTCTGACGATACAGCTTGTATCTCATTTTCAGGTTTTCCAGCAACAGTTGTTTTCATCAAGTACGTAGATGAAAGTGAGTTACAGCAACAGTTGTTCAACTGTTTCAACTCATGTAGGAAAGGGGTAGCTGAAGGAGTTCAGGAAGCGCTTTGGAAAGTACCGCTGCAATATTTACAAAGGAAAATGTAGTTGTAGGAGGAAGGAACATGTTTTGAGTTGAGGAAGGACAGCTGAATATGGGATATTGGCACATGCCGAGCCGACTCCTACATAATCCGGAAAGCAGATTTTTCATTTTTCTTTCTGGTCATCCCTGACAGTTCCAAAAACCCGTGTTCATACTTGTATACAAAACAACACAAGTCCTTTAGAGAAACTGCTAACTTGTTGGGGATGTGTGAAAGAGCTGAGTGAATTAAGCAAATGAAGTGAAAAGGTAAAAATTATGTCTTAAAAGACAGATTCAATATCTTGTCTGATTTACATAGAAAGAGTAACAGTAGCAGTAGGTATATATTTACCTATGTAAATGCACAGATATCATAATACATAATTACACAAGGGGAAAAACCTGTATTACGGCGGATTTCTTCCTTGTTCTTTGTCAAACTTAAAAACGTTGTTCATCATTTTCTACAAAAGTTCTGTTTTTTTCGGAAAGTTTTGATAAACTAGTGTTGTATGTTAACGGAGAGAAGCACAGATGGAAATCGACAAGTTTGTTTTCGAAAAAACGGAGTGTGCAGTGCATAGGTATTAAGTATTAATATGTACTCTAAAGACTTTTCACTTTACTTGGCTGCTGCCAAACCTGAAATGTCAGATTTAAGTTGATGCTGACTCTGATGATGCAGATAGATAATCATGCTCTGCTATGATAAAAAGGAGTTTGATGAGGATGTTGATAGTACTAATCTTTAATCTATATTTCAGTGGACACTAAATAACGTACAAACAAAATATGCACAAAGGCATTAAGTCATTTTTATTTCATATACTGTATCCCTTTAGCACATTGCATGTTTGTAGTAGGTAGTTTTAGCACTACAAAATTATAGACCAAACATCATTTTAGGAATCTCCCAGAAGTGCTGATCGTTCTTCACAGAAGAACCATATTATATATCTGGATATTCATAAGCTGTTATGTATAAGTGTATGTATGCAATTATATTAATTGTAACGGAAGAAAAGTATTTCTTCCAAAAAATCAACATTTCAATACTAATGGCATTGAAAGACAAATTCACTTCAGCAATATAATGACCCTAGCGATTGTGATCACATTGTTAATGTTTTGCAGGCACCAGCCGTAGATTGCGCGTACACTTGCGCCACCGCCACACTCGTACAACCAGTTACTGTTGTCGCTGGTTTGCCTTTCTTGCCACCTTCCAGATCATCTCGATATTGTTGCTTGATGATGCATATTAATAACTTTTTTCCTGTGAACATGAATGTGGAAGAAAATCATCTAGATTATCGTTTTGGACCGGTTTTAGACCTTTTCAGATCGATCCTCCGTCTTTAGTTACCTGCTCACTTCTATAGGTACCACTTCACAGTTTCTATACACCAACAGCAAGCCTTTCTCAGTGTTCTGGACTCTGGACTGTTTCGAGATGTGAATTTTAAAATAGCTCTGATGAATGGTTTGATAGTATATTTGAAACTCGGTAATTAAAATCAAACATATTATCATGAAAGTGACTAGTTTGATTTTGATTTGCTTGTGAGTTTCACAAAAAAATCAGCTTTGAAGACGGGTGTCCTTCGTTATATTATTTTTCCCCTGGAGCAATGCAGCGGTGCAATAGGATTTTGCTAGATGAAAAGACAAGTTTGTTAAATAAAGTACGTGCCTGCCGAATACTGTCAATGTTTTAGATAAAAGATTCTGTTACAAAGTATTTATTCACTGAAGAAATAAAGATTTTGAGCTGACGTCGGTCTTAAAATAATTTAAGTAGTATCATCACTAGGTATATAGAAATTTTTCCCTGCCCTGAGATATTGCGGTATACATTTAAGGACGTTGCTAAATGAGTAATTTTGATGAAGTTATATATATATATATATATATATATATATGTGATTTTATTGCAGACACCGTAAAACAATTAACAATTACAATCAATAGTTGGGTATCCATATTATGTTAGGTTAAATTTACAATGGTCATTAGTGAATTATGCCTGCTTCAGGCAGGCTTAATCAGGCAATGTACATTGAATAAGGTACAAAGTTTGCAAAGAGAATAAATAAAAATTGCTTCAGACCAGGAAAAATAGGTATTGTTAGAAGCACGAGATTCGGGCATCCCCTTCACCGTACTCTAGATAGGTATGAAATAGAAATCAGACACGAGATTAGGGCATCCCCGTCACCGCATCTGACCTGAGGAGTGGGAGAGGAAAGTCTTTGGCAATTACAATAGTAGCTCTAGCAAAAAGTATTGTATAAATTCATGTTTTCATTGTCATCATTAGAATGCATAAGTAGATCTCGCCAAGAAAAATACAATGAGGAATCAAGAAACATTCTTGAATTGAAAATCGTGTATAGATATACGTTGTTTGATTGTGAAAGTCGGTTTATCAGGGAGAAAGCAGCCTTTCTCCGAACTGCGATAAAGTCATCCACTCCACATTCTGCAAACATTTTCTTGGCACTGTATCTTCTGCTGTAGCCTAGGATGATACGAAAAGCATCATTGTAGGCCACTCGTACTGCGTTCAAGAGTTTTTCTTGAACTGGTGTCCACAAACTCATGCAGTAGATGTTATTGAAGAAAGTTCGGAAAAGGTAGTATTTTACTTTTCTGCTGCACATTCTGAATCTGCACGAAAGTAGATTCGCCTGACCATATAGTTCTCTCTTCCTTCTGACTAATTCAGACGCGTCCCGATCCCAGCAACTAATTTCGTACCCAAGATATTTAACTGAATCAACCCATTGAATCGGCGAGCCATTTAGGTATATTTTCGGTCCTTCGTAGTTCATATTCCGGGGAATGAAAGCCATGCAGAAAGTTTTTGAAGGGTTGAAGGTGATGTTGTGTGTAGCTGCATAATTTTCACAAATTTTTAATAGTGCCTTCAATCCTTTGATCGTGCTGGCCATTAGACATACATCATCAGCATATGTGATGACATTACAAGTCAATGACCCCACCTTGCAGCCAATCCCACTTTTTATCAATTCGTTGCATAACTGGTCCATATAAACTGAGAAATAGCTACTACTAGCAAGTCCACCCTGTCTTACTCCCTTCAAAACGTTAAAAGGGGATGAAAATATTCCGTTCCATCGGCACATGAATGTCTGATGATTGAACCAAAATTTTAGTAGTCTTATAGTCTCATAGTCGAAACCTCTGTCACACAACTTACGAAGAAGCAAATCATGATCGACGTTGTCGAAAGCTTTAGTAGCATCAAGAAAGCATATGTACGCTGGGGAGCCTTTTCTTAAGTAGTGATGAGCGATTTGACGAACAGTGAAAACAGCAGTTTCCGTACCTACTCCCTTTTTATAGCCAAATTGTGCATGACTGGTTTCCAGCTGCTTCTCATATGCCATCATGATAAGTTGTTCAAAGATTTTTGAAATGATTGTGGCGAGGGCGATCGGTCTATAGTTATTGGCGTTAGTAGGATCAACCCCTTTCTTCTTTAGAATTGGCACTAAGGTCACTTTCATAATAACGTCAGGAATGAAACCATGCACTTGACAGGCATTAAAGATTTTTGCTATAATTTTATGGGCGTGCACGCCAGCAACTTTTAGAGATTCTGCAGTCAGACCATCAGGACCCGCAGCTTTCCCCGATTTCAGTTTTTTAATACACTCTTCAATGTCTAGCGGATGTGCTTTGAAAACTGATGCTGATGAAAAACTTTTTTGTGGAATTTGTCCTTCCATTAATATAGTCATTCACAAAATTATCAATAGGTCTTTCAATGCGTGTAAATTGTCTGGCATAGAATTCTCTCCACATATCACAGATTGACTCTACACCGTCAGCACCGTTCACAATATTCACGTAATTGTTCGTAGACTTATCATTGTCACAAGCTTTAACTTTTTGCCAAAATTTCTTGAAATCTCGTCCCTCATAGGAATGCACTAGATGATCATCGATATGCTTATTATTTAGTCGGCGCACTTTTTTCAACTCCTTCTTAAAGGATCTTTGGAGATTTTTCATTTTGTCAAATAACAACTGACTAGAACGATTTGAGGCAAGCCACAGTTTATAGCTATTTTTATAATCATTGTAGATATCACTTAAATGTGTATTCCATCCATGCACAAATTTGTCTTTGTACATAGTGACACGTTTGGTTAAATTAGATTTGATGTTGTCTTCGCATATTTTTATTGTTGATATGAACAGATCACACAATGACGTAATATCGCCATGGTGTATATGATTTTCACAGCAGTCATTGAGACACAATACATATTTGTCCAATCCAGCCATCATTGCAGCAACATCATTTTTAAATTGATTAACTAGTTCTACTGGTATTTTTCTAAAGTCTAGTCTGCACTGTTTTTGTTGTGTTTTTGTTTGAGTTACACTGAACGAGTGTGATAAGTCAATGTTAAATTGTAAAGGTACATGGTCACTTGGTGAGACTGGAAAAGGCAGCTTCATTTCACGTATATATGGCTGAAAATCGTTAGACACGATTACATGGTCAAGCCAGCTTGTATGGCCAAGGCCCTTGGCGCAGAACGTAACTGTGTTATTTGGAAGATTGTTAATGTCATAAATCACACTATCATTGTCACAAGCTAACTGTACAAGTTCCCCAAACTTGTAGTGTTGGGGAGATATGTTGAAGTCGCCCATCACAAGTGATGGGCCATCGTGATTGATAAGCAAGCCATTTAGTTTTCCAAATAGTTCTGAAATCATTTGATCATTTGTTTTACTACATACAGGGAAGTACACATTTACCACTTGTAGCACAACATGATTAAAATTTATTAATATTGCTTGAATCCTGCTCTCATTCATATCAATATTTTTTACATAGGATTGTAGTGTCTTTTTGATGAGAAGGGCAAGACCACCATATGGGCGGCCTTGTAAAACGGTTCTAGTCTTAGGCATAGCACTTTTTGCTACACAGAAATAGTCATTATAAAGAATCAAGTCATTATTTTCAAAGTCATGGAGCCATGTTTCTTGTAATGCTATGATATCAATGTTTTTAAAATGGTGAAGCCAAGGGCCATTTGTTTTGAAACCCTGGCAGTTCCAAGAAAGAAATGAAATCATTGTGATTTAGCACCTCTTCCACTAACAGAACCAGTTACTGGTCCCAACTTTGGATTTCGGTTATACCGTTTTATATAAGAGCCTGCTGGCCAATGATGCTCTTTAAGAAATTCTGATTCGGGAAGGTCCCCACGAAAGACATCTACTCGAAAAGATAAATATGTATTGTATCTTGTGTTCAGTTTCGTAACTTCCTTTATCTCCCAGGTCGGGAGCTCAGTCTTGAGGAAGTTGTTGATATCCTCAGTGGCATAGCTTGGTTCGAGACGTGAAACAAAAACAGATGCAACTGGCTTGGATTTCACAGTTTTTAGAGATGACTTTCCAGTGCCAATTTTACCAATCAGAGCCCGCTTTTGTTTCTTTTTGTTAGATACTTCGATCCAAGGATTGCTTTCTACAGAGTGCTTTGTGGTATCAGAGTCTCCGGACGTGACGTTATCGTAGAAAGACGACGAAGGAGTCCTGAGTTTGAGGTTTTGAGGGCGATTTTTCGTCTGACTAAATGCCCCTTTACTTTGTGGATTGGGTTGAGTCACTGCATTCGAGTAAGTTGGAGGGGTAGGTTGTTGTCCAGTTTGTGGATTGGTGTGTGTCGAATCTAATATGACTTTGATGGCGTTGCTGCTGGAAGCTTCAATTTTCTCAGCAGATGAACTTATTTTGGTGGAAAAGGATTCAAACGATGATGACATGTCTTTGCAGAGCTCTTCTAACTTTTCCAAACGCTTCTGCATGTTTACAAACTCACTCCTGAGCTGTATTTCATCACCAATGTTGGCTGGAACATAACAGATTCTGGACAGATCACTAGAGAGCACTTTGATATCATTTCCTTCCCAATCAATATCAACTAGAGCTCGAATAATTATATCAGTTTCCTTGTATTTAAAATTTGAATCATTTTTTGCTGTCCGCCGTGGGAGTTTCACTCCTATTGAGGCAAGCCTTTCACGAGCATGAGCAATCTCTTCTTCAGTATAGAATCTCACAAAAGCTTGAGCTATATCATCAGCAGTTTTTCCCATGAGCATGGCATGCATGCCCGAAGCCAGGAGTTCGCATACAATACTTGCCTCGAGAGGCGGAGTCTCGTTGCCAGGTGTAGTTGTCATATTCACAATATGTACAATTTAGGTGCAGAAATATACAAAGTTTCTACTTCACGTCACTGTTTAAAAAGGTAATTTTCCATTGGAATTAGAACTGAAAGAGGTTACTGGCAACATGTTTAATATCACAAATCTTAGTAGATCTTAAATTTCTGGTCATATAATTAATTCACTGGAATTTGAGACCACAAATAAAATATAAACAGCCGGAGACGTAAAAAAGCACGTCTACACACCACCTCATATATGTTATAAAAACAGGAGCTGGTAGCAGCATGGAGTCTAATTCAAATTTAAATATATTTTACTACATATCTATATCTGAATATCTGAATCAAACATATAATGTGTATTTAGGCATGTATGCTTATAATAAATTTTTTTAACCCTGCTTCAATTTGATATTCGACATCTTCTATTGAGCTATTTTTTGAAATCCGAAAAGTTGATCCAGTTTTTTTTACTTTACTGGAGCCACTGACCGATGTGTTCCATGATCCGACATAAATTTGTTGAGAAAAAGTGAAACCCCATTGTTTGTTTTAGGGATGACCTATTAAATGGTATTTATTTGATTGCTTTCTTGAAACCACCTAATCATAATTAGTTTGTTAACGAGAAAATAAGGCAGTGAAACACCAGCATAAAAATAGGTCAAAATCTTTAACTTTCAAAAGCTGATTATTAACTATTATACATTTCATTTACTGACTCGAGTCGAGATGAATCTGACCTGATGCCATACTTTTGCCGACCTGATTTCAAGTAACACCTTTACTTTCCGTTAAATAGTTGAATGTTTCTTTACGTGTACAAACTAGATATTTGTAACAGCAAATGTTGTTGATACAATTTAATCGCTCTGGGTCCTTTTAAATAATTGCTGTCAGTGTGAATTAAAAGAAAAGAAAACTTGTGCCACAAAAATTAATGTTGCATGGAAAAGCATTTTTTCTAGTATTGCGTACATCTGCCTACATTACAAACACATGTGAGAATCAATATGTTCCAGTATTTCATTCGATCCGAAAGAAAAGGTTGAGAATGAAAGTCGTTGCGTATTGCTTTGGTGCGTGTTATTGACATCTGTTACAGAAATGACGATTAAATGTACCGACCAAGCAACGGATCACCCTGATCTTCAACTATTATCGGTGAACTTACCCCGTATTCCTTCGTTTATTGGGTTACGTTAGTTGTGAAATAGTGAATTTGACTTCGATGTTGCAGATGAACTCACACTTTTTCATGATCTTTAGATTGCATGCATTACAGAGAGACCTTTAAAATTTACGATGGAATAAAAATATGATCTTAATGAGAGCATGCTGTTGATCCGAATGCATAATCTGCCATACCATGTTGCACGAAAACAATCGGTTCTTTCATCTGTTTCTAATCATGATCTCATCCTATCCCAACAATGGAACATGATTTAAATATTTATTCAAATGTTTTTTAAATATATATAACTACCGTTTCTTCATACAAAAGGTACCTATCGTATGGCTTTAAACTGAAAACCGTTAGTGTTTGGCTTACCAGGCACCTAGTACATAATTATGTGTATTTCTCACCTATTCATGCATACCGTTATACTGTACTGCGAACGTTATATTACTTCAGTATTGAAGTTTGGAAATAGATGGAGACTTCAGTCATCCCACCCTTAAGACGCGATCTGACTTTGGCTTGCTTCGTAAGAAATTCAATCCCATTTTCTACTGTGCATTTTTATCGTAAAAGGGTACGTAGTAATATTCACGTCAATTCAAGCTTCTCCGTGAATTACATTTCCCCGTGAGATTACACAGGAGAGCCTCTCCTTTGCTCATGTTCAGTTCAATGGTGTAATGATGCATTCAAGACGAAAACTTTTTTTAAAACTTCTAATTTGAACTCTTAAAACTAGTTCCCTTTTTAAAAAGTCAAGTTTATCCATTTTTTCTCGTTCCAAAGGAAGAACCTATTTTTACCTTCAACGAAACCCCTTGGATCCTTCAAGTCATTAATGAAAGGGTAATATAAAGTGGTGCACATATACGCTCTTGCACATGAAGACAAGGAAGCAAGTTTTGTGTTGTAAAATTTTGACTGGGAATGAAATGTACAATGAAACAGAAATGAGTAAGAGTTGAAGTGAACTCGAACAAAAGCAATGGTAGTTATCATCTCCAGAGCTCTATTTGAAAATGATGATGATGCTGTGTGAGAGTAATTTTTTTCAGCATAAAGAAATGCTTTTCGTATTATTCTTTTTGTGAAACCTTTTACATTACCTGTACATTTGATTCAAAACAGGCACACTGCACATCATGATCATATAAAAAGGATGTGCTCATCTTTGTTTTGTCGAAAATTGGTAGAAAGAACCCTGAAAAGCATCATAATAATAACAGCGTCAAAAAGTACAAGTGCAGCTCTGTAGTGAGTGAGTGGGGAAAAGGAAGCAAGCCACGAAATAAAACAAAAAGGTGAGCAACACACATAAAGGCATTTTGAATATCTGGATCAGTACATTCATCCATACCCACGCGTTTAGTCAGCAAGTTGGAGTACCTGCGTAATATCGAAAGCAGGGCAGCAAGTTAATAATGTAAGACAGGATGACTGGAAATAGAAGGCAGCATGCAACAAAGCATCGCTACTTATGCGAAGTGCAATAATGAGGATGATGGGGCTACCTGTGTGAATCCCTACAACAATGCGTCCTCATATAATGTATATTGGTATATGTATATCAACAATGAGCTGCGCTGCTGCTCTGGTTATTGCCTCATCTCACATAGAGCTGCATTTCATTGCTATTCTTACGTACCACTTGCTCCCGCTGCAAAGGAACTGGCCCGGTAGCAAGGTCTGACTCAAGAAGAGATAGAGATGATGAGCCACAGGTAAAAAGAGATCAACTTACACGAGCCTTTCTTCAGTCTCACTTGAGCTACTTGAAGGAAAGGACCAGTTGCACCTCTCCTCCTTTGCTCACCTACTCAAAAGTCGATCTCAAGTTTTCAGTTTAACCAACAAGTTTCATTATATATTGTTCGTGTTTTCCTTCACCTTTCAATACACTTTCTTTTAACCCTCTTCATGTTCACTTGTGATCCTACGTAAGTTTGTTTGCCCTGAGAAAACAGTTTTATTTGCGTTTGTGCGCCTTGTGGGTTTATTTGACAATCACTTCAAATGTGTATTTGATTTTGTGACAAAAGAGACTGCGTATACATTTAAATAAATACATATAATAGTGAAAAGACATTTTCGAGGTTTATTTTGCGGAGGTGAAATGTCGACGTTGTTAGCCATGCTCCGAACAACACCTCCCGTTCCTGTGATGTCCACCACAGCATCCTCCGCGTCTCTGTCTCCTCCTCCGACGGAGCACAGAAAATACATGGAAGTGAAGATAAAGCAGGAGAACTTTACGATAGACTGTGACTCCCGTCTTGCACAAAACCTCCGAAGTTTAGAGGCAGCAGCCAAGAAAATCCACCAGCTACCGCTACCTCCTCACCATCACCTCACTCATCCTCCACAACCCAGTGCAATCCTGTATAATTACAGCCCATCCCCTTACCACCACCATCATCATCAAAGGGATGAAATGTCGGATGGATTCCACACTCCAAGTCCCATGTCAAGTCCAGTAAGTCCTGCACACTCCACTCACACAACAGACTCCGGCTCAGAGTATTACTCCACAGCGAGAAAAACCAATGGTTCATACACTGTGCTCACTACTTCAAGTCACCTTAACCGTTCCAACCTTCCAGAGGATATCGGCAGCAGTACCACCACAGCTCATATTACTTTATTGTCCAGCACTGGCAGTAACGAGTCATCAGTACTTCCAAGCATCTCACCTATCTCAGCAACTGCCCCTTATCATCCTCATCATCTTAAGCATGAATACCATGAACTTGCAGCAGAGGCATCAGCAGTTGAGTCAAATTACCCCATGCATTTGCATACTCTGGTGGATCCAGAAACTGGAGACAGATTTCTGACGTCGTCTGCCACTGTAAACGCCGTGATGCAAAACTTGCATCAAAACATTCAGATCCATCCCGGACAAGTATTGGACTATAACAATACGAATGGCAATGGCTCATCTGCTGTGATATTGGATACGACGAGTGTAAACTTGAATGAAAATAACAATAGCATTGGCATCGTTGCTGGTGGTGCTCCTTTCGTGGTTCCAGTTGGTGGTGGTGATGGTGTAGTTGTGGACGGCAAAAGATTTGCAATGCTAGGTGCTGCCGATCAACCAGACTGTAGCTCTCCTCCAATGGTGGTAACGGGTATTAACGAGCAGCAGTCAACCGTACCATGTTCATCTCCAGCATTGTCTCCTGAACAGTCTGTAACAGTCTTGTCACCACCCCCACCACCTACAAAGACTAATAGCAAGAAAGAGCCGAAAGAAAAGAAAGGAAGAGGAGGACGGAAGTCAAATAAGGAGAAACAGGAGGGCAAAGCACAGAAGCCGAAAAAGGAGAAGGAGCCGAAAGAAAAGAAGAAGCGCAACAACAGACAGGTATGTATATAAATGCAACTTTCTCGTATCCATATATGTATGTTTACATGATGTCTATGCAAATAAGGGAAGAATCACATGACCCTATACAATGTTTTCTGTTATTTCATACAATGTTTTTTTTATTTTTGGCTTAGGTGAATCCAGTCGTGATGAAGAAGAGACGATTAGCCGCAAACGCACGAGAAAGAAGGAGAATGCAAAACCTCAACACGGCATTTGACCGCCTCCGTAATCACCTCCCGTCAATAGGTAAAGATCAGCAACTATCAAAATACGAAACGCTTCAGATGGCCCAGTCATACATCACTGCCCTGTATGACCTACTGCAATAAACAATAAAAATTACCAAAACAAGCGTTTGGGAAATGTATAATAACAACAAACATTTTGTACCTCAGTGTGTACAGTATATCTTTTAAGGAGTAGGTTCACAGTAAATTATTGAAATGTACACTGCTTATTCAGATTCCTACTATAATATAGTTTAATAAGTAAGTATTTATATGGACTTGCACACAAGTCGATAAACTCAATGGGGAAAGCCGTAATGTACGCAAGAAATAAGCTTACACTTGTATCATCACTAGAAAAATAACTAGCCAATAGAAAATATTTTTACAGTAACATATAGTAGCATCATGTCATGCATTTGTTATTATTGCAAAAAAATAATCATGACGTTCTCAAAGCTGCCATTTTTATGATTATATATAATCTTTAAAGAGAGATTTTTTAGTTTAGAGAAACCTTTTAAAAACTTGCTATACAATATTTTTAAACTTCCAGAAAATGCAAAACTAGTAGTCATATTTTCTTCAGAAAGAGCTTTCAAGTCTCAGGTTCTTGCACGCAAGCAGAAACCTTTTCTCAAAAAGGGTTTTGCCCTTATAATGGTATGTCTCACTTCACCCCTCCTGTACCCGTCCAGCGAATATATGCATTCTTTGGCATGCAACGCAGTGGTAGTATACTTATAAGCACTGCTTTTATTGTTGTTCACACGAAAGTCTTCCAGACAGGTCCAAAATACAATATTTTTGCTCAAATTACAGTACAATCCAATTAACTTCCATTCATATCCCATTTTAAAGCCAAAATACGCTTTCTTCATGGCATTTCATTGCAAGACAAACTTTTATCAGTAGGAGTACAAGTACCTTGTTCAAAGTCATCTGTTCCAATTTCAATCATACCTGTATCAGATCAATGTCTTCCTTCTTTTGAAAGAAAAATCAACAAAACTTGTGATTTTCATTCTAAAGTGCCACATCAATGATGAAACTTGAAATGTGCTGTAAATCATGATATCGTATAATATAGAGCTAGAAATTATATAAGATATATATATTATACCGACATAGATAATATTAGATTAGGATAAATCGATCTACCGTGCATGGATACTCACTTTTCATAATGCTAAATATTACCTATATGCTTACTTTCTGTAACTATTCTGTAAGAATTTTCATTGTCCGTAAAAATAGAAATTGTCAAAATGCAAATAACTTAAAAATCGTATAAAACCATGCGAAGAAAGTCGTAAAAACGAAAGGGGTAACTTGATACTTAGAAATGATAGAAAGTATATAGGTTAACAAATAAATGCACACAATCTCCACGTGAAATGAATGATCTTGTTAAAAGTAAAGTATGCATCTCATATTTCCTCAATAGAATAATAATAAGAAAGGCCAGAGTATCTTATGTGTAGCAAGTAGATAGGTAAACGGAAAGGGAATAGCGAAAGAAGAAAATGTTATTATTTTGTAGCTTACTTTGATCTCTGTGATATGGGAGTGAGCTTCTCCCATTCGTTTGGCAGGAATTTACTATTTACTACTGTTATCACTGTGAATGTAGTTTTATTATGAGTTATGGGTAAACTTAAAATTAGGAAAACAAGGCTAGTAAATTTTTAAGGTGAATGTCTTATACCACCAACCACCATTGTCATTGTCAAATGTGGTCCAAAGTAGAACTGATTTTTTTAGGTTTTTAACATTTTAGTAAAAGTAAAATAAAATTTTGTCCTGCTGAGGTGGATGGAAGTCAAGTTCAACCCGTAGCATTTGGAACCGAATGCGCTTACTAGGACATAAAATACTCCAGGTTTTAAATACTCTCTCCAACTCGTGTTAAGCAACTCTTTAAAAACATTTGTACATATAGACCTAGATATATACCTGTATAAAAAATAAGTGACAATTGATATATATGAAAAGTATTATTTATGGTTTTAATAATGAATCCTGTGACATGGGACAGTAGTGATATGAGTTGTAATTATCAAAAAGTGAAATAAAAATATTATAGACAAACAAAAATAAATCTTAAACAAAAATAACTTCGTTTATTTTATTTGACTCTTCTTGTCTTTCACCATTAAAATGTCAAGAATCCGGATTTTTCAAGTCATGATTTTATTACATTCATACGCATTTATAGGACATTTATCTCATCTTATTATAGTTCATCTTCTCATGCCAGAATACCTGTGGATCGCATAATCACGACAAATAGAATAATATCAATAAAACGGTTCATATATATACCTATTCTTCGACTGGACGAGCAAACTTTTGCAATCTAAATTAAACACAACGTAAAATACTACAGTTGCAGTTGTTCAATATTTAAATTAAAGCAGGTTCCTTCCAGTTCATTTTAATAAATTCCATTGTAAAGTGTGCTAAACTGACGTACTTCATCATTTCATTTCTTCTCCCGAGGGGCTGTTTTTACTTGACATTATAATACTAAGCCAGAAAATAAAACCAGAGAAAAAAAATCGGTCTAACTTTCATTTTTATTAAAAATTGGTCTTCGGTCTCAAATTTATTACCTGCGCATTGGCTTTTGGCATATTACTATTGTTGTTGCAATAAAAATACGCTACCAAAGTGAGCTTTTAGCTCATCGCTCAGGTTTGTTGTCGACCCCAACAGCCACACTCCGTATACCTATGTCCAGTATATGCTTATAGTCCAGTTCAGTTTCTCTCGTTAGAAGATTTAAATAAATCCAATGTATGTACATACATGCACCCAAAGAGAAACAATGAAATGATTACAATTACATTACATATATTATTACTCGCAAATACAAGCACATGAACATACCCATTCAACTACCACTATTGAAATTGAAACAAGTTTTCCATGAAATAAAAATATACAATTTCTGTGTTGATTTGAATTGAAAAAAAATCAAGTTTAGTTCTTGACTTTTGATGAGGAGAAGAAAAGAAATAAAAACAGAGCAAAAGAGAAAGACGAAGAAAAAAGTATTTATGTGAGAGTGAGCCACTTCTCTTATTCTTTTTTAGAATCCTCATAAAAAATCTCGCTACTGCATATCCATCCATCTCCTCTGGCCGTCCATCCATCCATGTGTGAAAAGATTGTGCTTGAAGGATAATGTCGTAAAAAGCATCAACAGCAGCATTTTCAGTAGTAGTCCAAGTGCTTTTGTACAAAATGACGATGATGATGATGATGATGACGACGATGTGATCCAGGTAGCTGAGTAATAATAGTAATATAAAAAAAGAGGCAATTGCAACGTTGAATATGGTGGGCTCATGTCTCTCCGCCGTATTTTTACTGTAACACACACCACACCACTCTCACTACCGGACTACCTTTACACTTTTCTCGGTTGATCAGATCGGGATCATGTTGATGACCAGTCCTGTGGTGATGGATTTGATTGCAACAAGAAAAAAAGGAAGAAAAAAATATGATTTTATTTTCAAGTTTTGTTATTTTACTTTTCGTAGTCGCTCACTTGTCTACTTTTATTCTTCTTCTCCTGTCTGAATATTTATATAAGAACATACATGATTATATACCTATATACATACATAAGCCATCGAACCTCGTATTTATAAATTCGTATGTCCATCCAGTTTTTGAGACGGTGTGGTGATCATGGCACTAGTGGCTAATTTACTTGTGCTTAAGTTTAGATGCAACTGCATGTTGAAGAAAAAGGAGTAGTAGGAAAAGCAATGGTATCGGTACATAGTAATCAAATAACAATCACTAGAAACAAGTCGAGCCAGGCCTCCAAAAAAGCAAACAGCTAGCCAGAGCCAAAACCTTAAGCCATCGTACCATGTCACTGAACAACAAACAGCATACGTACAGGTTCGTGGCAAAATGGCATCATCTTGGCTTGCGTTGTCCACGTACTAAATAGCCTACGTAAACAGAGCCCTTCGCAAATCTTGGAAATTGACGAAATTTTCAGTTTAAAAAACTACACATATTTTTTAATATGCGATTTCCAGATGAATTGGAAAGAAATTTCTTCTTGTAATGTTGACGGGGTAATTCAAGACAAATCTGTAGAATCCTGCCATTATTATTCGCCTTGCCTATTGCATAAATGCAAATTTCTTCATTAATTTAGAAACCTTGAACTGTGCTGTCCATTTATCAATAATTTACTTGGGCGGTGTCCTTTATGCGTTCTACACTTTCTAGAATTTTTATTTTGAGTGCTGCTCCTCTCTGCATTTCATACAATTTTATGGCGAAAGGATGCCGCTGCCGCTCTTTACTTTTCCACTTTGTTTTATTTCATAATATGTAATAATCATAATCTTTTCTATACCGTACGCACATATTTCGTGTAAAAGAAAATTTGTCCATTAAAAATTCATTCGTACTACCTACCAGAAAAACCCTGCACTTTTAGTCGGCAAGAAGAAGGATTTATGATGAGAAGGTGCCGCTCGCAAAAAAAGAACACAAAGAATTCCTAATTCATTAAACACATAATCATGATTCTTCTTTAACTAAAATATGATTTTTTGTAATCGCAATATTATAACTAACTACTTGATTTAGCAGGCGTTTAAAAACAAAAATGAACTAATATCAAAAAGAATCCCCGCAAGGAAGGAATTATTCATTCACAGTTTCTTCATGTTTTCCCAATAAACTTTTACGTGTTGATACGGAGGATCAAGGGATCTTGATCCCGCTGTTGATCATCGGCGTTTAGTCCTGTGATCCTGCAAAAAATTCTCATATTTGCGCATATTTACTGCTAATTAAAAACCGCAAGGGAGCAACTAAACGACCTCTTTAAAATCACTGCGTACACTTCTGTGTAGCTACCATAATCATGATCGCTACCACACATTAACAACAGAAAAAACACAAGATATTATTATGCTGCATTGCATGTATGTAGGTATGTATTTTAGATCAGCAAATGATTATTGATGAATTTTTCTTTCCTGATCTCGTTGAGCTTTTAATGGGCAAATCGTGATGAATCTGTAAAGGATACATTTATTCGATGATGCAAACTTGTAAAAAGTCACCTTTAAATTGCACCACTACTGGCAATAATAGTACAGAAAATGTTGTAGGTAGCATACCAGACAAACAAACCACACATTAAGAGCGAAAAATCAGTCCGGAATGTGCATATAATTCGGCATTGCTAAAAACCGGTACCCATAAACCAAGCTCGGAGATAATAGCAATGTAAGGAGGAGAGTTAGAAGAGCTCTAAAACTGATTCTAATTGGTAATTATGACCACAAACTGAGTCGTAAATGTAAATTTTTGTGTTGACCTTTATCTTATCTTCTTTTATCGGACTGGCCCTCAATGCACAGTATGGTCGTTGGTCCTATTGAACAGCAGCATAACCATATTCAAATCATAGTACATACTCTACATTACTTCCCCCGTGGTCTTCAAACAAAAATTAAGTTTATTGGTATGACCTGAACATCCCATCGTGTGAGAACGAACGCGAATTCGATTTTTTTTATTCGGCGAAAGTCAACATAAATTATAATGCAGATTTTTGTACTATAAAAAAGTGGACAAATAAACACTCACTAATAATAAAATAGAGTAGGCAGCAGCGAGTAACATTTGTTGCAGCAGCACTTAAGAAGTATAAATTAGAGATATTACTGATTTATTGCTGATACTGACATAGTCGACATTAAATAAGCTGGTTAATTACTACCCACATCTAGTAAAGTTGACAGCACAAGATTTTAATACGCTGACCTTTCTCTCCTTCTTTCATCCTTAATGTTGCTAAAGCTAAACTCTATCGATGCAATGTTTGTTGGTCTAGTGGGTAATGTAATAAATAAAATTTTGAAAAGAAAAGTATTTGCTTTTAGTGCCCACATATTTTTTGTGCAGACTAAACACTGGCCAAAATACTGTCTTAACTTTCCGATCAAATAAAGTTATAAAATTACCCCAATTTTCATCCCGCATTGCTCCTGAAGTAAAAGAAATTTCATTTTCTTTGCTACAAGGCCTACAAAATGTTTGCGCGTACATACTACATAGCCTGAACTAAGCATTCAAATTCCTTGTCATTTTGCATTTATGTCATGCCCACAGCTTCAATTGTAGCAGCTTTATTCAGTTGATTTGATATGTGAAAAAAATTGGACATCAATTGCATTGAAATCGCTGTTTAAAACGTCGCTCTTCTGAGAGCAGCATGATTTCTCTCCAAAGTACCCACAACCGAATTGGTTAGACTATCATCAGACATATCATATCTTTAAAGAAACGAATGAAGTGAAGAGAACAGACAAGTTGATGATGTAAACGACTCATATTATCGACGAATGCAATTAAGTTGTAAATCTAATTCACTCGTTTTTTAAATCTTCTGTGCCACTCAGTCAGTCATCCAGTAACTTTCTCACAATAAGCATCGCTCCCGATCGAAGCAACACACTGGCTCGTTCTGCATCTAAATGAGTTCATTAAAACCTATTTGTATTGTGCAATGACCACAAAAAAGTCTTAAACCGGGGATGAGTGACTTGTTTTGTAGCAGTCACCTTCTGCTTTCTTGTCCTCCTGCTTACCAAACAAAGAGACAAACAAGGTGGAATTGAGTATTTATTAGAGCTGATTACATAACTCACCGTCACTACCGAAAAACGTGATAAAAAATAAATATGTTTTTGCTCCTTTTTAACAAAAAATGAAAAAATAATGATATGGCATATCAAAAGGGATCAAGATTAAATGTATTAGAGAGAAAAATATAAAATGTCCATCAGTGTGTCCACCACCACCTGCAAAAATGTTAAACTTGTGCTGAAAACAAAACAGGAACTAGAGTTTTTGATAAGCCGCGCACTTTGGTATGCATCAAATTAAGGAAAGACAAGAATAAAGAGATATTACTTCTAATTAACAAGGAAAATACCTGCGGCTAATATAATACTCTCCACTCGGATTACACTTCGGAGATGTCGGGAAGCGAATGCATCACAATTTATCTCTATATGCTTTTCTGCTTTAATGCTGCTTGCACAACAGTAGTGAAAACAAGTCCTCATCGTTTTCCTCATCAGTAGTTAGTTAGCCGTACATGATAATGAGAACGTATCACGTCAACTAAATATACGAAGCTTCTATCAAATGGCGTACTTTATATTACATCAAATTTGTTTATATTATACCTGATATATATGACCATTTGTTGTTTTCTTATAATGTTGCAAATCGAGCAAGAATGTAAATTTTCTCCACCGAAATCTGATACAGATTTAGATCCACCTGGTAAATCAAATCAGGCAAGACATGCATCATCGTCATCATCATCTACATCAACGGAGAGAGAGGAAAAGAGATCCAACAGCCGACACTGCCCGACAGAATAACTTTTTCTTGTTTTGCTTTGCTTCAGTTTCATTTATTCCATGTTCACAGAGCTAATCATGCATTAAAAAGTTGCTGTCAGCAAGTCAAGCAGTTCGGTTTGCTCACACAGTTTTAAGAATAATAGGCATAATATGCAGTATAAAAGCATCACTACTATCATCATCATCAACATCCTTCAACCATTATTATTTTATTATCATTATTGTTACTTAACCGTACCGTTTTCATTTCGGCATTCTGGGTATATTGTGGACTGTACGAGCCTAGCCTCCTCTCTTGGCTTTGATTATGGCTGTGTGAGTGAGCTGAATTTGTAAAATAAATCTCGGCCTTGGTCAAATTTTGATGATGATGATGACCGTAAGAAAGGAATACTTTTGCATAAACGTAAGTGTATCAGGTATGCATGTATTGCGTTTGCGGCAGGCAGACAGGGCGCTGTTATACCTTGCTCCAAGCAGTAAATAATGACGGCGGTGTTGATGTACCAGCAACAAGAATCTCAGTCTAACAACAGCAAAGAAAACGCACGTCAGATTGATTACTGACAATCAGAAAGGATCCTTTTGTGATTCTCTGAAAAGATTGCAAAAGATGAGCATTAATATTACCGATTATAATACTAGCTACCACATCTATTTAGAAGGAAATTTTATAGGTCTGAGCTCGTCCGTTGATCATCAACATGATACGTTGAACCGTAATGGTCAGCAGTAATTGCTCTAGCTTATAAGAATGATACAAAAGCCGCTTGCTGTGTGCATAA
This sequence comes from Sinella curviseta, assembly GCA_004115045.4. NCBI lineage: Eukaryota > Metazoa > Arthropoda > Collembola > Entomobryomorpha > Entomobryidae > Sinella > Sinella curviseta. The sequence goes on along the minus strand of CM023199.3, from coordinate 63,661,644 downwards.
CAGATCGTTTCAAAGAAGATTTCGTTTCATTACAAATAAATTAAATGAAACGGCTTCTTTACCGACTAGACAATAAACATGTTCCAAGTTTCATTTTCCACTTTGAATGATATTTGATTTCCGATTTTATTCCATTGTAATTAAAGAAGGGATAAATTAACGATTTAAGAATTCAGCAGAATATATCTACACTATGAGTTGTGTGATTGTAATTGATGTAACTGCTTGAATATGTATGGCACAGTTGTGGTCGCATTTTTGGTTATTGAATTGTATTTTCTGACATTACATATATCTTTCGTTTCAACCCTTCCTAACGTATATAACCTTTTTGGGATGAAATGTCATGTTTTAGTGTAATTTAATATAAATAGCCATTTCTACTACCATTCAACAATTTTAGGTAATTTTTATCCTCAGATTTTTATTAATAATTTTATGTATGGGCATGAATATTCATAACATTTAACACAAAATATTGCTTGAAATTTTTACCAGTCACGCCCTAGGCAGAGAAATATTCTTTAAAGTAATTAAGTCGTGTGTATATTTGGATGAACATGTATGGTAATCAATGATCATTAAGGACAAGCCTTACTGAAAAATAATAATTATTCTAATTCATACAACTACACTAGTTGGCAGCAAAATCCAAGGTTTATTATAATGCTTGAATCTTCCATGAAATTTTAGAGCGTAAACATGTCAAGCGATCCTAAAATAATCATAATATAGAATAATAATAATATATAATTCTTTGATTTTTTTCGAATGTAGTTCCTACTTGTATTTGTGTAATGTTTTTCCCAAAGAAATGTCGTTATTATAGTACTGTAAACTGCAAATCAGTAGGTAATAATAATTATTTTAACAACGACCATCCTATTCTCACCGACCTAACCAACTATTTATATGCCTACATCCCTAAGAAGACTATTATATACCTAAGTCAAATCATTGGTAAAAAATACATGGATAAACCTGTGGTGTGCAATCAACTCACATGCGAAGAATTGAATTAGATCGAACACTCATTTAACAATATCGAAAATTATGTAAATTGCAAGCTACATGGACGTAATCAAACGATAATTTTACACAGACAACAGAGAAAAATACAATAATCAACGTTGTCATTAAAAAAGTTCACCTACAATGACCGTCATTTATAAATTTTGAATTGTAAATTTCATAATTAAATTCCAATTTGAAATCCTGATGGAGCTGCTGCACAGCTTATGTATTAGGAAAATCACCATTTAGGAAAAGAAAAATCATAAAAAATAAAGAAAGAAAAGTACTCATAAGACTAGGTACAACATGTAAAGATGTGATAATGTTTCTTGGATGCTTTTGGTCCAATGAATAATATAATTTCGGTGCTAACGGGGCATTATGACATTTGAGCAAAACCATTCCTCCTAGTCCCGTCAGTTTAGAGAATAAAAAATGTCTAATTCGCAAACTTATAGTCCTAATTTGCATAATAATGGTAACCTTTAATACAACTTGCAAAAGTGAACCAATTTTTTATAGCCTAACTCATCATTTCATCACGGTAAGAATACGGATAGAGAATGGTAAGACAGAGAGACACGCTCCCGTAGCACATCTGTTGCGTATAAGAAGTTTTATAAGTCTTTCGGCTTTCCTTCTTTACTGCTAACCATCGTCCTCCTGATCAGCGAGAATAAGTTGATGGGGTTCCAGTCGATTGGTCAGGCACGAGTCAGATCCCATTGGGAAAACTTAATTTCATTGGTCGTTTCGCTGTATTCCATAAAAAATACGCGATATCTCTTCAACATTAGTAATTTTGCCAAATATATGAGTATGTATCACTAACTTTAATTGTTTTTAATCATGAAAAGTAATGCAATATTTTTGCACAGAGGAAGAAATAGAAAGGAGAATAAGGAGGTGGAGTAAAAAAGTGCAAAATGCTCATAAAAAACTCCTGGAGAACAAGACGCTGGGCTAGATACAAGAAGCAGCACAAAAAACTTGCCGTATCTTATACATCTCCCGTCATTATTATTGAGACGTGTGCGTTGTTAGTAGAAAACGAAATTAGGTATTTCAAGGATCATTGACAATAGTTGAAGGCACTCTTACATACCTACCTACATAAATAAAGTATAGAATTGCACAATTTGCTAGTAGCAATAATAAAAGCAAAAATATGTATGAAATAAAAAATTGAATACGGATAAAGGCATAAAGTAGAGTGCTCGTTTGTACGATACAGATCTTGTTCGGTTGTGGTTCCACCATGTCAAAGCCCAATGAATAAATTATTTTTCTCATCAGCAAGAATATCAAAAGATCACCACAAAATGATTTCGTACCATCTAAAATGCTTTTAAGTTTTAAGTACGCGTGGAACAATGCACTTGTGTGGAAAGGCTATATAAATTTAATTGATTAGTAGCACCATGCGCATGCCACCGACACATCGTGACGCTATTTGAGTGGCACTGGCTCGAGTATCTATTGGAATCCTTATTTTTGCTTTTGCAGATAATAATCCAACAAACCAAATTAAATTTACAGAAATTTCTTCATTTTTTCCATATTTTTTACCAGACAAACAATGGCCGTTACTTGGTGAAGTGGAGGGACTCACGATAAAAAAAATATTTATTTTTTCAAAGAAACACTATTCAAGCCTGTTTTGAATTTGCCAATATGCTATAGTGTGCAGCAGTAGGAGTCTTCTTTTTAAGAAGAGGATTGCATTGATAGTTATAGATTACCCGCGCGCTCGTTGAACACATGTTGAATCCGTCAAGAAACAATAGTAAACTGACTAAACTAATGATTGTTTGAAGTTTCAAGTAGCTACACCGTCCATCCATACATAATGCTAATGCATTCTTCGTTTACTTAACTTACTTATGTATGTACTGTACAGGTATGTAAAATACAAAATTTGCTAATAACAGTTTGTAATTGTAATAACGATAGCGCTAGAACAAACTAGATGAATACCAGAGAGATGGTTCCAGTATATAGTATAATGGTTGTAATGTAAAGTTTGATGGGAGTATATGAAGATGATAATGCATACATATATAAAAAAATAAAATGCATACATACGTGTGCACTGTCTTTTCACAAGACAGTTGATAATTTTTGGCAGGTGTTGTCTCGCCGTTAGCTAGACGCTACAATGAATATTACCTAATGTATTATGATATGCGATTTGCCCGTAGTATGCTTGAAACTGATACGAATTAGACACTTGACGATAATGATGATGAGGAAGTTGATAAAAAATGATGAAAGAGCAAAATGGTGGAAGGAGGAGGAGAGGATAAATAGGATTGTCAGTATTTAATATTCAAGTGGTTTAGTTCTCCTGAGTTAAACGTTTATGACAAATGGTATGTAATTAGTAATTACCATTTTGTGCTGCAAAAAATATAACATCAAAATGAATGTGATGCAAGGAAAATGCAAGATTTAACGTTCACAAACCACCAATATTGTATTCTCTATTTTAATGAAACCGTTTACAATAATGGAAAGGAGTATTGGAATGGTAAATGCTAATGTTTGACAAATTCCTCACTTCTGTAAACAAATGAAAATTCCGAAATCTTTGATTTCTCATTTTCCCCCAAACTTCTTTTCCCTTGCACCTTCTTTCTCTCGCCTCTTAAGATTCTGAGCTCCTGCTCGTGCAACAATGGTGGGAGAAATTATCGGTAATATGCGCTAGGATTATGATTTAAGACAGACTCTAGCAAAACCACTTCTTCTAGCTCCTGCTAAACTACTCATTCCATCCCGTAGAAAAGTTGTTTTTCTTACAAGTTGTTACTACAACAAACAATACCATGAAAAAATCTAATTTTTGCACCTTTTGAACTTGCACCAAGCTCATCATCATCATTCTCATTTTTTCACTTCAAACAACCAGGCATCTTCTGAAAATGTACGTGCACATAGATAGGTATAATCTATATATAAAACAACCCTAATCACGAGATATTGTCCAAAAAACCGGGCTAGCTCGTTCGTCCGCTCGCTCCATACATCCATCCACAAAACCTCCACCACACCACCACCGGCTTTATTTTGGCTTGCGATAACCAGCTGTTGTCAATTTTTGCTAAAAACTGCTATCAAAACTATTACTTGAGTTACTACTCCAAGCACCAGAAAAACTACCGAAAAATTATTTAATAGTGCTGCCATGCATCTTTGATATGATTACTACGTACGTCGTAGTTGTAGGTAGTCTTGTTTGATCTGTCTATGATGTTTTTTTTTCATTCCATAAAAATATTTCGTATGAGGACGTCGGTCGGTCATCAGACAGATTTTTTAATAGTACGCGACCACTGTCCATGCACTTACATATGTACCTATGCGTAATATACATGTCCTCGCTCTTGTAGTAATAATCTATGTTTCTGGACGTTGAAAAATTCACGGATTATGCAAAAAAAAACATGGAAAAATCAGCAGAATATATAAAAAAAATTAGTGGCAATGACAGTTGAAGGTATACACTTTCTTTGCAACTTATATACGTAAGCCGGCAACATACAATGTTATCGAATAGGTAAAATTTTTCGGATTGGGACATGACGATGATTTCGTGACGATTATGCAAATTTTGTATTTTTTCTACTGTAAGAAATACATTTCTTGTACAACTTAGCTTGTGTGTTTGCTGACTTGTCTATTGTCTCCTCATTACTATGCATCACCACATCCGATGAAGAAATTGACAGGATTAATATATTATCCGATTTGAGATTGTTTTTTATTCAATTTCAATATTTTTTTTGAACTTTCCCCGTAACTTCTATTATCAAAGATAAGATACTGCTGCGCTGAAAAGTTTGCTGGGCGGTTTATTTCAATGATTGCTCCTGGTTTTAAAACTTTAAACCCGTCAATTAATTGACTTTAATAGGATTCCAGTGTAAGGTCACAATTTTTTTCCCGGAGTGGTTTAAATACCTACTTGCATTTGTATAAATTACTTCTCATTGTTGTCCGATTATGTATTCATTATTGTCTAACCGTTTTCTTAAAAATCCTATTTTTATACCTGAAGATCCAGTTTTTATTGGTAGGTAGGTATTATTAGTATCTGCCATGCCGCATGTCTACATGATTTACAATGCAAAGACGAAAAATCAATTTATCAGCATGGGAGCTTCAACAAAGTGAGATGGGCGAAAACAAGCAAGCAGGCGGTTCAATAAACCGTCTAATTGTTTAGCATTATTCTTCTGGCATAACAATTTCTTATCGTTGTTGCAGAGAGTGCAGTAGCTGACAGAAGCAAAAACAACAAAAAATGAGTGGCTTTTGCTAAACCGTCCATGATCGTCACATGAAGAGAACAATAACGATGAAAAGTGGGAAAAAATCTCGGTGCATTTTTCTTGACCAAGATATTTTTATAATGTGCTACGTTAATCTTATAAAAATATAAATAGCCAGTTGAGAGGCCATCCTTTCATAGACAGATTAAATTGCCTCCAGAGAGAGAGTCGAGTGAATTTACGACCTGTTCTCGGCATGATGATGTGATGATGTAAGCAAATGGCTATATACGTATCACTAACTGTGTTGTATTTGCTTTCCATCCTCGTCGCACTTGACTTGGCACCAGCGAGGAAAGTCTCCTTGCAAATGTGCAAACTGCAACTGAAGAAGCTGTTGAAGGAGTGTTTTTTTATGTAATTGAGTCAGACAGACAGAAGCTGTTGACAGGACAAGCGTATAATATATATGGTGTTGTTATTGCTGCAATTACTCCTGCTATTATTATTATTCTTAATTCTTACCATTATTAACTATGCAAATTTTTAATATTGTTATTTGAGCAAAAGCTGCTGAATTCTAATACAATTTTCAAATAATAAGTAAACTTTGACTACCATTTTGTTGTTGATATGCGAGTAAATTCAGCAAGAATGAAAGAAAATTATGCCTGTAAAAATTACTTCAATTTCAGGCTACTTTTCATCAATTTCACCGTCTCTATCATCATCGTTGAACCATCATTACCATCAACACGGTTGCACTGTTATTATTATGATTGAAATGGGATCATGTAGTGTGAATCTAAATACTCGCATTATTTGGTGTCAAAACAGATCTAATGTTGACGTGGATGTGTACAGTTAATGGAAAAAGGAATCATCAAGAAAGTCAATAAAAGTAGGTGTGTTCTCACCCAGTTTTTTCCCTGGCGCTGAATTGGCCACTATATGCTGTGATTAAATTGATTACTAGACACAGTAAATTTATTCATTTCAACATTTTAAGCTCATAATAAAATGAAAGCTCCAGACGTTTTTTTGCGTTTTTTACTGTATGATCATTATCTGCCGTAATGATAGCCACAAATTTGATCAGGTCATAAAACGTTGCTTCATATATGGTATTAGCAAGGTAGATTTTGAAGTTATGTAAGTCAACTTAATTACTTAAATGCATCAGTTTCATTTTTGCTTTTACTATTGCAGTTAAATCATTAAGCAAGATTTTTCAGTTCCAGTAGCAATTTTTTTATCTCATTCTTGAACAAACCAGACACGAAATTCCATTCATTCATGTCAGCTCTTTAGGATGTCCCGGCACGTCGACCTGCGACCAAAGTCATCTTTGTCACCTGCAGGGAATGTACCAGTAGCAAAGGAATCAGTAAAAAAGCAATTAAAAATCTTTCATGTGCCTTCGTCTTCACGAAATTTGTGTACAATTTTTAATATTACATTCAAACAAAACTCAAGGTAGCTACTGATAGCCTCAAGTGACTAATGGTTAAATGGATGACACTGTCAGAATCAGAGAAACGCTGAGAAACAGGTTACATACATAAATACTTTTGCAATGAAGTGAGCAACATTCGCTTATTATTGCATTGTATTATAAATCTTCAAAATATTCAACATCATGACTTTTCTCTAAAATTTATCGTTTTATGCTAAAAGCTTTGATTTACTGAGGGGCTCTCACACACAGGTCATGTGACAAGAAAAAGTTGTAAAAGTCAAAGAAAAGTTGATGTTGCATCATCATCACAAGGCATTGCATTTGCTGGAAAATAATGTTTTATAACGATCACTGATTGCAATAAAAATGTTTGAGTTTCCCGATAAATTCAGGTCACTTTAAAGAAGTATATATTTTATTGCATATAAAAACAATTTCTTAATTCTCTGTATATCATCTTGCCTCCTAATAAGTACATTGATAGATCAATACCTCGGGATATAAAAGAATGATAGATTGTGCGGTTAATAATAAATCCACTGCCTACACAAGTGCACCTGAAAAGAACATCACTAAACAATGACATGTAAATATTATGCAAAGCAGTTAAGGAAACACAGGTAAATGGCCATTTCAACATCCCAAGTGCTGGAAAACGTAAAAAAACACAGATCTGTTCTTACATCGATGTAATACCCGTGGGTGAATATATAGAAGAAGAGACACCGTAACAAATCCGTATTACGAAGGAAGACGGAACATCCTGTTTTTCCTATCGTGTCCAGCCAATTATTCAGATAAGACTAATGACACCAGATCGGGAAAGATTAGAAGGGCCAACTTAAATTGACTGTAACATATATTACAGAGGAAGATACATAAGTACCAGAGCTGGCAAGAGCCTTTGACTGATTCCCTTGTAGCCCTTCTTCCTATATCTGACTGCTTATTATAGGAATGTTTTACGACGACAGCGTTTCTTGATAAGCATTTCGTAATAAGGATAGTGCAGATACATACATTATTATTTCTGCTTTATTATTGTAAATACATACTCTATATACATGCATAATAAGAAGTACGATACTGATAAGAGGACTGTGTGTGTGTGGAGTGGATGAAGGGTGATCAGTCGTAGAAACAAGGCACGCTGTTTCAGTCACTGAAAAACATTTCTCCAAAGATTATAAATGTCCAGTTGAGCGGAAAGCCGACAGGTTTTACTTTTTTTCTTCAAATCCGATAAAACGGACTGCTCCTGTAGTAGTGGACGTTGTTAAATGCATGATTGAAGAAAATGCAGCACCACAAAAAAACCCAAAAAGTTGCCACTTGCAAAGGAAGCGATAGATGGACAATATCTTTTCTTTCTGTAACACACGTGAAGAGCGATGCGATGCCAAAGTGGTTCACCAGAGAATGTTGACTTTTTTACTAGAATAAAATTTCTTATCAGCATATCAATCTCTTCTTCTCTTTGGTTTGCTTGCTTCGTCTTCTCTAGAGCGCCAATGCTGTGTGGTGTGAAGTGATATGCGACATTGTAGTAATGGTGGAGGAGCAGTGGTGGTGGTGGTGCAAGAAAAGTGGTCGTTATGGCTGGCTTATCAAATCAAGTGTAACGAGACGGCCAAGAAGAAGATGAAGTAGCCCTATCCAAATCGTCAAAGAGGATGGATGATAGGATTAGCAATAATGAGGTTGGCGTTCCTTTTGCCTGCCACGCTATATGATAGAACAGTATTGTATGAGCAAGGAAACAACTGTATGTATAGTGATGGTATTAACAATTATTGGACCAGAAAGACAATAATATCAATACGATCTGATTTGCATTAAATTGACTTGGACAATCGTATATATCGGTGTAAACATGCAGGTATTTTTTTAAAAAGTAAATAAGCACACAGAGCAGGGTAATAAACACTGTGCACAGTAGCGTATTGTACATCAAGTAAGTGACCGCTTGGTAGCATCAAACTAGATCATTCTACAAAATGGGAGCAATTAACAAAAGTGCCACTGCGTAACATTATCACTCGTTATAACAGCTCGTTCTACACATGTACATTCACGATAGCAATAAAGGTAATCCTTCTTTGTGTCAATTTTAAATCTTGAACTGATCTCTCTCATGCTGGTATGGTGTCAGATTTGTGAAATGCCATATTTAATACTCTTACACGCCAGTGTCCATAAAGCTAGTAAATGTTTTCTCATGACCCTTAAAACAAAATACAGTGAAACCCTTGTTGAGTCAAAGGTTTGGGGCTACTTGATAAAATGTAGAAAGTGGGAGTTGACCACAGTCATGAACTCTAGAGAGGAGAAACGAAAAAGCATAAAAATGTCTCAATAAATAAAATTCTTAACTATATCTCTCAAAAACTTGCCTTCCCTTTCATTTTACAACACGACAAAGGGCCCTGTGTGAAAAAAATCGTCTCTGCGGCTGCTGTTGTTAAACTTCTGTCTCTGTTTTGTTAAACCCTCTGGGAAGTCCATCCAAAACAAAAGCAACTTGACTTTTTGATTTTAAATCACTCAAATAAATACGAGTCAAATCATTGCATATATTATTTTGGCTGCATAAAAATCACAAAAAAGGAAGAGAAAAATCTATAACCTCATCTCATTTTATTTATTAATAATAATAATAATAATAATTCTTTATTGTCACATGGTTCCCACTAAAAGTGGCATATTACACCATAGACGGGTACATATTTATACATGAGTTAATACAATACTAATTAAGGCTTACAGTTATATCAGTTTCAAACATAATAACAGGATTTCTAATTAGAAGAACATAATTGAACAGTATAATCAGAAGAACAGATATTTTTACTCGTTAAGCATATGAGAGTTTACCACAAGGTCAATACATGAGAGAATATCGTCAGTGTTGTCTATATCATAATGCAGTGTGTCCTCAATTTGTTTCGTTAAGATATAAGAATAACAGGCATTTTTAAACGCATATATCGAATGAGTGCTGTTAAGCACAAATGTAGGAAGTTCATACCATAATTTCACAGCTTTGTATTTTAACGATGACAATCCCCAATTAGAATTGGGCTTATAGTTTGGTATAATATAGTTCTGGTTTCGTGTTGAACGGCTTGTGTCTGACGTAAAGTCAAGATAGTTGTAGAAAAAGTCATTTTCTGTACAAGATAAAATTTTGTATGTAAATATAATCGTATTATATTGGTAGAGGTATTTACAGAATAACCATTGCAGTTTGTAACTTACATCAAGACTTATAGGATCATATTTTCTAGAACCAACCACATATCTTCCCATGTTTCTTATAATTTTATTAACTCCTGAATAGTTTTTATTATTTTCCCTGCTCAACCATATTGTATTAGCATAATTAATGTGAGACATTACAAATGCGTTGATCAGGTTGCGTTTATTCTCAAAAGAGAGGATGTGTTTCAATGGATAGAGCTTTGATAAAGAGCTGTAGCACTTCTGTGTAACATGTTTAGTATGAATGTCCCATGAGAGACATTCATCGATATGAACTCCTAAAATTTTCAGTGACTTGGCACGGGTTAGATTGCTATTACCAAACCTAATTTTAACTTCATTCAACTTATTAATTTGAGTTTGTTTGCCTACACACATAAATTTCGTTTTGTTAATATTTAACGATATACAGTTTTCAATAAGCCATTTTTCTACTACACATGTACATTCACGATAGCAATAAAGGTAATCCTTCTTTGTGTCAATTTTAAATCTTGAACTGATCTCTCTCATGCTGGTATGGTGTCAGATTTGTGAAATGCCATATTTAATACTCTTACACGCCAGTGTCCATAAAGCTAGTAAATGTTTTCTCATGACCCTTAAAACAAAATACAGTGAAACCCTTGTTGAGTCAAAGGTTTGGGGCTACTTGATAAAATGTAGAAAGTGGGAGTTGACCACAGTCATGAACTCTAGAGAGGAGAAACGAAAAAGCATAAAAATGTCTCAATAAATAAAATTCTTAACTATATCTCTCAAAAACTTGCCTTCCCTTTCATTTTACAACACGACAAAGGGCCCTGTGTGAAAAAAATCGTCTCTGCGGCTGCTGTTGTTAAACTTCTGTCTCTGTTTTGTTAAACCCTCTGGGAAGTCCATCCAAAACAAAAGCAACTTGACTTTTTGATTTTAAATCACTCAAATAAATACGAGTCAAATCATTGCATATATTATTTTGGCTGCATAAAAATCACAAAAAAGGAAGAGAAAAATCTATAACCTCATCTCATTTTATTTATTAACTATAAGAGACATACGAAAGAACGGTTTACATTTTCTCTAAAAAGTTTACATAAAAATCCCACATACAGAGATCTGGAACAAGTTTTCAGCTACCACCACCGATTGCACTTACGCTTGTCTTCGCGTTTGCTCATCACGATGATCACGATGATGATGATGATTTCTGGCCTCCTCCTCTCTGTTCTCGTGGTAAGTACACATGTAGCTTAAACTGTTTTGCTTGTGCTTTTGCTAAGCAAGGTAGTTCATCATCATCATCTCAATTCTGGCATCGCCCGTGTTTTCCGCTGCAACTATTACAACTCTGCGCACTTCCATCCAGTTTAGTTTCATCCATTCTATCATTATGATGACCAGGAACACGAGAAAGAGCAGCTCAGAAAGCGAGCGACTTGTGTATACCTTTGGTAGAGATGTGCATATTGAAAGGGCATCATCATCCCTCTGATCACTCACACCATACACATATCATCATGATTTTGTGTACAAAAACCGAATTTTATTTTATCACCCAGAGAAAAAACCAGTTAACAAACATTTAATGATCTAGTTTTTAATTCATATGCTTCTCACTTTAGAAAAAAATAGTTAACAAACCTTCACAGAATAAAAGAACACGCTTGGATACTTGCTCCTTGTCCAGACTATTTTGCATATACAACTATCTAGGTGGATAAAAGGGAAATGTAGAAGCAAGTTACAACAATGATGCTCATACTCTTAATGGCTTATGTATGCATAATCGTGTAATGACCATTTTTTTATTTTGTATGTACGGACACATGTCCAATGGCTAGACTGAATTTATTCAAGCGATATTCAGAAGGAAAGTCATCCGAAAATTAAGACTATAAAGCTTGTTCGAGGAGATATTTCATCCAGATCATCCAAGTTTTGGACATAAAATTTCACGATTGGAAGGACGATGATGAATCTGTTCCGTATAATATGCATTATCACAGCAAAGAATGACTTCACCTGTTGTAATAAAAGGAAAAAGGCTCCTCATCAAATTCATGAGTTGTTGTAAGAACAGCTACTTAAATCATGTAAAAAAGCACATTTAATCTTAATAATAACGGACTGGACTATATTGTATACAAGTTAATGAAATGTTTATATGCTAAAGTAAATTCAGAAAGTTGAACAACCATCACATCGTGTCCTCGCCATGCAGCCCCTTGCTTGTAGTCACATTTTCATTTTACATGAAGAATGTTCCCATTATTATTATGACTTGATATTATGTGCTCTGCCTGTGAGCATCACTTCGTATACCTTTACTATAAAGCGACCAAGTTTATGATGAGAAATCGAAAGGGATCGAACTACAAGTTACGAACGGGCAGAAGTACGACCAACATCATTTAATCATCTTGAACTGGACTACTGGACTGGACCCGAAAAGATCATTATTATTACATTTTCCCTGGCCCTTCTCTCTACTCAATATCCTTTATGCACTTGGTTAGCTTTGCGTTTGCTGCATAATAAAGAAATAAAATTTGATATACGAGGAGATCGTGTTACCAGATAATTTCATTGGTTTGAAATAATTACAAGAATAATTACAAGCAGAACGACGGGCATATAGCAATTGGAGTGGTCCACTTGTCTACACGGGAGAAAAGCCCAAGTGGACTTGTACATTGCTTCTTCACATTATGAATGGAACAATCAGATGTATAGTTTTCGATAAAGGAGTATGTATGTGTGTCCGAATCTGAAAGTTTTGTCGAAAAAATGTAAATGGTAGTTAAAAGCATTTACATGCTTAAATGACTTATGTACACAACGGGACGAAGAAAGACTCCGACGAGCAGACATATATCTCTCTCGTTTGTCGTGGACAATGGGCAATGAATTTATTTTTATGTGTTATTTTCAAACGGGGGATGATGATGATATAATCATTGCAAGGTATACCATTCACGATATGCTAAAGAGCCAAGTTAATTCTGCTGTTTGTTGGTGTTGTTGCTTTGCTTGTGCTGATGTAGTCGAAAAGGAGATTTTATTTATTAAGATGTTTTGTACCGTACAATATTATCGCCTTAAGAGCGAGAATAAGGAGTGCCCCTCCAGCTTATTGTGTGGTAAGCGTAGTTAAAAAGTTGATATGATAAGCAGACATAAGCAGGAATGTTCCTATTAATACATTCATTCCTGCACTAGTATTCATTTTTATTGTGGAATAATGCTGCCTTGTCGTTATTACAAATTCATAAGTAATTAAGATTTGAGATAATAATGGCAATAAGATGGCAAGATTATGCTGACTGCTCACTGTGACGATGAGCCCATAAATATCATTATATTATCATCACCGAGTGCAAGTCTTCTTTTACCAGAGGGGAAAAATTATGACCTGGCTAAGATTAAGATATAAATTTTTGTCGCGGAGATGGTCGGGATATTTTTCTGCTAAGTGATAGTGGCGCTGCTATACAAGATTTTGGCCCGTGTGTGCGTTTCTACGAAATAAATGGATGAGGTTGAAACAATGGACTGTCTTTTTTGTATTGTTTACTTGGGTATAATTGTTGTAATTGTGGTTTGCACACGGAATACGGAATCATCATTATCACTTAAACTTTTAAGGGAAATGCGGTATTTTCAGGTTGTCTAAACGAAACAAGATCACTTGCTTAATGCTTTCATTGCTTTGCAAGGAGTGTTTTTTTGCTTGTTAGGCGAGTGGGCAGGGATGATGTGTTATTTAATGCCACAACAAATAAGTGAGAGGGAGTAAAAGGAGAAAATATGCGAGGCAATATTTCTTTCTTTGACAGTACCTTGCCAATGTTATCAAAGCTGTCGTGTTGCTTGTGCTATGCCATAATAATCAACAGCAAATTGTGCACAGGCTTCTTTTTGTTTTTTAAATCAAGAAGAAAGCTGTATTTTTCTGGGCCTTGTGCTTGTGTCCAGTCAGTTTGCTGTAATCTTGATACCTAGTAAGCAATACACCATAAAAATTCAGGAGAGTTGAGTTGTTAGAAGCAAGACTGTCGATCGGTTAGAGATGCTGGTTATGTGTTTTGATTGCAATTGAGATGCAGGTATACATAGGCCGATGAGATGACTGATCTGATAAAGGAAAACTGGTGTGAAAAGTGAGATCATAAAACAAAACCAGCAAAAAAAAAAGATTTTAAATGGACGATAGGCCAGTTCTAATTTCTTTACATTTTAATATGAGCACACAGAAGTATATGCACTCACTACATTTAGAATATCTTCCGTCACATACTTTTGCACCATTATCATTATATTCAGTTCGCTTTATCAGCACTTGGCATAGATGAAAGATTTGTTTTGTATTGAGTTTGAAATTGCAGAAAAGTTTTGCCGTGCTGTATGAGAGAGAAAATGGCGATTATAAATGTAGGCCACGACGCATGACATGACGCAAACGAACACTGACTGATGAACTGATGCATAAGCAGACTTACTGTTTCAGCAACAGTACTGATTTGATTGAAAGTTTTCATAAAAGTGTCACTGAACAGCTTAACCTAGCCTGTCATGCCCATGTGCGTGGTGTCAGTGTCAACTTGATTTTTAAGCAGCAAAGATGAAGAGATCCATGCAATAATACACCACAACATACAAAAAGCAGGACAGATATAATGTAGCAAACATGGTTTCAAGAAGTGTCTTCGCTTAATATTTTGTTCAATAAACACTGACTTCCTGAGTAATAAATAGTAAAAATGCAGACGCATCATATCACATCACATCTCAAACAGTGAGCTCCGCTCTGGATCTTCACTTTGCGTGGTAATCATCATCATCACGTTGTGTATGTACATATAATGATATACAAAACAGAAGCAGTTCTGCACCATGGACTCTATCCACATTACAAAAGATACGTTCTGGACCCGTGCCGAACGTGGTTTTCTAAAAATACATTGGCTCATCTATAAACACGCATATTTCACCAAATCCCATACAATAACAGTATAGAGGAACACTTTGACTAGTGTGAACTGGTGATATAATGCAACTGTTCAGGTCTATACTTGCAAAAAGAGAGATGTATAGTTAATACATTCAACCTAGTCAAGTACGAATTGATAAAAAGTGATCATCATCGTTGAAAAGAGAAAAGGATAAATTGTTGGATCGAAAAGAAACTCTGCATACATCGTATTCACTATTCACGTCTCTTCGCATCATCATCAGTTTTTGGGATAACCAAGAGTTCATTTCATTTTTGCACACTCTCTCAACAGAAGCATATAGCTTGTTTCGTCGTTTTACATGACACGGACAATGGGATTGAGAAAGGAAAGCGATATCATTCCTTCATTCAACGAACGCAACGAGATACCTGAGAAAGTTGGTAGATTAACTCTTGTTGTTGTCGCTGTGCCGTCTGTCTATTTGAACATTTTTTTTCTCATATAAAATGGTGAGATATAGATCCTATCTCACTCTGCAAAGTATGCGACCGCAATATTCATGTAATTGAAATCACTTTTTGCCTACACCATGCACCACACACACTGCCGTCTCGCTTTCATCGCCATTCCATTTACAGCATAATGTACAATGAAAAAATTATTTAATTACATTACACATAACTATTTTAATTAGCGCGCAGCAGCAGCAATTAAACTTCTTCTAGTTCCATCATGGCAGCATCCGTTCGACAATGGATTGAAAGGTCAGACTCGGAATATACTGACCTTTACGTTTCCGTTGGGTTCATTGTGGGTACCCTTGTCACAGCGCAGTTTGCCAGACTTTGCATCAAATGGGTGCTCAAGGATCCTCAAGGCCTTACCAGACGCGTGTTGATGGAGTGTCTAGCGGCTGCAGAACTTTGTTCAGCCTGCTTTGAGGTGTGTATTAGTAAGTACGATAAACTACCAAAGAAATGTCTGAAAAATTAAGTCCACAACAAATTAAATAAGTAAATGGAGTTAACTTTTAAACACAACAGTCGCTGACAACTATGGCGTGAGCGTTTACGCTATATCGTTGTACATAATGTGCCTTTGGTGGTCTCTTGTCTGGAGTGAATCTACAGCCTGTCCATACACTCATCTTGAGGATCTCGTCTCCGGCCAAGCAGGTTTCAAAGCGACCATGCTCATCATCTTCACGGAAATCCTTGGAGGAATCTCTGCGTATCCGTTTTTCGTTAAAAAATTCTGGCTCTACAAGTTTATCCCAATGCATGCGAAACGGATCTATCAGAATCGATGCCCGGCGGATTTGACGGTATGTACCTACTTGCGCATTCACTTCATTCTCCTTGCTGCACAGAAACAGAGGGAAAGAATGAAAGCGCAACGAAAGCAAATATGAAATAAATTAGAAAAATTATAAGAGACGATAAAAAATGCCCAGTGGCCTTATATCGGAAAAATATCTCAGTGATGATTATTAAGTGGTAGAAGATATATTTATTGGCTCGACTTGCCAATAAATATGAGTACATATTGGCGATTATTATCGTCGTCAGTTCTCTGGCTCAGCTATCAATCACACCGATAATGAGCTCGATAATCCAATATTACTGGTGCTGCTACCAATACTACTCAAAATCGACATCAATATATTATACTAAACGAGATGATCTTTTCAATAGACGTATGAAAATGCTGCTACTCGAAGTACCGGTAGTTTCGAGCAAGGTGCATGATCTTAGCTCATCTGTCAAAATCCATGACAGGATCTTCAGATTACATTGTTGTGAGCTAATCTGAAAACATAATCGAGCTTGTTCACTTGATTATGATGAGTTGTATTACAATTATGGTGAGAAGAATTTATTGTTATGATTTTTATTATTTGTTTTTTATTGTGTAGCTTCCCGCTTGGCAAGGAGCGATAGTGGAGGGTGTGGCCACGTGTATTTGTCAGTTAACAGCTAGGGTCATGGCCAGATTTGGTACTACCCTGTCAAATCTAGTTGTTAATTTTGTCAACGTTATGCTGGTCGTTGCAGGTAAGCGCCAATTACCAATGCAGGTAGCGAGTAATAGGAAAGCGATTAAGCTATTAGGTAAATTTGGAGCAATAATTTTGCTTTAATGAACACTTTCGTTTTCTATTTATGGTCTGGATCTTCACTGTACTCGTCTTGGTAGCATTTGAGCTTTCCGGTGGTTACTTCAATCCTGTTCTGGCCACTGCACTGCAGTACAATTGTGGTGAAGTGACGAGAGGACAGCATTTCATTGTATACTGGGTGGGCGCCATAGGTGGTTCTATGCTATCTTTGGGTCTCTGGCATCACAGGCAGCTGCATAATTACCTAATTTATGGACCACCGAAACCAAAACTGGAATAGCAATCAACGTATTATTTCGAAACCTTCGAACGAAAAACTGTTGTGAACTATTTGGCAGTGCTTTTGCAGCTTGGCAAGGTGTAATGATTCAGTGTGGCATGCTTTTCAGTGGAAACGTAATAATGTCCGTAATCTTTCAAGTCTTTGACAGCTCAGTTTACATTTAACCTGTCGATATTATTTATGTACCTTTTATCTATTCCAATTATTGTATCCCAAAAATAAATATATAAATATTTATGTAAAAAATATCTTTTCACTGCGGTATTATCGCTAAAATTGGCAGGAAAATAGTTAAAACTGTGCATACTTAAAAGTGTATCAAGTTCCCCCTCACACTCCAGAGCAATATACAGCGATTTTAGCAATAAGACCTAACCCGAACAATATCTAGTTTTTCCAGTCAAGTCCTTTTACATTTATTTTATTGCACGCTGCCTTTACGCATTTACACCGGAACAGTTATTTTAGTAGAAACAATGACACTCGTAGCCGCAATGGTCTAGGTTTAATGAAAACAAAAGCCCAATATATTTGCGCTAAGCGTACAAATTATTTTGAGAGGTGACTGGTGAATCACTACATGGTAAAACCAGATTCGTGTTAATTTTTTCTTTATTATAATCATAATCATGATTATCGATCTAGCTGGACTAATTAAAATCATTCTCTGTTATTCTCTCTTTTATTCTACTGCTTCTCGACAACTTTTCGAATTCCAATTTATCGTCAATCATAGTACGTGTTCTTTCTCTTTGTCCCTCCTTATGCAATCTCTTTTCTAACATTTGCATTTGCAATAAAAAGTGAAATGGGAGATACCCCAGCACAGGTCTAACAAGTTTGCAGTATTTGTGTTCGGTTGTGCGCATCACTGCGAGGCAACAGAAAAACAACAATCAATGGTAATGATTTACGCAAATATAATCTCTGAGAGACGAATGAGTAGTCTGAGCAAAGGATACACTTTTTCCTTTAAAAATCTATTTAAAATTATGCACATTTGAGAGCAAGTTGGAAGCATCAGTGGATGATCACGACCAAGATGATGATAATCATCATCATCATCATAATCAACAAAAACAAGAACATCGAGAGCAGGAGCAGAAGTCATCATTAAAAACATAAACAGCCCCCAGAGGCTTTAAGTCTGCCCAGGCTTGACCATTTGCTGTGTGCCGGTGTGTGTACAACAGGTAGGTAGTCGAGAACTAGCATACGTACATAGTAGTAGGTATGTTTTAGTGTGTATTTTTTGCTGATTTTTACAGAAGAAAGTCTGGCTGGTTGGTTTCGTCTTGTCCTTGTCTGCTGCTACTGCCACGGTGCTGATATTGATGACTCCGGCTAAATTGTCTCTTTTTATGTGAGTACGGGGATGACGCGGAGTGTTAAAGAAGGGGAGCACATACCAATACACATCAAAAACCACTTCTTTTTTAAAACAAAAATCAAGCTTTTTAAGCCTTTCGGTAATAAATCGATTCGTCTTTCGATCGCTTCTCTCTCTCCCGAACAATAAACTTTACTTGCGTTGCTTGCACACACACGTTTATGTTCAAAATAAAAATCCTTTCAAATCCCTTTAGGCAAACACATCCATAATGCATAATATTACCCACCAATTCCTTTCTCCAATTACTCCTGATCATCTTTAGCAAGTGGAAACTTAATCGTACCTCAATAGGCAGAAAAGTTAACCACAGAAGCGCTCATCACTGATCACCACCATGGTCATCATTTTTCGGTAGCTTTAAAAACGTCTACCGGCCACATCCAAAGCAAAAATTCATGCAAATAGGCATGCTTGCTACTTTGCCACTATATATCTGCAAGTTTTCACAAAAAGAGTATATACACCAAATCGTTTTAAAATGCTTAAAATTTCAAACTGGATTCAACTCTTAAAACTTCAACTTGAAGTGTGTACATTTATCAGAGAATCTGCCACTGCTGAATTTTATTCTAATCATTCATCAATAAAAGTAACGATTTTGATGTAGATATAGTATGAATTTGTGAAACCACAGGTGCGCGGATTTTTAAATTACCTATACAATGCGTACCCATTTTGCTACATTTATATCATGTGATATAATATTAGCTGAGCTGAGTTCCATTTACTTTTCGTACAACAACATGAATATGACATCATCAAGTTGTTTGCAGGTATCAATCTTGGAAATTTTGTGCTTCATTCTTGGGGTTTTCGTTTTTGTCAGTACACTTCAAGTACTATTCTGCTTTCGTAACTACATGCAATCTCCTTCATCGCAGCCACCGGCAGTTGCAGGCTAAAGGTACAATATTCGGAGTTTAAAATAATAATAATAATAACAATAACTGCATGGTATAATTGTAATAATTACTACGTGTACTTACAGAGGCACTCAACCCTCTAGATAATAGCAATATCGCCATTAGTATAAAAAAGTGCATTCTATCTGAGACTATGTCCACATGAAATCCAGGTGTAAAATATGTCAAAATGCAAATCAAAAGAGAGATTAACGGAAAACAAATTCTTGTTCTTGCTTACTCGAAACGAAACGTATCAAACAGTGAAATGAAATCAGTAACTGTGCATAAATCTCAAAACGCTTGTGATACTATACACTTATCGTTATGTCTTGAATCAAAGCAACCATATATACGAGATAAGGTATACAATTTTTAGAGTTTTTATTTTGACTACTGGAACTGGATTTCAGCTTGCTAGCATTATTTCATGTCTCTCTCGACATCAATATAACACACCATTGTTGTCCCTTACTGCTTAAAACGTTATATATTAAAAGACTCCGTATAAGTTCCTGAATAAAAGATAAGTGAAAATTTCAGTTTTGTGTTCCACTTACTAGTCTTCTGAAATTAAAAGAGTTGATGAAAATAAAGCTAAACATTTTAAGAAGTTCAATATTTTAATCATTTACTTGCATCTTCTGTATATTACATTACCTTGCACCGTTTTACCTACGTGCTTGTTTGCGTAAATTCATGCTATCAGTTGTTTTGTTTTCTTGTATTTACTGTGAAACGTTACAGACAGGTGTACGGGAGTTGTGGTATTGTCGTCAGTTAGTCAGATTTGTTAAAACTCTCTCATTTTTTCATTCATTAAGACATAATTAATCCATTTATCCGAATTGCATTGTACCCACTATACAATGCAATAAAAATTCTCCGTTTCTCAAGTCCATCCAGTTTAATGATTCTTGTCACTTTTGTGAGAGAAATTCTTCCTAAGAAGATCAACAAAAATGGGCTCGGTAGTTGCTTACTGCTCTTACAGCGCTCGATTCTTGTCATTCTTATAAAAATGCAATGTTGTAGGGAAAATGTGGTTTTAAAAATTGCATCTTGACGATTTTTGTATTGGTAGTGAATGAGGAGTGCATGCACTTCACTTTCAGAATCCGTGACACAAGACAAGAAAGTCGTGTCCTCGAGATAAAATATGTGAACGTGACTTCTTGCTTCGTCTCCTTCTTGTCGCTGATCCAGCGAGTCCAGTAGTAGACGAAGCTGTCAGACAGAAGCTGTGTAATTTTCATCAAGAGGAGCAACAAAACTGCAGAAAGAACTTATTGGATCGTTGACGTAATAAAATGAAAACACAAGACAATCCTTTTTATTTATTTTAATCGATGAAATTCCTGAAACAAGTGCAGATCGTGGTATCAGCGTCATAATATACGTACATGTGTGATGTTGTATATTCTATAGGGAACAACTATAATGAAATGAAAACAAGTGAATCCGATTCAGGTGATGATAGAAAAAACAATCATGATGATGATGATGCGATGACCAGGAGCAAAAAGAAACGACAAAAAACTATAGAAAATATTACGGTGAGACGACAACCAGAAGTCTAATTAGCTCCAGTTGCAAGCAAAGTGGAATGGAAGTCAGAAGTTGTTTTTATGTTTTTCGTGATTCATTCCAGTAGTGGTTCCTTTTGTCTGATTAACTGACTATGCGCGAATGAATGAATTGAATGATTTGTGGAGTGGAGAGTATCGGCTGGCAAGCCATTAAACGTACAATTCTGATATATATGATTTTTTGATTCTTATTATAATTATTCATGTACCTATTTTTAAGAATTTACGAATAATTGTTTTGTACTGTGCATAATTTCATTATATTTATTATTAAAAAGTTGTACATTGACATCAACAGTCCCCGTACATAGACTTTGATTGATGATATTAAAGTCGAAGGAACCGGATAATTTTTGTTGTTTATTGAATGAAAATGATAATATTATACTGTACTGGCTACCTGGCATGGCGTGGCATGCATGCGATATTTTACGGAGGGTAAAAAAACAAAAGACAACAGAGATGGAGAGATGAAAGAAATCTTTGCACCAAATAATGCAAATGCTGATGTGAAAAGCGAAAGGTGATTTTCCAGCACGCTCATCCTTCATTCATTTTAAAAAGGTGTCAGCCTTGTTTCAGAAGAGATGGGCGATGATGATGAAAGTAGAAAAAAGTTGATCTGTTGTGTTTGAACCTGTGCCAACGACAGGGGAAAATGGTTTTTGTACTTCCAAACGCTATTATTTTACTATTATTATTATTACCGTATCACAAAACATGGAACAAGTGAAAAATTTCTTTTGCATAATATGCATGAATGGATTATACACATTATATTTTGATATATATATATAATGCAGTTCAAAAACCTTTTTTTTTCTTTAAACGTAATATATCATCATCTTCGTCAATTCTTTGGCACATTGCGTGCAAGTGGCACTGGATTGAATAAATAATAATAATAATAATAACACAACCATATCAATAATATAATAATAAAAGGGTGTAAAAGTAAAAAAAAAGTATTTGGTATTTGGACTGGCGTGGTGATGTAATTTTGTGTGGAGTACGGATGTACTGCTACGATTGTTGTGTTTAAGATGTCTGTACATATTATTTTGCTTCGGGAGTAAGTGAGGTTAGGAGTGAGTTGAACAGAGATTTAGGAGATGTGATACTAGACTAAGATTTGATTGGCAGTTTCATGAATTATAGCTGCCAGCCATTTTACAGTCCCAGTAAACGGGAAAAAATTCCAGAGAAATGCCGATGAATATTAAGGTTTATTACAACAGAAACCAGCGGCAGCCAGCGCTGATTTAAATACAAATAATAATTTTAGATTGGCCTTTGCTGCTTTGCTAAATTCACAATGGTATAGGACATTGGACATTACACCCGATATTTGAACCTATAATTAAATGATCCAAGAATCTGCAAAATATTACAATATGAGTTTGTTATACCATGGTTGTCAACTTATGTCCGGACAGTGGAAACGGAAACGACACTAATGCATACGTGCGATATACGATATAGGTTGAAAAGCGTAGGAGTAAAATTTGAAAGAAGAATATAATATATTAGGAGATGGTGAAAGTAGTGGAAATGATTGATGGATGGAAAAATGTCTGTAAAAGCATATACCCAAATATGGATTGATCTTCTATCGTTCTGGACAGATATGAATTTTACTTTATGTGCATTTGGTTCAAGTTTTGCTTTTGCACTTGTTCCTTCAAACATGACAACATGAACCCAATATCCAATCATCCTTTCATTTACGGCACGCAATTCCAATGAATCGCAAAGTGCAATAACAGCACCATGCCCAACGGGTTATCCAATTTAAATACAATACAAAACAACGAGATCGCGTGCAGTCACGAAGGATTTGGCAGAAAATGACAAACCGGTCACTCATGATGGTTTTGTCTGTCCGTTGTAAATTCTAAGGATCAATTTTAATTATGTTGAGAAATGTGAGTCTCTCCCATATTACAGGAGGGGAAAATCACTGCATTTATGGGCTGCAACCTAACTGATTGTTCTTCGTGGAAATAATTACTACCATCCGTTTTGCAAACTTCATGCTGCGTTTTAAACAGCTGAGTTACAACGTTTATTAAACCCGAGAATGAAAAGGTACGCGTAGGTTTTTTTTCTGCCGATGGGAGACTTCACGCAGCGAATATGGAACTACGGAGTTTTCTTATGATGATACATGTTATTATTGCATACCTATTTACTTGAAATTTTCTTGTTTATACATTGATTTGCTTACCGATTATTGTGATTACTTTTGCGTGGCATGCATGCATGTTATGTTCCAGGCATTCAATATTCGATATATGCATTATTGCTTTTGAAATGACCGGTCTGTCGGTAGTTAAGTCAGTTTGTTAAATATTCATACCTATGCACGTGTGATTAGTGCTTCCACCACCAGCACCGCTGAGATCTTTGTTTATGATATGGTTTTAGGTTACATCACATCTCCCATCAACTCAAATCAAAATCAAATTTAACGTTCATAAGAAGCAGGAGAGAGAGAGAATGGGATTAAAATATTCATTATTGCTGAACTGGTGCTTTGGTGTCGACGATGCTGCTGTCGATGATGACCACTTTTATTTAAATTCAGACCAGTTTCCAGTAAGTAGTGCAGTGGCAGTAGCTGCAGTAGCTCGAGTCTTCTGTAGTATTTTGCACGGGATCGCCACGGAGAGGCTCGGGCCATTGACCAAACCACTAAAACGATAAAACTGGATTTTGCAATAAAAATTGATCTAGTAGTTGTAGTTGCGTACTAGATGGTATGTTCTACCAAAATATAAAAGTTATAAATTTCAAGAGTATGAATAAAAATCTGTCTAATGTCCATTTCGAAGTCTTGTTTTAAGTACATAAGTAAGTGCAACTATGACCGAAACAATAGCAGCAGCAGCAGGTATCATCATCATCATCGACAATAACATCAGAGAGTTGTAATTATTGTTAGCATCAGATCCGCAGCTCCTGTGCCACTACTGCTCTTTCACTTTTTTTAAAAGTTTCACTGGCACTTGCACTCCGCTTGTCTGGTAAGAGGAAAAGAATTAAATGATTTTTTTTTCTGTTTGGCAACAGCCAAACAAGATTCAAATGCGCTCCCCTGATTCTTGTCGACCTAACTCCTCCTTGCTTATTGCTACCTGTTTCAATTTTAATCATGATGATGTTGATGATGAGGATGGCAGATTCTTAATTGCTCCAGTTTTTTTTGCAAAATAATAGGATGATACCAGTCTTACTTAATACTTGAAAAGAGATCATTGGTGAGATAATGGAAGAGTGAGTGAAATAAAGAATCCGATTTTTAAAGCAAATCAACCTGAAAACATTGTACACGGGATATTGGCAAGAGTCAAATAAATAAATAAAAGCTTGTTTTTCCTCTTATGGTTAGTTTTCTTGAGCGTGTTGTAGGGGTTTATGTACAAATTGCAAATTGTGTAGTGAGCGTACTTGTATTGCTTCGCCCTTTCAAATGTCGATTTTAATAAGTGCATTTGCAGTTGGTATGCACGTACGCTGTGCGACTAACTTTGCTGATTTTTTTACTAACTGTCCACACATTTTGTAATACATACGTACTTATTTGTCGAATTATTAGCAGTGGACAATGCAAATTGTTTTGAAGCTGTTTGCAGCAAAAGCAGTAACAATGAGCTTAAATTCAAAATCAAGATGAAATACGGTGAGGTTTTCGCATCAGTGCCAAGTCGTTATTTTGTGGAATCGTATCACAAACTACTGGTGCTACTATTTGGCCAGTGCCAACGGCATGAACTTCCACAAATCATTAGTAAATTAATTTTTTCATTCTCTCATGTCTTACCTACGATCTACGCAAAATTTCTATTAAGTGCTAATGCACAATGCTACTATATACATTGAATGTATATTATACACTATGCCTGTGTATCTGCATGTACTGACCAAAAAAGTAAAGTGCACGCTTTCATTTTCATCAATCGAATTTATCATCGGAAAGCATCTTCCGTGCTGCATCACCACTACATTCGTACCATTATTCATCGTACTTTTGCAGCTCGTTATTATAATACTTTGTGTAATTCTTTGAAGAGAAAAAAAAATTAACAAGGAGCGTATCAAATGCAATAAATTAGGTCTTAACAGTCGTGACTTGATTGCTTGGCTTCTCGCAACTATCAACTATAAAGTGTATTATACCAAGTTCTTTCCTTTTTACCTGGATTGCACACACTCAATTAATCTATTTAGGATTGGGTCATATTATGCTAGGCAAGGCAAATGCTATATATGTGTCTGATATAGATTATATAAATGAATGCAAGAATGCCGACTAAACAATACGCATGACCATGATTCATCGTAATCATCACGATGTGAATGATGGGATGTGATGATGATGGTGCTCTTTTGGCCTGCTCTTTCGCTCTTTCCTCTTCTAATCGTGACTTGGAGTATGCTGCCGTGTTACACACACAGCGATACTTCTCCAACAATCTACATTATCATTATAGGAAGATTCGAGGAACAATATTTTAATATTATTGAAGAAAGTCTAAGAGGAGCATTTTGAAATTTATTAGCCTTGATTGTTGCACTGTTTCGAGTGGTAAGACAATACAGTAGCAACATTTTAGGATAACTCTCGGGGCCCCATAACAAACAAGTAACCGCACAGGTAAACAAAAAAAGCAGAGAGATGAGTTGATAGCGAAGAACAACTCTCCACAAGAGGTTTTCACTAAATATGTCAAAATCCACTTTTGCCGTAAAATTCATGAGCGAACCGCATCAAATCACGTAATTTTAATCAGATCAAAATTCTCTGTTTTCCTTTCTCGCTCCTTTCTTTTCCATCATTACGCAGTGTGATGATGATTCTGCGGATGATGCACTCCTCCTGCACGCTTCCAATTCATGAATGCCTCATTACTTACCGAGTCATGACTCATGAGAAATTTATGTCGATTGTATATTTCTGTTCTCACTTGTGAAAGATTTCTACTTTTTATATAATATACTATGCTAATCTAGATCCCATTTTCATGAAATGATCATATTTTTTCTATTTATTTTCATTCTTAATTTTACTTACTTCAGTTCCATAAATTATAATTACCTTTCATCGCTAAACAAATAATGAAAATGAAAACTAAATGAAATACGAATCATCGCGCAATGCGCAAGGAGCATTTCTATTTTTCAAACACATTTAGTGTGCATTTATTTACGCTAATGCGTACATAGGTATATCTAATACTCTATCGTATGAACCATTTGAAAATTAAATTTTTTCATCTAAACCTTTAATCTTGTGCATTTTTTCCCGAATATTCCGAATACAGCGATCTCTTTCACGTGGCAAATGAAACTGAATCAGGCATTGTATAGGAAAGTAAAAGAAATATCATGTGTCTTCTGCTGTTCCTGCTCTCCGCTTTCTGAGATCTAACTAAAAGTAAGCCTGAGTCTACATGCCTGGTTTTGCTCACTAACTCCATTTTCATGAATTGTATTTATTCTCTGATAAATAAATAAGATTGTCCGTGATAAGATCTTCATAATTTGCATAATACATAAAAGTCGAGCGCACATAAAAAGAAAGCAAAAATATGGTATTGAGTGCTGACTTTAAGTAGTCCCATACCAATACGTTAGTATCCTAACAATAACCTCATGTTTTATGCCATCATCATTGCCTCAGCAAAAGTTTTTCAAGTGGTAATACGGTATTGTAGAAGTTGCCCATTCCCGTTTCTTATTTTATTGCAATAGGTAGTATATTATATGTATTTTGTATCCCGTTTACCGTCGAACGTCAAACTTTAAATATATAGTTTCTTTTAAATATTGACTAGATATACTTTCCTCTTCTCTTCTTACAATGTTACATTCAGAAGCTAAGTTGGAATGCTGTTCAAGATGATAATGAGAGATAAATGAAATTAGGCGTAAAACAAGGAAGAAAAAGAATTTCTTGATTTGACTTCGCTCTGCATCCTCCTATGAAAGGATTTGTAGCAAAAATGTATACTGGAATGAATGAGGAAAAGCGTGGAAAAGGCTGTCAACAATCAACAGGTTAACTAAATAAAAAATCTGCTTAGATTCCCTTGATTGGGAGCAATAAAGTTGGCTGCTTGATTGCGAAAATGCAGCCAAGGAACACGCCCATGCAAATTGCTTCTCGCTAAACTGCATATAATATTGCTATCGATCAGCATAATATGAGTATAACAATATATTTGCTCTCATGAGAAAATGATCAGCAAACATGGAAGTTACATTTCTATATGTTATAATGTGTAACAATCATTTGCACAGAGAGGAAAGCGCCAAAAGAGGTGACGATGATGAGTTTCTCGAGTGTCGAAAATTACTTTGCCAGCTGTTCAACTCGTCCTTTTTATGATTGGCAAATAATAATTGATATGATATGAAATTATTTGACTTGTGAGGAGTAGTGTGAATGTACCAAATGACTGACACAGAAAAAACTCTATAGTCTATATTCTATATCAATCATCGCCACCGAGGTTATGATATGCAAAATTCAAACTGTTTCAAGTTTTATTTTAAATTACAGACGAGACACCACTATGGAAAGGCGTTGCGTTTACATTGAAATCACTTGAAAATATTAAAAGATAACCTGGATTTAACTGTTTTGTGCAAACCATCAATAAATGGGACACAGACGCAATGAATTAATGTTTGTCCGTTGTGTTGTGTTTCCACAAAATATTCTTGCATAATATACACCAAGCATTCAGCTTTAATAAAAAGTCGAATTTGACTGGGCCCCTTTCATTTTAATTACTTTCATTGTAAAAAGCAAACGTGTTCGAGGGAGGATTAGAGAGCAAAGCAAATATTTAAGAAATTCTGCGGGATCGGGAATAAAGATAACTTTCTTGAGCTTTCAAATAAATTACAGCACCAGTTTCTCTCGGGTTGTTGGTCGATTTGTTTGCTCAGGTAGTTCATGAAGATAATCACTGATTATATAGCACAAGAGAATTTTTACTGAAATTGCTGCACGTCTAACCGACCGGTAGCAAGGAGCAGTAGCAGAAAATGCTCCCGCTAACCTACCTTACATATTTACATGAACTTGCTATTGTTTAGCAAAATGTTTTATTTATGCCCGATACAAGGGTTGACAGAAAGATATGACTGCATGCTCATGTAAAATAAAATGGAAAATCTTGTAAGCGAGCGCATTTTTTCTGCGCAGACTCTTCTTTCATCTTCATTTTTGCCCTTCGGTGGATCCCTGTATACTCTTTCTGAGATTTAATAAGGTCATTTGTATTCCGACCGGTGACCAGTGGGAGCATCTTTTTGCTTTTGGAAAAGTAGAAAAAAACATAGGACAACGCAACGTTGTAGTGCGTAATACATTCATACATATATACATAGTAGGTCTTTGCTTTTCACAAGTTTGCCGTTTGATGTTATATTGAGCATTGCCTACCATATCATCATTAACTATCAAAACTCATCATCATCATGATACGCCACTTTAGTTGGGCTAACCACTTATTTACTCTATATATTATTATATTAAAAATATATAACTCTAGAATTACTTTAAAAGCTCAATCCCATTTTCATTCATTTTAATTCATTGTGCGGAAGCAATAGGTAGATATACACTAGATAGATAATTCTACAAGAAGAAACTTGCACTAACTCAGGTGGCATAATCCATGAACAAAACAAGACAAATAGGCGAAACGATAAGGAAAAATATTTAGCGGTTTGAGTTGAGTTACCTAAAAGAAGTCTAGAAAGACACTGTTTGCATATGAACGAATTTCCGTTACTACATTTTAGATTAATAGCGAAACAGTCAAAAGTCAGAGAATTTTAGTCAAGTTTGACTTGGCTGGTAAATGCTTATTGAGTAAATGGAGTTAAAATCCAATTCTTTTGCCCACTTCCACTCAACGTCAACCAAGATCATACAGTCACTAGCCCATATGTTTCGTTTCCTTTTGATATCACATTTTTACATAAAAATGCAAAAATCGGCAATAACTTTTAAAATCAAATGAATATAAATACTGCGTGAAGAAAAGGGGAACTGGAAAACAGGTCTGTCCCTCAACGGCAACAATAGATTGGTGTTGCAATAATATTGTAATGAACAACGAGCGGTGTCTGTTTCGGTAACGAAATTAGAATTCCGAACAGCTTCCCTCATGCAGATGATACGCCATTTAATATTAACGTACTGCTGTGTAACTGTTTGTTGGTTTGGTTAACAAGGGGGTAAAATAAGAGTACTCATTATATCATCCGAATTTTCGTATCATGAATGTTAATTTAAAAGCTGGGGCATGGAGGAGCAGTCCATGCAACAAGTCATGTTGATGTTTTCGTTCAATATTCAATTCAATTTTTCGTTTTCACTTTTCTTTCTCTGGCCCCGCTTTTATATTCCAATACGTATTCCACAATTGACCCGCTGGGTCAGCTTTTGCGATTAATTATATGTGAATGTAGTTGTGGTGGTTAAATTCTTTATGGCCTGTAAATGAAAGTTTTTAGTAGAACCAGAAGCAAAATCATGTTATGGAAAACTACCTATACGCAGTTGCGTATTTTACTATTTTTCACTTAAACACTCTGCCATTCCGTCATCATCATCATTATTCCTCACATCATATTTAATTTGAATACCAGATGAGTTCTAAGAAGGTTGGAGATATTGGTAGAAAGTGTGTGTAAGGGGAAATGAATTTTTGAACAGTTTTTCATTTTTCAAAAAGTGTAAAATTAATTTTCGTTTTTGTTGGCTGTTCATTATACACCATCAAATTGAATGGACAGCGTTAAACGCACCTACCTTACTACAATTATACAATGTATTTTATGTGTGACGCATACAATGTTTGACATCATGATGGGTTGAAAAGCATACTAAAGGCCTTCCATCATTCTTCTCCATCTCTCCACATTTTGAGGAGTGGTTTCTCCATTTATTACAAATCTTTTAGTAGCATAAAGTTGTACGGTAAAATAGGAGCAAAAGGAAGATGCATTTTTTTCATTCTGACAGTTTTGTAATTGGACAAAAATGATGATGATGAGGTGGATTAGGGATGATGGCATGGCATGTTCAAAAAGTATCATCAAATGGATCTCACATCTTGTTGCAACTTAAATTAACTGCAAACTGGAAAATGATGATTTCTTGAAGGGATGTGATACAGTAATATCGCGCTAGCTCGTAAATAACTACGCAGTGTTTTAGATGTATTTTGTACCGTTTGGCTTTGTCACAGAAGAGGAATCGAATAAACTGCTAATGGATTCTTCAACTGCTGTTTTCTGCTGGACAATTCAAAATTTGTGTATTAAATTAAAAGAGTAAGTGGTTTGAATTGATAGGCAGAAGTGTCGTAAAATAACCGATGGTGGAGAACTATTTGGAAAGTTGGTAGATATGACATGAATAGGTAAAATAAGGAAAAAGCTCAGAGTAGCATAAAGTCAAAGAAAGGAAAAGTACATATATCATGGTCCAGTGAGCCGCATACACGTATTTATTTATTTACTGTGATGAAACAGACGCACAATGCAATGGCCAAAAACATAAAAGATTGAAATGATACAAGACCAAACCCAGAAATTCTTCCGAAAAGTGTATCACATTATCGCATATCATAATAATATCAAAGGGAAAAAACAACTTCCTTGTTTTCTGTAGAAAAGAAAGGGGTAAAGTTTTAAAACAATCCTTTGAAGCCTGCACGTGTAGCAGAGTAAAGTTTTAAAAGAGTGGCAGAAAGCATTCCTTGGCTCCTTGCATACAGCCCGATTCACATTGATAAGGAGATAACGCTAGGATCCATTTGAAGAGTAAACGTTTCCTTCCCCGAGTACATTTTTCTGGAACGAGGCAATAAAGAAATGATTCGGCGGCTGTAATTTTTCCAAACTGTCATGTTTCTTCTAACAACAATACAAAACACCAACAGAACAACAATGGGTTACACATGGGCTGCTCATCCAAAAAGCAAATGCTAAATTATTTCAAGAGGAGAGTTATGGATCAAAAAGTTGAACAACAGGCAATTAGGACGCAAGCAAGCCCTAAGGATATTATGTATTGAGGAGCTAGGAAGAGTAAAGGGAGCAACAACAAAAAACCACAAAACCGCAAAAAAAGATCAATTGAATTCGTTTCAGTAAGATAAAAATTTACCATTGGAGAACTAAACCCAACCAGCGGCAGTAGCATTCTAGAGGATTGCGACACTTGCACTCATGTTATCGTGTACCTCTCTTACACCGCATTATACTTAAATACGGATACATATACGCACATACCTGTACTTATACACAAGTGTACATGTCTTGTACCAAGCAGCAAGCTGAGAAGGGCAACGTACATTTTGTGGGAGTTTTGGGGAGTTTGAAGTTGGCATTGCTGGCAAGCATGCCTTTCATTTTATTTTTGTGCTGTTGGCATTTCGGCCGCTGTCTTTTACTTATTATTGTGCCTGCAGCAATGCAAGGCTATTTTAGTAGTAGTTTTTTGTAAGTAAATTATAATATTATTATAATATGTATCGTGTTTTGTTCATTATGGATTGGTTTTGTGCATTATGGATTAGTTGTGCGTATTATGGATTGTTGTGTGGATTATGGAAAAGTCAAGTTAAGTGTTTTATGGAGATTTTGTGACATCGCTGGTCACGCTGACCATTTTTTATTATACATTCGTTAGGTATGTATTCGTATCCAATTTAAAGGTATAATTGTGCTATTAATGATGTGTATGTATGTATGTAAGATAAGTATAAAAAGCAAGTGATTTTGTTGTCATGTTGCCCACTTTTTAACCAGCCTTTGGCCACGCCTAATGCCAAAATAAATTGATACACTTTTTATTATTACCTACCTAACGTGTGTACCTTTTACCTGTCTTCATTTTGTAGTTGGACTGGCAGTTTTCTTGGCTCATCATTTTACTACCTGACCATTCGTTTACTATTTAAAATCGCAGCATATTCCACATTCTGTCCATGGTCCTTCGATCCTCGGATTCTAGTGTAGTTGATGGAGTTTTTTACCAACTATTGAACCGTAATTAAAGTGAAGTTTTTGTTGCAATTTTTTTAGCAAACCTACCTACCTTACCTGAGTGACAATGGCTGACCTGGCAATGCGAAAAAATGGATTGACGAGGCTAACTTCCTTTCAGAAGCAGATGGCTGCTCACACCGCCGCCACCCCACTTACCTACAACGCCATCATCGTGCTCAGGGACCGAGCAAGGAATACGATGACCAAGGTGGAAGGTGCACAGGACAACTTACTTGCCGCTTCCACCACTGACGCAGCAACCCAAGCACACGAGCTCGCGTTTGACGCCATCGAGCTCATCTACCAGGATATCGAGCTGAAGGTAGCAGACGCGCTACTCACCATCCCTATCCCAGCTCAAGCAGGAAGTGGATCAGCATCAAGTTCCGGCGCAGCGTCCGGTTCCAGTACAGCAGCAGGGGGAACGGGAGGAGGAATCAGCGTCAAGTTACCAGCTATGGAGCTACCCAATTTTGACGGTGATTACGTCAACTGGACATCCTTCCGCGATTTATTTATCGCATCCGTCGACTCCAACCCGTCACTTTCTGGAGCACAGAAGCTCCAGTATTTGAAGACCTCCCTCAACGGGGAGCCAGCCAGCCTCATCCGAGCCATGCCCATCACCGACGCCAACTACAAGGAGTCTTGGAAGCTGCTGAAGGACCGCTATGACAATAAGCGGGAAATTGTCCACTCACTCATCTCCCGATTTCTCGACCAGAAGCCTCTGGTTCGAGAATCGGCCCAGGACCTCCAGGCTCTACTGGACTGTGTCAGCGAAAGCGTTCGCTCCCTGAAGGTCCTCACCTGCCCCACCGACGAGTGGAACGACATTCTAGTCGTCATTATGGTCAGGAAATTGGATCCTGCCACTCGCCGGGAATGGGCCATCCGCCAGACCACAACAGCACTTCCAACCTTTGACGATTTCGTCGCCTTCGTCTCCGGTCACATCCGTGGTCTACTAGCAGCTGGTGCTAGTAGCACCACCACCCAACCTAAGCAACCATCCGGGAAGCAGATTCGGGTGCACCACGCATCCTCCGAGGGAAACCAGTGCCAGTTCTGCTCCGGCGTCCACCAGCACTTCCAGTGCCAACTCCTGCAGTCAAAGTCCCCCAGCGAGAGGAGCAACATGGTGAGAGAAGCACGTCTATGCTTCAACTGCTTCTCCAAATCCCACCAGAGCCACAAATGCCAAAGTCCGAGATCCTGCAGGAAGTGTGGTAAGCGACACCACACCATGCTACATTTGGGAGGAGGAGGAGAGGAGGCTGCCAAACCGAGGCAGCAACCAATGACAAGTTCCGGTGTGGGGCCATCCCCACAGCATCCACCACCACCTCAGCAACCTGCCCAAGGAAAGGTGACCTCACACCATGTTGAGGTCGAGTCTCAAGTTGCCCTGAAGACAGCAGTCGTCCACGTCCAGGACAAGTTCGGGAACCTACAGCCATGCAGAATTTTTATTGATGGAGGCTCCCAGGCTGACTTCATCTCTGAAGCTTGTGTCAGCCGCCTCCAACTCCAAAGGGAACCAGGGTCCGTCACCGTCACCGGGTTTGGGTCCAAGAAGGTGGGACAGTCCAGGGGACAAGCCACTGTCACCTTGGTCAGTCGCCACAGCAGCCACCACTCTGTTACCGTGACCACCCACATCATGCCAAGACTGACGTGCAGCCAGCCTACCCGAAGATGCCGTGTGGAGAATTGGCCACACTTAAAGGGACTCCAACTTGCAGACCCAGCCTGGTATCGGCCCGCCCCTGTGGACATTGTATTGGGGCTCCGATACTACCACAAGGTAGTTGGTACGGAGAGGAAGGAGGGACCAGACAACTGTCCAGTTGCCTACTCCAGTATCTTTGGGTGGATCATCGGGGGTCAAGTTGCAGTTGGGGAGGAGTCATCCACAGTCACGTCACTCCAGGTCACCATCGATCCAGACCTGGATTTTTTGCGTCGCTTTTGGGAAGTGGAGGAGCTACCCACTACCCACCTACTCACACCAGAAGAGCAGAAGTGTGAGGAGCATTTCGTCCTCACACACCACCGAGACCATCAAGGAAGGTTCCACGTCCGCATCCCGTTCAACGGTACCGAGAGCCAGCTAGGCTACTCCCGAGCAGCAGCACTCAGGCGTCTACAACAAGTGGAAAGACGCCTTGACCGACATCAGAACCACCGTGACCAGTACGTTGCGTTTATGCGTGAGTACTCCAGTTTGGGGCACATGGCACCCATACCACCCGAGAAGGTCCAAGAGGTTCCTGGGATGACCTGTTACCTGCCGCATCACTTCGTTGTCAACGAGAGCAGCACCACCACCAAACTTAGAGTCGTGTTCGACGGCTCCGCCAGCACCTCAACAGGGATCTCTCTTAACAGCACCATGCTGGTTGGAGCCACCATCCAAGATGATCTGTATGATCAGCTGCTGAGGTTTAGGACTTACGCTATAGTCCTGAAGGCGGATATCGCGAAAATGTTTCGCCAGTTTCGTCTCCATCCTCATGACCAGGAGTACCACAGGATCCTATGGAGGGAAAACCCTGCAGACCCAGTCGTGGACTACTGGCTGCAGACGATTACGTATGGTACTGCCTGCGCCACCTTCCTTTCAACTAGGTGTTTGGAGCAGCTGGGAGTGGATGTAGCCGACAAGTATCCAGCAGCATCTGAAGCCCTACGGAACCACATGTTCGTGGATGACCTTATGTACGGAGCGGACACCCCCAAGTCCGCAATTCAAGTTTACCATGAGCTGAGCGCTGCTGTCGGAGGAGCAGGGCTGGATCTACGCAAGTGGTCTACCAATGACCAGGAGGTCATGGCAGCGATTCCAATGGAGAAGCAAGATGTGGAGCCTCACGCATTCGGAGACACGCCTGTGAAGGCCCTTGGAGTTCACTGGTACCCAACAACAGACATCTTCCAATTTTCCGAGTACCAGTTTGAAGATAAGGACCTCACCAAGAGACAGCTGCTGTCGGACCTTGCCAGAGTCTTTGACCCACTTGGGCTCATCTCATGTGTCACCGTACGGGCCAAGCTACTTCTGCAGGAGCTGTGGAAGTGTGGGATCGGATGGGATGATCCTGTACCCGACCATGTCAAGCAAGGCTGGAAGGAGTATAAGGCGGACATCAAGCTACTAGTGAAGCTTCCCATTCCTCGTCGCATCACAATAGACGGAGCAGTGACGGTGGAGCTTCACGCGTTCTCAGACGCCAGCGAGCGAGCTTATGGAGGAATCATTTACCTGCGCTCAGTCACTCCCACCGAAATCATCGTCAGAATGGTTACCAGCAAGACTCGAGTTGCCCCAGTCAAACCAGTGACTATCCCCCGCCTGGAGCTATGTGCAGCCTTGGAAACAGCGGAGCTAGTCGTACGAGTTCGAGAAGTGCTGAAGCTGGACGTTCAGCTTTTCCTGTGGTCGGACTCTACCATCGCCCTTAGATGGATTTCCCAGTCACCACGGCGTTGGAAGACCTTCGTTGCTCATCGTGTCACCAAGATCCAGCAGCTAACCCCCATTGAGTGCTGGAGACACGTTCCTGGAAAGGAGAATCCTGCCGACCTAGCCTCTCGTGGAGTAGGTGTTCGAGACATCAAGGAGGACGATTTCTGGTTCCAAGGTCCCAACTGGCTATCTGACCTGCATCTGCCCTTGTTCGTCGCCCCACCAATCGCTGACCTGTGTGAAGGAGAGGAGCGGAAGGCGCCAGTCTTGGTGCATCATGTGGAGATTCCTCAGCCAAATCTCGTGGAGAGATTCTCGTCTCTCATTCGCATGAAGAGAGTCACCGCCATCATCCTGCGCGTCCTCAAGCGCATCAAGAGAGAGTTAGTGCCAACGGGACCACTGCAACCAAGCGAACTCCAGGCAGCGTTCACGCGCTTTGTGATGCTAACTCAACAGCAACATTTCCAAGGAGAGATTTCTGCGCTGCAGCAAAAGCAGCAGATTCGCTCCAGCAGCATCCTGAGGAAGCTCAACCCTTTTTTGGACAACGAAGGAGTCATTCGTGTCGGTGGCCGTCTGCGTTTCGCCAATTTGCCAGAGAGTGCAAAACACCCTATCATACTTCCCGGAGGAAGCCACCTCGTCTACCTACTCGTCCACCACCGCCACCATCTTCTGTTTCATGCTGGGTTCCAGCACACTTGGTCCAGCCTTCAACGCGAGTTCTGGATTCTGAGGGGTCGAGATCGTGTCCGCCACATCATCCGTTCCTGCGTCACTTGTCGCCGCTACCGAGCTACAGCAGCGGAGCAGCTAATGGGAGAGTTGCCTAAGCCCCGTGTTACCCCAGCCCGTCCTTTCCTGAATTCTGGAGTGGATTTTTGTGGACCGTTCCTACTAAAAAACCCTATTGGTCGATGTCCAAAGACCTACAAGGGTTACATGTGCGTGTTCGTATGCATGGTCACAAAAGCCATACACCTGGAAGCCGTTAGCTCGCTGAGCACAGAAGCGTTCCTGGATGCCCTTCGTCGCTTCGTTTCTCGCCGTGGCCTCTGCACGGACATCTACTCCGACTGCGGGACAAACTTTGTGGGTGCCGACAGAGAGCTCAAGGCTCTTATCCAGAGCAAGGAATCCCAGGAGGGAATCAACAATCATTTGGCAAGTGTCGGCGTCCGCTGGCACTTCAACCCGCCATCAGCGCCACATCATGGAGGTCTTTATGAGGCGGCAGTGAAGTCGGCAAAATTTCATTTCCGCCGAGTCGTTGGAGCAGCCCCGATGACCTTTGAAGCCTTCTCCACCATTTTGAGCCAAGTTGAGGCCGTGCTCAACTCACGTCCGTTGACGCCACTCTCAGCGGATCCTGAGGACTTTGCCGTGCTGACTCCAGGCCATTTCCTGATTGGAGAGCCACTCACCGCAATTCCAGAACCGAGTCTGGAGGATGTGCCTACCAACAGGCTGAGCAAATTCCAAGCTCAGCAGCAGCGCGTGCAGCATTTCTGGAAGAGGTGGAGCCGGGAGTACCTACATACACTGCAGCAGCGGACCAAGTGGATGTGGGAGAGAGAGAACGTCAAGGTCGGCGATCTGGTCCTGCTGAAGGAAGACACAAGTCCAGGCACCTGGAGGATGGCCAGAGTCCAGAAGGTCCACTCCAAGTCGGATGACAAGGTCCGTATCGTCACCGTCAAGACCAGCAGCAGCACGTTCGAGAGACCAATCGTGAAGTTGATCCCCCTACTAGAAGCGTAGTAATTTTTTTTTCTAATTTTTGCCTGTACTACTCTGCCATTGACCATTCAGTTAATTTTGCGTTGGATGGTCATCCCTAAAATTTCATGTAGGCTGCCTAATAAGCGTAAGTCCTGCATGAGTGTTGGGTATGAAACCGCAGCGAGACTCCCAGCCGTTGTTCCCTATAAACGGGCGGGCTGGGAAATCTCAAACTGTCCACTGAATGGCTTTGGCTTTTTGGAGTAATTTTTGTTTTAATTTTCATGACTTTTATTGATGTTAATTGTTGTTAAATTGTTAATTGCCCCTTCGGGGCAATGGGGGGGACTGTCTCGTACCAAGCAGCAAGCTGAGAAGGGCAACGTAGATTTTGTGGGAGTTTTGGGGAGTTTGAAGTTGGCATTGCTGGCAAGCATGCCTTTCATTTTATTTTTGTGCTGTTGGCATTTCGGTCGTCTTTTACTTGTTCATTTTGCCTGCAGCAATGCAAGGCTATTTTTAGTAGTAGTTTTTTGTAAGTAAATTATAATATTATTATAATATGTATCGTGTTTTGTTCATTATGGATTGGTTTTGTGCATTATGGATTAGTTGTGCGTATTATGGATTGTTGTGTGGATTATGGAAAAGTCAAGTTAAGTGTTTTATGGAGATTTTGTGACATCGCTGGTCACGCTGACCATTTTTATTATACATTCGTTAAGTATGTATTCGTATCCAATTTAAAGGTATAATTGTGCTATTAATGATGTGTATGTATGTATGTAAGATAAGTATAAAAAGCAAGTGATTTTGTTGTCATGTTGCCCACTTTTTAACCAGCCTTTGGCCACGCCTAATGCCAAAATAAATTGATACACTTTTTATTATTACCTACCTAACGTGTGTACCTTTTACCTGTCTTCATTTTGTAGTTGGACTGGCAGTTTTCTTGGCTCATC